>CP092879.1:2352209-2818958 GCA_030710605.1 Cordylochernes scorpioides
AACAGAATTCCAGAGAGTCTGTTTAAAGTGGCTACGGAGAGATTAGAGATATAGAGCTTAACGAGGAACAGAATTCCAGAGAGTCTGTTTGAAGTGGCTACAGAGAGATTAGGGGTATAGAGCTCAACGAGGAACAGAATTCCAGAGAGTCTGTTTAAAGTGGCTACAGAGAGATTAGAGATATAGAGCTTAACGAGGAACAGAATTCCAGAGAGTCTGTTTAAAGTGGGTACGGAGAGATTAGAGATATACAGCTTAACGAGGAACAGAATTCCAGAGAGTCTGTTTAAAGTGACTACGGAGAGATTAGAGATATAGAGCTTAACGAGGAACAGAATTCCAGAGAGTCTGTTTAAAGTGGATACGGATTAGGGATATTTAGCTTAACGAGGAACAGAATTCCAGAGAGTCTGTTTAAAGTGGCTACGGAGAGATTAGGGGTATACAAATTAACGAGGAACGGAATTCCAGAGAATCTGTTTAAAGTGGCTACGGAGAGATTAGAAATATACCGCTTATAACGAGGAACAGAATTCCAGAGAGTCTGTTTGAAGTGGCCACGGAGAGATTAGGGGTATACAGCTCAACGAGGAACAGAATTCCAGAGAGTCTGTTTAAAGTGGCTACGGAGAGATTAGAGATATAGAGATTAACGAGGAACAGAATTCCAGAGAGTCTGTTTAAAGTGGCTACAGAGAGATTAGAGATATAGAGCTTAACGAGGAACAGAATTCCAGAGAGTCTGTTTGAAGTGGCTACGGAGAGATTAGGGGTATAGAGCTTAACGAGGAACAGAATTCCAAAGAGTCTGTTTGAAGTGGCTACGGAGAGATTTGGGGTATACAGCTTAACGAGGAACAGAATTCCAGAGAGTCTGTTTAAAGTGGGTACGGATTAGGGTTATTCAGCTTAACGAGGAACCGAGGTTCGAAGAGGAACCGGATTAGGGAGAAATGGTTTAACGAAATGTGGGTTTTTAAGGATCCATTGAGCACATATTTCAGCAAATATAACCAAGTTGAACTCTATCCATATATTAACATTTTTGGAGGAGTTTTAAAAAAAATCAGTGAAATAAATAATAATAATAATTTGTGAGTGACCATTACCCAACTCTCTGTTATTTCGGTATCCCCTCTCGAGGCAATTGTTGTTTTTGAAGGAAGGGGTTAGAATTGGACAGGACCTCCAAATTTGAGGGCAGTGTCGATGCACGAGAATGTGCAAATAGTCAAAGGCACACTAAATATATTGAAAAGAACTAATTGATTTATTCCGTGTTGATTCTCTTAGTTAGAGGTAAATACCATGTATTAAACTGCGTTGGATCATTATACGTATTTACTAGAGTCAACGAATCACAATAAAATAATTTATACACTTGCGGATCTATAAATTTTCAAATTTAAAAACGCAAAGAATTTTTATCATACAAATATTTAATAACACATCACGAAATTATTTACTATTCTATGTGTATTACATCTTTAACTTTTGATTTGATATGCGTGTAACATGTAAAAATATAACCAAAACTGGTTGAATTCTTGCAAGGTGTAAAGCGTCATAACCAAAACTGGTTGAATATAACAGAATGTAAAAATATATATTCATAAAATTTTAAATATATTAATATATTTAAAATATTATTAAAATTGTTGTTATATACATATTATTAAAATCGTATTTTTATTTTTAGAATTTGTAGCGCAATTTTTTCGTTTATTTCAACTATGAACCTCAACTCGTTATGTTAATAATGGTGTGTTGTTTTCAACTTTGAAAATATTATATAAATACTAAATATGATAAAGATATAAACATTTTTGTAATATTACCCTAATGAAGGGAGATATCGCCAAATTACCAATTTAATCATTGACTACATTACATTAAATCGAGACTCTTTAAATATTTCTGATGTTTTTATTGATTTTTTATTTATCGTAGATTATTTTACTTTGATATAATAAACATATAGAAGGTAGTGTATTAATTCTTAATTATTTTCTTGTTGAACTGAACATTTTACGGGTTTCTAACATTTTCTTGTCTGTACGATAGACTTGTTTCTTTGATTTAATTCTGGCAATTAAGGCACTTGTTCCTTAATCTTCATTCTTTCAGCTCTACTGATGATGTCTTTAATGCCCATTTATTGCCTTAACTGCATTCCTTGCTACTAAATTCTTTCTGATTCTTTCTCAACATTAAGGGATTGAATCTTCTGCGTGAAAAGATATTAGTGACTAAAATAGACGTTTTTAATTATTCTCAAAATAAAATGTTATAAAAAATGTCTAAAATAATTGTAGATGCTTTCTGATGAAATCAATTCAACATACAAGTAAATAGGAGCCACATTTGTGAATTTGTATTCTTGTTGAAATTAAACTTGTACAAGTGTACAAGACAAAGAAACACTTGTTCATAAAAATGAAGGAAGAGCCACAAAAATTGCATAATTGGGTGGATGGTGGACTTTTATAACAAAATAGCGGTATTATCGATTTCAGCCAGTTTTCTATTCACACCAAATACAACCATTTCCGTGTTAATCAAACGATTCTGTCCATTTCAACTCGTTAAAATTTAACCGATTGTGGATTTATTTAATATTTGAAATGGAAAATAATATACATATCACACTTCTTTATTGCTCAGAACTTTGTTAACTCTAGCTCTTTTCCATCTTAAATGAACGCAGATGTGTAGGATGAAAACATTTTAAGATTTATTTTTATTGCCGAAATCGAAGGAATTGCATAATTTATTTTTAACAACCATTTTTTTTTATTTTTTCCTAACCAAATATCCTATCTCATTGTAATTATATTTTCTATAAATAGGATGACTAATTTTTTAAAGGTTTATAAAAATTAAGCTTTTAAATTGAGCTTTCAATAATTAATATTTTAAAAATTATATATAAAATAAATAAAATACAGTTATTTTCACATACTCTCACATGATCCTGTGGGAGGAAATAACTAACTCATTAATGCTAAACCCAACAGCAGTGGTGAGACCAAATTTTATACGCGTGGCCAGAGAAAAACACATATTTATGATTGTGATATAGTAATCAAAAGAGATAGAATTATAAATTCAATTGCCATTAATCTATAAAATTTGTAATATACCCTTACTTAGTAAACTCAGAGAATAATAAGATCCACAACAAAGGTAGAGAAGTCTGGAGATAAATTTATGGAAAGTCATTAATTATCTACTTATATAATTGCCTTATTCTGTCTGTGTGAAGTTCACGGATAGATTTTGGTCAGAATGGATAAAATAAAAAAAGTGTCAAGGGATGGGAATCGAACCCACGACCTTCCGCTTACCGGGCAGATGCCATGACCACTAGGCTACCCTGGACATATTTTTCCGTTCATAAAGTACAATACTTAAATGAAAATATGTTTCTTATACAATCAAAAATTAGAAAATAAACTTTTAAATTAGTAACATCAAGGAGATAGCCATTATAAAAAAAAGCACTAATATTTGAATAAAAATACATTTGTATAAAGTTGTATAAAAACAAATTGGCGCCAATTTATAATTGTAACGAATAGTATTTTAATTAAAACATTTTAACAACACACCGTTTGGAACGGGACGTTTCACAAGAGTGACATCCATGGCGCCAATTTATAATTGTAACGAATAGTATTTGAATTAAAACGTTTTTAAAATATATACGCCCTCCGGTAAAACCCGGGCGTTGCCCGGGCCATTCGTCTAGTTTTTTATCATTGCAGTAATGTATGTAGATAATATTTGATAATCTATATATATATAAAGTCATCTCAAAAATACTATTCGCGAATTTTAAGAGTGTGTAGTTAGACTTATAGAGATCTATCCCCTCCCATAGATCTAACACTATTAAGATCTAAAAAAGGTCATTGGGCTCTTCTTTAGGACATTAAACCGACCGAAGTTTTCAAAGTTTAAACTACAAATTTCAATCTATATTATTTCAGATACGGAGGCAAAAAAGAATAACTGAGAAAAACAATGGTTAGCTTAAAACATCTTCTAATTGTTCAACAGGTCGTTTCTGATGACACACGCCATCTATCCCTCCCCCATATATATAATACTATTAAGATCTAAAAAAGTTCATTGGGCTCTTCTTTAGGACATTAAACCAACCGAAGTTTTCAACGTTTAAACTACAAATATCAATTTATACTATTTCAGATACGGAGGCAAAAAAAAAAATAACTGAGAAAAACAATGGTTAGCTTAAAACATCTTCTAATTGTTAAACAGGTCGTTTCTGATGACACACGCCATCTATCGGAAATCACCAACATCCTACAAGCCATCAGCAATGTTCAGTTCCGCCATAAACAACGCTCAGTTCCACTATAAGCAACGTTCAGTTCCGCTATAAGCAACGTTCATTTCCACAATAAGCAACGCTCAGTTACAGCATCAGCAACGTTCAGTTCCACTATAAGCAACGTTCAGTTCCGCTATAAGCAACGTTCATTTCCACAATAAGCAACGCTCAGTTACAGCATCAGCAACGTTCAGTTCCACTATAAGCAACGTTCAGTTCCGCTATAAGCAACGTTCATTTCCACAATAAGCAACGCTCAGTTACAGCATCAGCAACGCTCAGTTCCACTATAAGCAACGTTCAGTTCCGCTATAAGCAACGTTCATTTCCACAATAAGCAACGCTCAGTTACAGCATCAGCAACGTTCAGTTCCAGAATCAGCAGCGTTCATTTCAGCATTAGCAACGCTCGCTTACAGCATCAGCAACGTTCAGTTACAGCATTAGCAACTTCAAGTTATAGCATCAGCAACGCTCAGTTCCACTATAAGCAACGTTCAGTTCCACTATAAGCAACGTTAATTTCCACTATAAGCAACGCTCAGTTACAGCATCAGCAACGTTCAGTTCCAGCATCAGCAACGTTCAGTTCCAGCATCAGCAACGCTCAGTTCCACTTTAAGCAACGCTCAGTTCCACTATAAGCAACGCTCAGTTACAGCATCAGCAACATTCAGTTCCAGCATCAGCAACGTTCATTTCAGCATCGGCAATGCTCAGTTCCAGCATCAGCAAACGCTCAGTTCCACTTTAAGCAACGCTCAGTTCCACTATAAGCAACGTTGATTTCCACTATAAGCAACGCTCAGTTACAGCATCAGCAACGCTCAGTTCCACTATAAGCAACGTTCAGTTCCGCTATAAGCAACGTTAATTTCCACAATAAGCAACGCTCAGTTACAGCATCAGCAACGTTCAGTTCCAGAATCAGCAGCGTTCATTTCAGCATCAGCAACCCTCAGTTTCAGCATCAGCAACGTTCAGTTACAGGATCAGAAACTTCAAGTTATAGCATCAGCAACGCTCAGTTCCACTATAAGCAACGTTCAGTTCCACTATAAGCAACGTTAATTTCCACTATAAGCAATGCTCAGTTCCAGCATCAGCAAACGCTCAGTTCCACTATAAGCAACGTTCAGTTCCACTATAAGCAACGTTAATTTCCACTATAAGCAACGTTAATTTCCACTATAAGCAACGCTCAGTTACAGCATCAGCAACGTTCCGTTCCAGCATCAGCAACGCTCAGTTCCAGCATCAGCAACGCTCAGTTCCACTTTAAGCAACGCTCAGTTCCACTATAAGCAACGCTCAGTTACAGCATCAGCAACGTTCAGTTCCAGCATCAGCAACGTTTATTTCAGCATCAGCAACGCTCAGTTCCAGCATCAGCAACGCTTAGTTCCACTTTAGGAAACGTTCAGTTCCACTATAAGCAACGTTAATTTCCACTATAAGCAACGCTCAGTTCTACTATAAGCAACGTTAATTACCACTATAAGCAAGCTCAGTTCAACTATAAGCAACGTTAATTTCCACTCTAAGCAACGCTCAGTTACAGCATCAGCAACGTTCAGTTCCAGCATCAGCAACGTTCATTTCAGCATCAGCAACGCTCAGTTCCAGCATCAGCAACGCTCAGTTCCAATTTAAGCAACGCTCAGTTCCACTATAAGTAACGTTAATTTCCACTATAAGCAACGCTCAGTTACAGCATCAGCAACGTTCAGTTCCAGAATCAGCAGCGTTCATTTCAGTATCAGCAACGCTCAGTTCCAGCATCAGCAACGTTCATTTCCACTTTAAGTAACGGTCAGTTCCACTATAAACAACCCTCAGTTCCACTATAAGCACGTTAATTTCCACTATAAGCAACGCTCAGTTACAGCATCAGCAACGTTCAGTTCCAGCATCAGCAACGTTCATTTCAGCATCAGCAACGCTCAGTTCCAGCATCAGCAACGCTCAGTTCCAATTTAAGCAACGCTCAGTTCCACTATAAGTAACGTTAATTTCCACTATAAGCAACGTTCAGTTCCAGCATCAGCAACGTTAGGTTCCAGCATCAGCAACGTTATGTTCCAGCATTAGCAACGTTCAGTTCCAGCACCAGCAACGTTCAGTTCCAGCACCAGCAACGTTCAGTTCCAGCACCAGCAACGTTCAGTTCCAGCATTAGCAATGCTCAGTTCCAGCACCAGCAACGTTCAGTTCCAGCATTAGCAACGTTCAGTTCCAGCACCAGCAACGTTCAGTTCCAGCATTAGCAACGTTCAGTTCCAGCATTAGCAACGTTCAGTTCCAGCACCAGCAACGTTCAGTTCCAGCATTAGCAACGTTCAGTTCCAGCATTAGCAACGTTCAGTTCCAGCACCAGCAACGTTCAGTTCCAGCATTAGCAACGTTCAGTTCCAGCACCAGCAACGTTCAGTTCCAGCATCAGCAACGTTCAGTTCCAGCACCAGCAACGTTCAGTTCCAGCATTAGCAACGTTCAGTTCCAGCATTAGCAACGTTCAGTTCCAGCATTAGCAACGTTCAGTTCCAGCACCAGCAACGTTCAGTTCCAGCACCAGCAACGTTCAGTTCCAGCATTAGCAACGTTCAGTTCCAGCACCAGCAACGTTCAGTTCCAGCATTAGCAACGTTCAGTTCCAGCACCAGCAACGTTCAGTTCCAGCATTAGCAACGTTCAGTTCCAGCATTAGCAACGTTCAGTTCCAGCACCAGCAACGTTCAGTTCCAGCATTAGCAACGTTCAGTTCCAGCACCAGCAACGTTCAGTTCCAGCACCAGCAACGTTCAGTTCCAGCATTAGCAACGTTCAGTTCCAGCATTAGCAACGTTAGGTTCCAGCATCAGCAACGTTAGGTTCCAGCATCAGCAACGTTCAGTTCCAGCATTAGCAACGTTCAGTTCCAGCATTAGCAACGTTAGGTTCCAGCATCAGCAACGTTAGGTTCCAGCATCAGCAACGTTAGGTTCCAGCATCAGCAACGTTCAGTTCCAGCATCAGCAACGTTCAGTTCCAGCATCAGCAACGTTCATTTCAGCATCAGCAACGCTCAGTTCCAGCATCAGCAACGCTCAGTTCCAATTTAAGCAACGCTCAGTTCCACTATAAGTAACGTTAATTTCCACTATAAGCAACGCTCAGTTACAGCATCAGCAACGTTCATTTCCAGAATCAGCAGCGTTCATTTCAGTATCAGCAACGCTCAGTTCCAGCATCAGCAACGTTCATTTCCACTTTAAGTAACGGTCAGTTCCACTATAAACAACCCTCAGTTCCACTATAAGCACGTTAATTTTCACTATAAGCAACGCTCAGTTCCAGCACCAGCAACGTTCAGTTCCAGCATTAGCAACGTTCAGTTCCAGCATTAGCAACGTTAGGTTCCAGCATCAGCAACGTTAGGTTCCAGCATCAGCAACGTTCAGTTCCAGCACCAGCAACGTTCAGTTCCAGCATTAGCAACGTTAGGTTCCAGCATCAGCAACGTTAGGTTCCAGCATCAGCAACGTTAGGTTCCAGCATCAGCAACGTTCAGCTCCAGCACCAGCAACGTTCAGTTCCAGCATTAGCAACGTTCAGTTCCAGCATTAGCAACGTTAGGTTCCAGCATCAGCAACGTTAGGTTCCAGCATCAGCAACGTTCAGTTCCAGCATTAGCAACGTTCAGTTCCAGCATTAGCAACGTTCAGTTCCAGCACCAGCAACGTTCAGTTCCAGCATCAGCAACGTTAAGTTACAGCATCAGCAACGTTAAGCTACAGCATCAGCAACGTTAAGCTACAGCATCAGCACCGTTAAGTTCCAGCATCAGCAACGTTAAGTTCCAGCATCAGCAACGTTAAGCTACAGCATCAGCAACGCTCAGTTCCAGCATCAGCAACGTTCAGTTCCAGCATCAGCAACGTTCAGTTATAGCATCAGCAACGTTCAGTTTCAGCATCAGCAACGCTCAGTTCCAGCATCAGCAACGTTCAGTTCCAGCATCAGCAACGTTCAGTTATAGCATCAGCAACGTTCAGTTTCAGCATCAGCAACGTTCAGTTCTAGCATCAGCAACGTTAAGTTCCAGCATCAGCAACGTTCAGTTATAGCATCAGCAACGTTCAGTTTCAGCATCAGCAACGTTCAGTTCTAGCATCAGCAACGTTAAGTTACAGCATCAGCAACGTTCAGTTCCAGCATCAGCAACGTTCAGTTTCAGCATCAGCAACGTTCAGTTCTAGCATCAGCAACGTTAAGTTACAGCATCAGCAACGTTCAGTTCCAGCATCAGCAACGTTCAGTTATACCATCAATAGCCTTCAGCTTCACCTTCAGCAACATTCAATTACGCCATCAGGAGATATCATTATGCTACTTCTCTGATCCGAAATTATTAATTTCTATCTCTCCTTTTTTCTCGTGGTTGCTTAGTTTCGTTCGTTTCAACAATCACATATTTCCTTTCGGATCGACTCTTTCTTTCTATTTAAATGATATCCACCTTAGGACTTCCAACTCCAAACATCATGCCCTCACCGTTCCCTTCCTACCATGTTCACTAGAATTGTCGTGATTCCGTCACAACAATTACTGCAATCATTGTATGCAAGTCATCGTTCCGTTAATCTTAATGTATTCAGACTCTTGCCTATCATATTTTTCAAGATTATTTATCAAATACTAATATCAAACATTTACAAAAAAGGTTATCTACTTTTCAGAAAAGTATAGAATGAAGATTACAAATGAATCAATAGTCTAAGAAACACAGAAGTCTTCAAGATTCGACTATCTGGCTTAAAAATTTTCGAACATATTTCAGTCGGTCATCACTTTCAGAATCTCCTTTGTGGTTTCTCACAAGAACTGTATAGAATATGCATTCTGAATGATTCTGTTGCACTTTCAATGTAATATGATCCTAGAAAGGACGTTTATCGATAACGTGACTTGGTAAATCTAATGAATGTATTCTTGTTAGGGCTAAATCTATAAAACTGGTGAACTTTGATACACCTTTCACTGCACCCAAATGTCGAGTCTCTAGATAAATTCTGCCAATCAAGAATAACGAACATATATGATTAAAAATGCTTTGTCGAATACATTGCGTTTCCGCAGATTCAATCAATATTATCGCCTACACACACACACACATTTTATTCTACCATTTTTTTATGGGAAGAACATAAAATTTTTAATTTACCTTTCCCACTAAAATAGATGTAAAACCTAACCACAATCTATTGACTCTCTCTGCAATCTCGCAAGTCGAGGAAGTGAAAACGCCGCATCGCTAACTTTGCCAAATTCAGAATACCAAGGTTCCGGGCTATTACCCTCGTCGGTATAGGGTGGCTTTGATTTAACGAGATCCACGCGAAATTCCTGAAATCTGCCGAACAAGCCAAAGAGGTGTTAAGATGGCAAAATTGGTATGGGCCCATTCTATGGCTGAAATATTGATGGAAATTTTGTCAAATGAAAAACATTTTTCGGCGTTTTCGAAAGGTCTACATGTTTTTGGAAAGAGTCTCATCAATTTTAAAATACAAACTCAATAAAAGGATACACATTGTTATTTTTTATATTGACAGATTTATAAAGATCTCACAGAATTAAAGCCGCTCCAAGTTAACCAAGGTCAAAGCCTGAAACCATAAATTTCAGGAATATTTTCAAATTTTCACCGCCGGTATTGTAGCCGAATCCTAGACAACGACGCTTTTCAGATCTTTAGGTGAGTCATAAAGTATCTGCGTCTATTTTGACGAGAGATGCTTCTTTGTAAAGTCGTCTATGTAATTTAATGAAGCTCAGAGCTATTTTTTATAATGCCAGCATAGTCTTATGATCATTTTTAGTACCGTCTGACCCAAGCTACAGGAGACCAACACCCCAAAATGTATTCAACATTGGCTTTTCTTTATTTCTATTTGAAAACATATTTGTCCAATTTCTCTGTCATATATTTTTCTGTTATCTTAAGAGCACTTAATACTGACTAGAACATTTAAAAAACTGAAACTTCTAATAGGTCGTTGATAAAACTTCAAAGTGTTCAGTTTACATCGCTCCTTTGTGTCTATGTAATGGCGAAGAAAATTAAAGTGGCCTGGTGCATGAGCGGTGCTGAAGACACGCTGAGCGAACATGCCGTGGACATTAAAAGCCTGGATATATTTGGGGGGCATTCTATTTGAAAAATGTTAAAAATGATTTGAACGGCTTTATTGCTCTAGTAAACATTGATTTAGTTAACAGAACACATAGCTCCATCTATATGCTGAGAACGAAATTATTCAGAATTCTTTCTTTTAGTCATATAGGGAAGGTTTCTATATATGATTAGTGAACTGAATATCAAAAGATTTGCGAAGGATTGGCTCATCAGTAGTGAACCATCTCAGTGATTTCGCTAATTCAATCTACCAGAGTCGTTCCGCCAAGAGATCAACACCACAGAGGTCCGTACGTCTCTTGACCTCACGGACAATACAGCAGCAACATTATCACTTCTTTTTTCTAGATTTAATTCATTTTGTCTCCTCTCTAATTGTAAATACGCTGCTGTATCACCTCATAAGTATAAATAAATCTACCAGAGCTATTGTATTCATTGATTGATTTAAATCTGTGGGAAAATAGGGCGCATTTCCCATCAAAATAAGTAAATTCATTGCGTTTTTACCCTTTCTTGAGATAAAAAAAAAAACTTAATTATCCATAGCACCAGATTTGGCCAATTTAGAAAATATAGAATCTATGGTTTAGGTCTATGGATACCACCGGAAGGATTTATGAAATTGTTTAATCTGCCGAGAGATTATTAGGTATTCCTATCCTGCCCACATCATAACCCCCCCCCCCCCCCCGACATTTAAAAAAAAAACTTGAAGCTTTTAAAATAGACATATCCACTTCATCAGCATGTCGCGAAATGCCCGAAACCATGGTATATGTGTACGAGTATTTGTGCAAGTTGTGGAAGACTCGAGTTGTTTTTGTGGACAGAGGAACAAACCTCAAGACATCATTTAGTGGATTGTCTTGTTTTTCAGGACTATAGAACCGACAATAATTTAATAGTAAACAGATCCAAGTATTTTCATTTTCAGCAAAGAAGCGTATATTAAATTTAATACCCTTTGCAGATATATTTTGAATTATATAGCAACAAATATCTTTTAGGAAAGTGATAATTTATATTATGTGTTGAATGTAGATATTGCCATTAATCTCTTTCTTTTGTACACAGTTCTCTGTTCTTGTTAAGATTTAAGAGCTTCATTTGTCCTTAAAATGTTTAAATTCTTAATTTCTTTCTCTTCTCTTTTAATAATAATGATAATTGAACAATTTTGATGTAAATATTTGATGGAAATGTTTTTTTTTTTTTTTTTAATTTTCTCTCTTTCTACATGTTAATATAATATGGCTATTCTTTACGGCCTAAAATTATTGTAAATATGTATAAACAAATGTAGAGGCATACATGTATGACAGCGCAAGTGTCCCTAGGGGACATAGCGCTTTAAATTGAGACATAAATAAATAAGTTGGCTCTTGTTCGAGTTTGAACAGAGCTGGTATTGTGGCTTATTCACTGATTGGAAGTTGTAGCAATTTGGACAGAAAATACAAAAACACGGGGTTTGTGATTTTTAAATGAGGAAGAACATTTATTATAATATATTTATAGATATAGATTTATATATAAAATTTAAAATGTACAGTTTCATAAATATAAAAGTAAACGCATATGTTTATTTATTTATTACTCAAAATGTGTTTCCTCAATATTTAACATATCTAGCTGAAATATATAGAGTTAGGTCTGGGAGGAGTATTTCTCACATCAGGCAATTTATTAGCTATGAAGATTACCTAACGGTAACATGTTGGAATACTGATGTAACAAAAATTAAGATCACAATTGAAAGTGCAAAAAAAATAATAATAAATTCGGGGTTTGAAAACAACAAACTTAAAATATCAAGACAGAAAACAAATATTTTTTATATTAATTCAATTGTAAGAAAATATAATTAACTTGCACGATAATTTTATTAAATCATTTAAAAACAAAAAAATACTAAGATTGGCTTTCAAGAATCATCGAAACAAGAAATATATAGATTTTATGTCTCACATCGGCAATATTATTGTAATAACAACTAGAGCTAGTGGATATCTTCTTGGTTTAACAAAAATATCGTGGGAATTGGATAGTAGGCGATCATTAACATTATATAAGACCTTATTTAGAAGCACAATAACTTATGGTTCAACACAATCTGGTACCCATACATATACACGAGATCTAAACACAAATTGGATTCACTACAGTATAAAATTCGCAAACACTGTATACATACTTACAATAAAACATCTGCGAACTGCACACATTTTCTCGCAAAAATACCTAAAATTACGGATTTCATTTTGTCAAACATACTTAAAATTGAAATAGATTATAATAGAAATGATCCAGCAAAAAGAACGATAATATCTAACTTTATAAATGAAAAACTACAAAAACACTATGGAGATTCTAATAATAATTTCAGAGAATATTTTGAAAACTTAAGATTACCAAAATTGGGTTCTACACTCCCTGGAGTATAGGAGCTCCATCTATGCTTCCTTCCTGTGGTGAATCTGTATAAGACCGGATGTCTTAATAAAGCTGTATGTGTGTGTGATTAGCAAAATTTATCTAGCCAAATTTGTATAATATACTATTTTTACGGGGCATGATGACTTTATGTAACAGATACTTACATAGAATTCGTAGCATTGATTCTTCAATCTGCTTATGTGACCAAGAAGATTATGTAAGAATAAAACAGAGGTTGGATCTCAGAAAGTATGTTTAATTATCAAAAAGATTATATTTAGATGACAAACAATAGAGAGTTAAAAGAAGAAGGTAAGCCCAGTGAGTCAACAAGCAAAACTGAAACCTATATACAGTTACGTAATGTCTGGGGGAAGTGGCCGTTGCTAAGCGACAGCCGAGGTGCGAGTCACTTTTCAACACTCCCACCTGACGAGCACTCCGTTGTTTCAAACAGTCCAAGTTGGCTCCTTAGTCTTTTATGCCTTTCTGGAGGTAGAGCTTTCGTAAATATGTCTGCAGCAAAATCAGCATCGGAAAAACCTATCAGAGATGTAGTGCAGGAACTCCCACCAAAACAAATACCGATGTTTTTCGTAGCTTTTAAGTATCCAAATATTTTCTTTACTGCGGTCCAATGTGAAGGTCCTGGGTTGTTCATAAATTGGCTAACCCTGCTGACTGCGTAGGCAATATCAGGTCTAGTTCCAGTCATGAGGTACATTAAACTACCAATTGTCTGTCTGTATGGAATCTTGTTCATTTCTTCAATTTCCTGATCATCCTTTGGGCACATCTCTTTTGTTAGTTTTGAGTAAGGATCAGAAGGTACAGATTGTAACTTAATATCAAGAAGGTTGTAATGTTCAAGTGTTCTTTCAATGTATGAGGCTTGATGCAGAAATAACATTTTAGTTGTTCTATCTCGATATATTTGTAGGCCAAGAAAATAATCGGCAGTAAAAGTTTTTATTTCAAAATTGGAATTTAAGTACTGTACTATATCATCCAAATGTTGTTTATTTACACTGCAGATTAAGCAATCATCTACATATATTGCAAGTAATATGTAAGACTGTTTACATTTCATTGTATAGACACATGAATCTGATATGCTAGGTTTGAGATCAAACTTAATTAAAAACTCATGAAATTTCTTGTTCCACATTCTGGGGGATTGCTTAAGACCATAGATGCTTTTCTGAAGAGAGCAAACATGATTTGGAAAATCTGGGTTTTCATAACCTTGGGGTTGTTCCATGTAAAGTTCTTCTTCCAAATCACCATTCAAGAAGGCAGATTTTACATCTAACTGAATCATTTCCATATCAAGTGATGCACAAAGTGATAAGATTGTTCTAATTGAATCGAATTTTACTACTGGAGAAAAAGTTTCACCATAATCAAGTCCTGGTTTTTGTGAATAACCTTTCGCAACTAGTCTAGCCTTAAACATTTTATTTGATCCATCTGCATTTTGCTTTATTTTGTATACCCACTTGCATGCAATAGCTTTTCTGTCTGATGGTAGTGTCACATACGTCCATGTTTGATTTTTCATCAAGGAATTGAATTCATCGTCCATAGCTAGTTTCCACTGTTTTGAGTTTTGTCCTACAATTGCATCTTCATAGTTCAATGGTTCTTGGTCATGGACATAACAAGCATATGAAATAGCTCTTGTACAGCTGGTTGATGTTTGTTCATTTTCTCTGATTCTATTCCTGAGAGGGTATCGACATGATTCTTCTGGTTTGGAACTGGTATTTGTGTTATCAACACTTTCTTCACTGTATATAGTTACCTGCTCTTGTTGGTTATCCTGAATATTTTCTGATGTATTAGCTTCAGTAAATATTACATCTCTGCTTATGATAATTTTTCTAGCAATAGGATCCCACATTCTATAATTTTTGTTAGTTTCAGTATATCCAACAAAAAATGTACGAATACTCTTTTTGTCTAATTTCTTTCTGTTATCTTTTGGTATATGCACATAAGCGTTACATCCAAAAGTTTTCAAATGTAAGATGGAGGGTTTTCTCTTGTACCATATTTCATAAGGTGTATAATTTCCCAATACTTTAGTAGTACATCTATTTAAGAGATAGACTGCTGTGTTTACGGCTTCAGCCCACAGTTCAAGCGGCATTTTTCTTCCATGTAACAAGCATCTAGCTGATTCAACTATTGTTCTGTTATCTCTTTCAGCAATTCCATTCTGTTCTGGGGTATATGGAGCAGTGAGTTCATGAACAATTCCTAGAGATTTTAGATAATCAGAAAAATTCTTATTTAAGAATTCTGTGCCATTATCTGTTCTGAATCTTTTTATTTTATTTCCAGTTTCAGTCCTAACTCTTTTTACAAATTCTTTAAATTTCTCAAGAACATCTGATTTATGCCTAATGAAGTAGGCCACTCTAAATCTTGAAAAATCATCCTTGAATGATACAAAATATAATGATCCACCTGGTGATCTTTTACTCATTGGTCCACAAACATCTGAATAGATCAGCTCTCCTGGATAGGTCGAATTTGGACTTGTTGACGCGTGAAAAACCTTTCTATTTTGTTTTCCATAGATGCATGCTTCACATAGTAAAGAATCAGGCTTTTCTCTAATTTTAATGTCGTCTTCAAAAACATTATTTTCAAACATTTGGGTTAATTTTATAGGATTTACATGACCCATTCTTTGATGCCATATATCTAGACTTAACTGAGCAACATGAGTTTGTGAAGATTGCTTTGCTTTAATAAAAATTCTATAAAGATTTGAATTGTCCTTTATTCCAGTAACTAGCACTTTCGAATTTTTAGTCAATTTTATCTGATTTCCTTTACAAATGAGCGTCAAACCATGTTTTGTTGCAGTAGATATTGAGAAAAGATTAGTCTCCAATTCAGGTACATAGAGAACATCCAAAAGAGTTGCATTAATTTTCTGACTATCAACATAAGAGAGAATATCAATATTTCCCTTACCTTTTGCATAGATCTTCTTTCCATCTCCAAGGCACACAGGATGAACACCTTCTGGTATTTCTTCGAACGTAGAGAACCATTCTCTTCTGAAAGTCATATGATCCGTTGCTCCAGAATCTGCAATCCAGGAATCCTTTGTTTCAGCGAGGAAGGCACTTGTCTCAGCTGAAAAAGCACAGCTATCATCTCTGGATGAAGAACTTGGCTGTTGTCCTTTTTGTTCTTCCTTTCTTTTATAGCATTCTTTCCACCAATGTCCTTTCTTCTTGCAATATCCACAGTGTGTGTTCTTCTTTTTATCTTTAATGGATTGTTGATGCTGCTGTTGTTTGTTGGAAGCTGTTGAATTTCTGTTGAACTTTGAAAAAGTCATCAAGGCATTATCTGGTTTAGAATTTCCTGAAGAATCCCAATGATCCTGTAAGCTTTCTTCTTTCAGTAATCTTGCCGTCAAGTTTTCTAGTGTCTTTTCTTCTGATGAAACTGAATCCCATGCTGTTATGAAATTCTTGTATTTATCAGGCAAGCTGCAAATTATCTTTGTAATTAGGGCAACATCAGAGATTGGCTCACCTAGATCTTTCATTTGTTGTGCCAGAGTTTCAACTTTGGAAATATGAGTAGCAATGTTATCATTTGGATTCATTTTATATTCTCTCGAAAAATCTTTGTTGCAGCAAATATTTGTTTGTTTCAGATTTCAGTTCATATATTGTTGATAATTTCTTCCACATTTCTGCTGAAGTCTGGCAATTAACAATCTGTTGAAGATATTTAAACTCTAGAGCAGTAGTGATCAGCATTTTGGATTTTGCATCTTTCTTCTTCCAGTTAGAGAATTTTGCAATATCCTCTATTTCAGGTTTTACCTCAGAGCCATCAGTTATACTGAGAAGATCTTTTGCTTCTAGAATAATCTTCATTTGAAATTTCCATAGATGAAAATTATCGCCGTTGAATTTTTGAATTTGTGGAAGTTCAGTTGTCATCTTGAGCAAGCAAACGAATTTCAGCTTAGATAATTAAAAATATTTGATACCAACCAAGCTCTGCTGCCATGTAAGAATAAAACAGAAGTTGGATCTCAGAAAGTATGTTTAATTATCAAAAAGATTATATTTAGATGACAAACAATAGAGAGTTAAAAGAAGAAGAAGGTAAGCCCAGTGAGTCAACAAGCAAAACTGAAACCTATATACAGTTACGTAATGTCTGGGGGAAGTGGCCGTTGCTAAGCGACAGCCGAGGTGCGAGTCACTTTTCAACAGATTACAACCCAGAGCATATATTAATCCGGTTCCCACTTGTTGCAGAACCGAGATTACAATGTCAAATGAACAGTTCCAGTTTAAGCCAAATATTTTAAAAATTAAAAAGTTTTCTGCAGACTCTATCCCAACTACTGTAGACCTAAATTACATTATTGAATTGAAATTTCTAACTTTTAAAAATTTGCATAGTTTATTATTTCTAAATAATTATATTTCTATCATTAATTTAGTGGTTAATCATTATATATTAAATATTATTAATTGATCAAAACTATAAAATAAGATCTAATATGTAAATAAACTTTCTTTCTTATATAAATATCGCTCTAAAATTTAATTTTTTTCACTCTCTCTCTCTCTATATATATATATGTATATTTTTCAATTATTTTTATATTTATATATATTTATGTATATATTTATCATTTTATAATCTTATTTATTTATATTTATATTTATTCTGTATTTAACCTTATATAATCATATATGGACATTGTAATAAATCAGTTTCAATCTCAATCTCTCGCTCTGATACTATAAATAGTTTGTGTATATATATTTTGAAACTATGTTTGAACATTTACACACAAATATCCACATATATAAACTTAATATCAGCGTCATAATCAAGCAACAATTCTTAATCAATTCAGTCACTGTTTGCTTTGTGAATGGAATAAATACCCAAATATGGCCATTTCTCAACCATCGGTGGTTCAGTGGTAGAATGCTCGCCTGCCACGCATATATTATATTATACGTATATATTATACAAGAATGACATCCACGGCGCCAATTTATAATTGTAACGAATAAAAGCATTTAATCGGGTAAAACCCGGGCGTTGCCCGTGTCATTCGGATAGTAGGATATAAGAGCGTCTGTTTTGTAATAAATAAATCAATAAAAATCTAATAAAAGTACTGGACTACTTTTATTCTTTTTTTATTCAGAAAATGATGGTGATCATCTTTCATGGTTGATAATCATAAACAAATCCGGAAACATTCACTCGAGCAGAACACGGGCGAAGCCAGGTCATAAATGTATTAAAGGAAAGTTCAAATACTATTTTTACTCTTTTCCATTAAAACTATTTATAGAAATATCATAAATTTAACAAATAGGTGTATATGGAAAAGTTGTATTTTCGAAAATAAGCTATTCCAATTCAATTACCTAATTTACACTTCTTGAGAGAGAGAAATGATAGTTAGATCTGAAAGAATTCGACCCTATAATTTGAAAATAGGCGAATTTCAGACTAATTTATTTACACCTATCCCCCGATTTACACGGTACTTGTTTTACACGTTTTCGCTTTTACACGGTTTTCCAAATAAGTTTTTTTTGTTTGTTTTTATCGCACTATACTAAATGCTACTGTGATTGTACACATGCGCTGTGTACACATCTCACGAGGAATCCCGAGCTTATGTGCTGACTACATATTTTAACCTGTCAATGCATTTTATTTTTATTTCTGTGTACACCTATCCCCCGATTTACACGTTTTTTTCAGGAACGTATCTACCGTGTAAATCGGGGGATAGGTGTATTTTGAGGTCATAAAATGTAATTCTCTCTAGTATTAACGCATTATGTTTGTAAATAAGACTTTCTTAAGTTGAGTATAACAATAAAACTAGAACGTTAGCTTGTTATTCGAATGTCTAGACCACCATTACAAAGATTCACCTTTATTAAGCTAAAAAGAAATAATGTATGGGTGGGACTATATTTTTCAATAATGAATTTGTAACTCTAACATATGTGATCAATTTTGATCATCACCATTTTAATGTTTCACATAATTCTTCTATCTATTTCTCCGAAATATATTATTAGAAATCTGCCAACTTTTACTCTCATTTTTATTTACCCGAGTATATATATGTTATATAAAAATATTATTTTATTTAAAATTATATATCATAGATTCAAATATTCTGTTAAATCGACCGCCAGAGGTCACGCTTTGCATATAAAACTTCGTTGTTGTTCTTTACCGATGGCTGGCTCAAATCTTTGTACATTATGTAAATCATCTTTTGTTTTTCTTGTTCTACTCGCCTTAAGCCAGGCATTACTTTTATCAAACCATGTTTTTTATATATTCCATAAGTTCAATTACATCTATTTTGATAACTGATTTTATTTAATCATTGCCACGACTGCTCAACAAATATCTCTATTCTCAAAATAATTAGCATCAAGTATTAATTCTATATAACTCTAATAATCAAACAGAAAAATCTTTTTTTCCTATTATAACATATATATGTATAAGATAATGTTTTTTGAAATCAAATAATAAACCATGCCCGAAAGATAGAGATTTGTGAATTAAAATTTTCGAAATAAACTTATTTCTAGAACCCTGATATTTTTAGCTTTAAAATTTTAGAACTATAGATTACGACCCGGCTTCGCCTGGGTACTCTCCGAGTGAATGTTTGGCCAAAGAAAAATGCCCAAACAAATATTTATTATGATTGAATCTTATTATCATTCTATAGTGAAATAATTTTAAATTATTTAAATGAAATATAAAATGATGATAGAAATAATAATACATTAATTTGAATTCTCATGAATGCATAGTGATAATGATATAATAAATAACATTTGTTGAGGTAATATAACCTGGAAAACATTCAATAAGGAAGAAACCGGGCGAAGAGGGGAGTCATTAAGAGTCAGTATATAATAAGTAATATAATTTTATAACTACAACATAGAGAAAACTATCTGTTATTTGTTTAATTATTTTCTTTGATTAGCTTATATATGTTAATATATTCAGCTACCTACACTCGAATTTCCAATGGTTTATTCAGTAGTTTTTTGGGAGAAGAGTGTAACAAACATCAATTTATCTTGACAATAATAGATTCAGTAGGGCGTGGATGTTCGCTCCGAAAATATTGTTTTAACAAATGTCCGTTAGGCAAACTTTCACTCGGGTAAAAACAGGGGAAAATTGGGTTCATTCGATTGTTAAATACAATAGAGAAAGACGCGATTACTGTGTCACTGTGCTCTTTACCTCAAAATTACAGAAATTAGACATTCTATTTACAATAAGGGAATAATATATTTGTCATACAAATTCCAGAGTACATTAAAATAAATACCTTATATATTGTTGTTCCAACCTGGTTGCTTTGGTCATCGCCAGGAATTGAAGCGGTCATTGTTTGGTGGAGAAGCAGGAATTGGGTTTATACATGGCCTTGGAGAACAGCATCAAGATCTTAGTAAATTCTCCAAGACACAATAAAAGATTACAGACGTCTAATAGATATATTATTTTGCGATTAATATATCAAAGCTTATGTTCATAGTTCTTCTAAAATACCCATCCAAAGTGTCTATCAACAGTATCACTATAAAAGGAAGTTGCAAAAATGCAATATAACAGCGGTATGGTAAATTAAACTGGCGAAACCGCTGAGAGGGTTCACCACTGATGAGCCAGGCCCTCTCATTAATTTTTCCATTGCAGTAAGGGCAGTAGAAATTGTTTAATATCAAAAAGAATCGTACGCCTTTAAAATAGTTTTGAATTTTGATATCATATTTTGTTAATATATTTCTCTAACATTAACTTCTATGGGCCATTCATTATAAATGTACTAAAATCAATCAACAACACAAACATCTTTATTTTCTACCTGCAGGTCAGAATGCATTTATTCTATAACAAATTTTTCAGAAAATTGAAAAGTTAGATAATTTCACACTAATCAATTTTGTACACCAATCTCTTTGAATACACCAAATTCTATCGCGGTAATAGCAATATTTCCTCTAAATAAATATATTGATACACGTTTAATATTTTCAAGAATTATGATAGCCACCCAGCCTCAAAAACAAAATTTACAATAACAAAACTCCTACCTGTCGAAATAAAAGCATAATTGATTTCACAATGTTTATTCATTAAAACTAATAAATAATTAGCACACTTCTGAATTAACTAATATTTCCGACCACGTGGCAGTTTTATTTGATTTTAATTTAGATAATACAAATGACCAACAAAACGATTCATGGAAATTTAGTGAAAAAAATTCAAATTGGTTGCTCTTTACAAAATTATTTTCTAAACAATAATGTCGAAAAAGATGTTGACATAGTAGTTGACAAATTAACAGATCTTATTTAAGAAGCAACCTTCCTGGAAGTGAAATCTTCCAACTTCACCTTCGATCCTGGAATCAAGTGGTGGAACAAAGAATTAGAGCAAAAGAAAAAGAATTTCCATTTTTTGTAAATAATTATATTATCATCGTAAGTCAATTAGTGTCAATGATTTGAATCCGTCAGAAATAAATATAAAAACAGTATCAGAAAGGCTATATAAGAGGAACAGTTAGCAAACTTTTATTGAAGAAAATGAATCTAATAATCCGTTTGGAAATGCCCCTAGAAACCCTTTTAAATTACGTTTCTCTAATTTACCAAAGGGACTACCAATAATTGAGTAGGCACCAGAGATTGAATAAAAACTAATGAAAGATCTGGAAAATGAATTAATTCCTGATGAAACAATTGTATCAGACAATTATGCATCATACATCAATAAGGAATTACAAACCAAATTTTACTAATTCCAACCCATGCTATATTCATAAGGAATAAATTGAAGTGTTAATCGACAAAATTAATGCAAAAAAGGTCCTCTTCCAGATTATGTTATTAATAATATGATTTAAATTTATTTTCTCCATTAATTTTCTTTCAATATTATGCTCTCTATTTGATATTTGTAATCAAAAAATAAACTTTTCAAAAAATGTAAAACAGCTGCACTCAAAATAATAGTCAAGCAAACAAACCAAATTATAAGGCTATCGTTTGATATCTTTATTATCAAATTTTTAAAAGATTCCTAGTACACACACACAAAGAATGTGTTAAAATAACGTATCAGAATATTTTATAATCAAACCAATCTGTGGATTTATCAAGTCGAAGTAAACTATCATTGCTTTGATTTGAATAATATAGATATTAATGGAATATAAACAAATGGAAATGACTGCACTAGTTACAATATATATATCTGGGGCTTTTGACAATGCGTGGTTGCCAGCGCGATTATTAAAAGAATAGAATTAGAGAGAGAGAGAGAATGATACAATTTCAAGAAATATTTATAAAACTTATACAATCATATTTAAAAAGTCCAGGAATATATATTTTTTAGTTACGACAATATGACAACTTTAAAGCCAATTACTAAGTGATGTCCTCAGGGTAGCCCGCTATTTCCACTTCTATGGACAATTTTATTGAAGGATTTGCTGATAGAATTCAATGCGCCTAATTGTGAGTTGATTTGTTAGGTAAATGATATATCGTTGATATGATGGAATAAAGATCTTAAATCACTAAAAATAATAATTTAAATAGCACTGAATATACTATCGAATATATATATATGGTGTATTAAAAATAAGTTGGAAATCAGTTCTAAAAAAATCAAATATTTTATATTCAAATAATTTAAAAAAATACTTGGTCAAATTAAAAACCTGTACAAAAATACAAATTTTAGGAATAACAATTGCAAATCAGAGAATAAAAAACAAATTGAATTTTGCTTTAAATATAGAGTAAATAGTTATCAGAATACCCAAGATTAAAACATATTCTATTTTCACTTTGCAGTAAATCTTGGGGTTTGAGCTCCCTAAAAGAATTGCATTTTTCAAAACCTCTGTTTTCAGACCAATTTTAACATATGGATCAGAAATATGGTTTAAATTTTAAATAAAAATCTATTTAAAAAATCAAATTCAACACAATATCAGATATTACTATGGAGCAAACAAGTCTACAAGACGACATCATACAATTGAGTATACAGTTTGGCCAAAATTTCTTAAATTACAGATTATATCGAAGTGAAAAATGAAATGCGACTCAGGAGAGAGATGAGTAAAATGGTGGACGAGTGGGTAACACCCTCGATTCCCGACAATAAGTCGGTGGACGAGTAGGTAACACCCTCGATTCCCGACAGTCATGAACCGGGATTGAATCCCGCGTTAAAATTTTGTTTAATATGTGAATAACCTTCACATATTATTCACTGTTTCAATTATCATGAACTAGGTTGCTCTTGTTGAGCGGTACCTATTAATGTGAATTTGAACCGAGATGAGCAAAATATAATATTTATATTCATTTTATAATAAAATATTATATAGACTCAAGAATGTCGTTCCTATTGAATAATACAAATGAAAAGTTTCTTTAACCACGGTATCCCAAATTATTTTCGCCCTAATTTCTACCACACCCAATTTGTAACCAAGCCTGGTGTTTTCAGGAGTTTTATGGAAGAGATTCGCATAGTGGAGGAATCAAGCTGTGGATGTAACGTCCAGGATTCTACTCATCCTTTACTCAAATGCCTCAGCATTTCAAGACTACAGACAAAGTAATAGTATTTATTATCTGTACTGAACCAAGAGGACTAATATCTAGCAAAGTGTCGTACATTGATTTTGTAAATAGTCTTATTCGACATTTTAAATAATAGCTTAATTATTATATAAATATAATATATAGATTGTAAAAAAAATATATATGCTATATTTTTGTTTTTACTATTTTGATTTAAGTTAAATTAAAAAATTAGAATGTTCACAATAAATATATTTTAAGCATAATGTAATTTCCTGTATATATGTTTGGATATATACACATTTTTCCTCTCTTCTATTTCTTTTTCATTTGCCGCCAGTGTCAATAGTGGGAAAACGCTCCTTTTGTTGTTATAGTTGAATAAAGTTGAAAAGAATTCAGAAAATTATTTTCTTTCAAAACCAAGAAAAGGTTGAACGACAATTTTCTGCATTACCAGAATCAATGAACTAAGTTATCCTAGAAGATATCACTCACCTCATGATGGTTTGTTCCATTATGAGAACAGTAGTCAACGATGTATAAACTGGCAACGCAATGCGACAAGAATAGCGCTGCGGAAAAATCCACGTTTAAATCATTTGTAGAAGGTGATAAACATGTATAAAGTTCCATAAAGAGCTTAAATTGACTTGTTCCATTATATGTATGTCATAATATATGCTCTTCCAGGAATAATAAAGAAAACCTACAGTCAACCCAGAGAGAGACAGCAGCTAAAGTCCGGTCATTTGAGACACCAGCGACATTCCATGGGGCGACCACAGGGGCGTTACTTGGAACCTCAGGACTAATCAAGACAGTTGGTGATTTTGTGTGCGATACAAACGGCCGCCCGGCTGTGGCCGGTCGCGGGCCTCTCCCGTCTATCTCTCTCTGGTTGCCTGGGTTCTTCCTCTACCAAATTGTGGTGTGATTATTTCTCTTTCCCCACATTATTATTATATTGTCACATTGAAAGTCGACAGGATCTTATCACAGAAGAGTCGACAGGATCTTATCACATGTATGTTCTATATGTAAATACCTGTTTTCTTTCCTCTTTTCGCTCTCCACTTCTCCCATCTATATTTTCAATTTTTTTTCTTATTTTCCATAGGATTATTCAAATAATAATCTGTATATATTTACCATGTGTATATGATCTTTCTCCATTTTTACCCCTTTGTATATTTCCCACTTTCATAGGTTTCTCCGTCTTGTAACCCCAAGGAGAATCCTCTGTAAGACCTGTGTGTCTTAATAAAGGCTTCTGTGTGTGTGTGTGAATAAAGTTCCATAAATACCAATAGAGTAAAACCTGCCATGAACCAATACGTCCCTGAGAGACCACCTTTGTAAAATCTAACAGTATTTGGATTGAATTAACAAATTTCCAATGAGTGATCACTTCCAGGAGAGAGCTGGGTGTCTTAATGTTTTATATGTCCTTTCAAAGAATTTCCTAAATATAAAATTTGGTTTATTCTGCTCTCAATTTGATCGTTCATTGTAAAACCCAACGTCAGTCCAGTTGTCAAACAACGGGTTGAATACCACTGGCATCAGCAACGGGGAAAGAATGGTAAAAGGTTGAGTCAACGGGTCGTAACTTGGCCTCTAGTGATGAGCCAGAGGTGCAGTAATTAGGCTTAGCAGTCCCGCGCCAATTGGGGAGTGAGTCCACCAGATTTATGGGACTGCACCCCGGGACTTCGTTAACTGGATCACTTTTTAAATTGGACCTTTGTTGGGCCATATTTCCTGATTAGGATCACGGCTCCCAGCTACCTCTCTCAACTTTAATCACATTCCGGAGTAGTGACAAATAACTGTCCGCTGGTTTTAGAGAGCTCAGTTCTTCTATTATTACACACTCTTATAGAGTCTTTACCTTGTTTATATAAATATGTAAATTCAAGAACGATATAACATATACAAAGTTAATTCACGAGTTAAGCCAGGGGATTCCACGTCTTTTATCCAGTATTTTATCTCATCATTTTTTAAATTGCTGAAAAGTATTTGAAACTAAGTTAAAATTATTGTTCAACACAAAATAAACTTAATTTCTAAGACTTTAAAATGAGTATTAAGATTATTATTTTGATAGTTTGGTCCTAATTTCGTTCAATTTATAACATACATTTGAATAGGAGGTGCAAATTGGTCTTATATGCGATTCAGTTTGTAAATACGACAACGATCGCTAACGTGGTCATACCGTGGTAGCCAGCATAGGTTTACTGTAATACGAGATATAGGTGCTCAGAATAAATCAATCTACGAGATTTCCAAACCTATTGTTATATGTATTCTACGTTGTAGTTTTATACAATTCACATTATTTTTCAAACGGAATTCCTACACAGTTCCCTCCAAATTTTATAGTCACTCAAGTCATCACAATACACGGAAAAATCCAGAAATAATTACATAAAATAGGTCTATCAGAAACACCAAATTGTTCCTGCGGAGAAACTGAACAAACTGCTCTTCACCTTATCTACGACTATTCGAACTTTGCAGGAGTGAGACATCGATTGTTCCCTGATTTAAATGATTTAACTCTCTTACATCATCCACTTTGTCTATATAAATTTTATGAACTCTGTCAATTAATACATGTAAATTTGTAAATATTTAATTCTAAGTTCTAATTTGTTTTGTTTGATTCCTCTGTAATGGGCACAGGGTTAATGCGCTGGGGCGGGTACCTCGGGGGTTGGGTGGAATAGCTGCCATCTATTTAAACTATATTGAGTTTGAAACAACTAAATGGATGGCAAAAATAATTAAATCAAATACCTAAACACTAATATAATACAATTTTTGCCATCACACACTTTTTGCCTGTGGTTTATGTATTACTTCTGTATTGCACAGTTACACATAAACCACAGGCAAGAAGTGTGTGATGGCAAAAATTGTATTATATTAGTGTTTAGGTATTTGATTTAATTATTTTTTGCCATCCATTTAGTTGTTTCAAACTCAATATAGTTTAAATAGATGGCAGATTTTCCACCCAAATATTTCAATATCGCGCCTGATTGATTAATAAATAAGAAATATAGAGCGTTTGTAGTGTTTGAAGGCGCATTTGGCACAATCACATTATCCTCACCCTAGCCATCACATGCCAAATCAGGTGTAAAGCAAGAGGTATTTGGCCTCACCTGGGTGGCGGATAGTTTCGTTTATCCGTAGTGATGGTATATCTATGTTGTTGTCGTGTCCAATGAAGAACCTCAGATGTACCTATGCATCTCTATCACAGCAGTCGCAATGTCCACTATCTTGGGTGTATAAAGCTGCTGCTATGGGTCCATGTCAATTTTCTGCAAAGCTGCGGCCATTGCTGTGCATGAGAATATGTGGATAGGTGTTAGTTCCACACCAGGGCAGTTGTTGCATCCTATAGGTTCTAGATGGCGCTCTTCCATCTAAAAGGTTCTTGTGAACGTGGTCAGGATATGCATCTTTTGATATATATATATACTAGGCGAATGACCCGGCTTCGCCCGAGAATTCCACCGAGTGCAATTTCCTTCATACTGCAATTACATCAATAATAAATAGTAGGAGTGCTATAGAATAGCAATACAGAAGTAACACATAAACTACAGGCAAAAAGTGTGTGTGATGGCAAAAATTGTATTATATTAGTGTTTAGGTATTTGATTTAATTATTTTTTGCCATCCATTTAGTTGTTTCAAACTCAATATAGTTTAAATATATGCCAGCTTTTCCACCCAACCCCCGAGGTACCCGCCCCAGCGCATTAACCCTTGAAATTGCCTGAGTTGAGTGAGTGACTGCGATGGATCTTGACTGGGATGCCCATCTTCTCAGTAAGAATAAGAAAGAAAATAGGGGTGTATAAAATAAATTAATCCAAAATACTGCCATGTAAATATTTTTCTGTGAAAAATAAAAGAGCACATGGAAATTAGGCAAACATATGTTTGCTAATGACTGCGACTGCATTTTAAACGATTTTTTAAGAGATAAAAAAAACAAAGTCCAGAATAAAAATTAATAAAAAATACTTAGCACTTACCGTAACTTAGTAATATATATTTCTCTCTCAATACTTTTGTAAAAAAAGTAACACTCGTATAAAAAGATATTTCAAATAAAGTACGGAAGCAACTTGAAAAAAAAAATGCAGAACGCTGATTGGTCGCTTAATTGGCTTGGTGTTGTTACTTCGACTCGTATTTACTCGACGTAAAAAAGTTCTTCAAATGAAAAAATAAATAGCCAAAAATACTAATCAAAATATAGCCAAAAATTTTCCTCAGGTTTATAAAAAGCGACATGAAAATTTGGTACCAATTGGTTCAGTAGTTTTTGAGTTTATCGCGAAACAGACAACAGACATTGACTTTTATATATAAGAAGATATGCTGACGAGGGCCAACAGCCCGAAACGCGTTCTTGGTTAGCTTTTCTTTATTCATAAAGAAAATGGGTTGGCCAAATATCATGAAACAAGTCTAAATGATCGTTTAATTGATTTTTGTTCCACTAAATGACGCTCTGATAACTAAAATGCTTATGTGTCATTTTTATTTTAAATATCAACACCTGACTTTTCTATTTCACATATATATATTTTTGGGTGTGTGTGTATGGGGTGGGAATACCCCACGTACTCGGCTATTACCGCAACCATTATCCCCACCCCCCTTTCAAGAAAATTGAAGGGTGGGGGAATGAACTTGAAGCCATTATTCCCTCAGGGCCTTTCAGAAGCTTTCTTAAATGTGCATTTGGCATTTCAATAATGGTGGTGATTTGCCCCGAAGCCATTTGACAACCAACTCGCCACGTTTTGTGAATACTATCAAATAAAAGATGGGCTAAACAGTTGTGTAAGACAAATGAGAGCCATCGCAGGCGCAGCTAATCCATCTTTATGCTCCATCAGACACCTAAATGATAGGATCTTCTGCACCATTGAAGCCGCACGCGCCATCTTCTGCTAGATTTCCGTAGTAGACGTCCATTTGAATATTGTCAGGCGATTGGATCTCCCCCTAGTGCCCTGGATTAGCTTGTCGCTTGGCGGCCCGATGAATTCTGTGTTGCCGTATCGTGAGTTGGACAGGCTAAATCCGTTTACTTACATCGAGCCAGTACTTGGAGTAGCGTTACCAATGGCTTGACACGAGACAAAATACAAATAAATTTTATATGCAGTTTGACGAGAGCTGATTCCAAAATAACTCTACTAGGTGCCGCTCAAAAATAGGAACCTATGTTATGTTATGATATTTACACTACTTACTATCAAACCTACCTTTGAAAATTAAACGATTTATAGCCCATCAAAGGATTCTATGGCTACTTTTCCGCGAGGATATCATGGGATTTTGGAATAGCGACTCTTTAAATTGCTACTTCTGCAATGTTGGCATCCAAGACAATTTGGTCCACTATCTATTCCATTGCCCATTCCTACATGAAAAGAGACTGGAAATTCGCGAAATTTCGGGGCCAACCCACTACAATGTACAACATGTATATAAAATCTTCACTACTCTCCTTCTGGATAAAACATTTGTTCATAATATATTTTAAATATTTCAAGGGGTTTGATAAAATGAGAGAAGAAGTGCTCAACTCCACAGACAACGGCTGATTGCTCCCCCTCCCCTCTAAATTGCTTTTCCTCCTCACTCATGTGCATATATAACCGTTATGGGGAATCCCCTTGTAAGACAATAGTGTCTTAATAAAGGTTTTTGTTGTTGTTTGTTATGATATTTACAACAATGAATAATATGTGAAGGTTATTCACATATCAAAACAGTGTCCAACGCGGGATTCGATCCCAGTTCATGGCTGTTGGGAATCGAGGGTTTCCACCACTCGTCCACCGACTCTTCATTTTAACGAGGGCAAAATATTTGCACAACAGTCTGAATAAATGAGAAAAATTCTCTTGGTATTTAAACAAAGAGAAACGCATGTTTTATGTATTCTAAAAGTCGAGGAGGAATAATATCGGAGGCAATGAAATCGTATGATAACTCCATTTATCGGATTAAACTGAACGGGGAGAGGTTGTCGTTTGCGAAACACAGACTCAACCAAACACCAAGGTAATCCTCTTAAAATATGACTGAAAGATGTATTTTAATACGTGAAAACGTTTACAACAACAACAAAAAAAGCCTTTATTTAGGGTCACTGACCCTATACAGGATTCACCAGAGGTATGCATAAGAACAAAGCAGTGAGACAAAGGAAATAACGATATATACAGAGTAAAAAGAGAAAGAAAAAAAAACAAGAAAAGGAAAAAAAAATAATAAGAAGAAAGAGGGAAGCAAGAAATCAACACAAAAAGAGTAGCAGTAAGAAAGTGAGGAGTGAGTATCACTTGGCCTTCTTCTGAGATATGGACTTGTGGAAACCATAAAACGCCGTAGCAATATACTTATTCTTGGTCATATTGTCAATTATTGATGGAAGTGAAGCACAGAGTTGCCCAGTTTTGAGCATAAGGGTTCTTCTTTCTTCTTTCAGAGCAGAGCAATCAAAAATATAGTGAGTGATTTCATTTTTTAGTTTTGAATTACAGAAGGTACAAGTCGGGTCCTCACCGCAGAGCATCTTGGTGTGGTTTTCTCTAAAAAAACTTGAAAGTATTCTAACTTGTGCGAGTAGTCTTACAACCGGGAAAGGAAAATCCCCTAAAAGGTATCCCTCCGTCACGTGAAAACGTTTAAACATGTGATGAAAGCTAAGAGGATAATTAGAACAGGTTGGCAAAAATTATCTTTAATTTTAATAAGGAAATATTATATCATAAGCTCCTCTTTTTCTTTCCTTGACTTATCTTTTTAATATTGGACTTTGCTAAACTATTTACCCAGGAATGTTACATAGACGAAATATTTGGCAATTTTATTTACGCGAAAGCAGCAAGCCAACGAGAGAAGGAATATTAAGCGACTTACCACCTTTGTAAAATCACAAGTGTATTGACGTGATTTAAGAACAGCCAGCTCCAGGAGAGACCAGGACATGTACCATGTCATGAGAGGTTCTACAGGAGTCCTATCCCGTAAACATGGCACAATTACATAGAATTCACAAGGGAATATCCTCATTTCTAGGAATACATACCTGAATTAACATTTTTATATCAACCTTTTGTTAAAGAACGCGGAACGAGACGCTCGAGAAAGCAAATCGAAGAGCTCCGCGGTAAACAATCTTTTTCCCCTAATTATTTTTTCAAACTCGTTCAAATTTTAATTCCTTCCCTCTAAACCTAGTAATTTTATAATATATTTCCCCTCTCTATCATATAAGCATTCTTACTATTTTTATTCTCAAATAGTATATTTACTCAGATATAAATAATCAAATATTTATATTGATATTATGATGTTAAGTAACAAGTCCCTTTAGGAGTGAAACGAAATCGTCCCGAGATAGACACCGACCCTGAGCATTTCAAGTTCGGTCAAATTTCTTGCGCTTTCAACGACGGCGTCAATCAAATAAACCTGCTCGATAAATGGGCTAACTTAAACAAAGAGCAACACAGAGGCTTCATCAAAACTCTTCATTCCGCCTTGACGTGCGATGAGTTTGCTCTTCAGGATGCCTATACTGGGATCAACCTCGCACAGCTTTGCCCCCAGCCACTGGCAAAGACACCATCCAGACCCCATATGATGAAAAAGCAGTCACGTCAAGAGACTTTGAATTTCATGTCGTAATTAAATCCGTAAATGCTTAAAGATCTCTCGAGAAATCATTTGCGAAGTAAAAACAGCAAATTCTTTTCTCTTTACCTCAAATGAGGTAGCTGCTTCAGTGAAGGGTAATGGGAAACTGGTTATCCACAAAAATACTAAAAAGTGGTCACTGAACTAGTATCTGACCTGAAGAATAACATTGCAATACTACCCGAAAGGTCTTGAGAGGAACGCCCAAACGTCCATCCTAGATACTGTCTCTTTGGGGTAGAAGACAACATCGAAAATGAATAAATTCTAGAAATTATGGAAAGCAACTGAACCCCAAGAAATTTACATGTTAAAAGATATTTCATAATTTCACATCAACCCAAATCAAATACAAAAGGTTACCCCAAAGTGTTATGTCGAAATGGCATCGCCAAGACTACAACAAGGTGGAAAGATCCCTATTGCAAGTTTAATACCGCTACGAGAAAGGTTATTCTCTGAAGCTACAAAGTGACAGATACTTCGGTTTTTACCACCGCTCTTCGACCTGCCAAACAGCCAACCCAATATGCTAAAAATGCGGAGCAGCAGGACATGAATGCCCAAACAACACTTTGAAATGCCATAACTACTCCAAAAGGGTAGGGCCTCATTTAGAGCACTAACCCATCTAACCACCAGCCGCGCATGTTCCCAGGTTAAGGCACAAATAGCCAAGATTAGAAACCATTATCAAGACCCTCAAGTTTTACAGGCCAACCTCAAAAAGTCTCCAGATGCTGTTCTGGAACTTTCTGAAATAGCAAACGAAATATAAGCAGACGTAATATCCCGCTCCAAGAACTCCCACGAAACTTTAGATGGTCAAACAACATATTTTAAAACTATGTTCCACCTGGTAGCTACGTCCCGTTGGATTTAGTTATGCAATCCTGCCTTCATCCTAAACAGCTTAACTCTTCGACAGTAGATGAAGAGGAGATGATACACTGTTTGGTCTGCATTATAGCAGTTAGGGTAGAAGATTAGGTGTATAGTGGAGTGGACTGCATATGATAGAAAGAGTCAATTGGCAGTCTGAGGCAATTCAGAAGTTTACACGCGGAAAAGCCTGGCTAGTTTTAGCCGCCTAAAGAATCATGGTTTGGTTTGGGGAAAGTCTAAATTCATTGTGAACAATATCACAAAGTTACATGAACAAAATGGATTATTGTTGAGGGATAATTGGTACATATTTAATATGGAGTATGTGATTATTCAATTGATTAATTTTAGTTATAAGTAATGAAAGAAATATTATATTGACAAAAGGGAATTATTTATAACGGTGTCGTGAAATGTGTGGCCCTATCTTATCCTAATATAAATAAATTTATAATGAATATAAATTTATGCGTGGTTTTATTTTTATTTAACAGTTGGGAAAGACACGCCATATCCACAATTTGGATAATTGCGTGTATATTTTAAATTATATACAATTTATACAATTGAACATTGAAAATCATGAAAATTAAAAGTTCGATGTCAAATTTTGCATATAGTAATTATAAATAGTAGCTTGAAATATGTACATTCAATACTTTCGCCTCAAAATATACTTCCTGCAGAATCTAATAAACTTTATGTATTGGTCTTTATTGCGCAATTACTTGTTTTGTATTAGTCAGGTAAAGTTGGTTTTCTTCCCTTAGATCAGAAGTTAATGGACAGTATATCAGAAGATGTTCAGGGATTTGTTGTTCGTTTCCACAAGTGCATGCAGGTGAATCAATTTTGCCAATTCTAAACAAATATGTGTTAAAGTCACCATGTCCAGTAAAAAATTGAACGTTATAAAAGTTGGGTTGAACATAGTTAGGAATTCTTGAAGTATCAAAGAATCCCTTGAAATTATCATTGGCACCCCCATAGTATTCCTCAAATTTCTGGTTTATAAAATTAGATATAATTTTTCTTTTAGTTGGATTTGATTTTTTGTATCCAATATTTATTTTAGTATATTTGTTTCAATAAAATCAATGAGCGTTGGTGTTCTAGCAACAATATGAGTACAGTTTGAAGATGTTGAATTATAAACCTGTGTACTGTGCTTCAAAATTTTGTACTGCAGAGAGTTTAATTTATCTTTGACTTTTTTGGGTATAAAGTTGTACCAGATCGTGGAACCATAAGTTAGTGAACTTCGAAACAGTGTCTTATAGAGTTCTATTCTTCTTTTACTGTCCAGTCCCCATGCTTTCCCGGTTAATCCAATCAGATATCCACTAGCTCTATTTGTCTTAGTAATAATCTCATCAATATGGGGCACAAAATCCAATTTATTTTTATTTCTATGATTTTTAAAAGTTATTCCCATAATCTTCAGTTTATCTACCCGATTGGCAGTGATAGTGTTCGGAATTTTTGCAGCTATTTTGCTATTAAACAAGTATAAGATTTTCGTTTTCTCTTCAGATACGGTCAACTTATTGTTCCCACACCAGTCTAATATTCTCCCCATGACCTTTCCTGTTGTATTCCGAAGTTCTGTCAAGTTGTTTCCCCAACATATCACAGTTATATCATCCGCATAAGCAATTATTTTACTGTTTGATTCTGAATAGTTATTCAATAAATCGTTTAGAATAATATTCCATATTGTAGGGGATATAGGCCCACCCTGTGGACATCCCTTGCTTAATTTTTTATGGGTTTCATTTGATGAGTATCTAAATCTCACTCTTCTATTATTAAAAAAAGACTGTAGTAGTTTTATTATTGAAGCTTGAACGTTGTCCTCATCTAGTCTTTTCAGCACCATCGGCCACCATGCATTGTCGAACGCTCCACTTATATCAACTGCGATTATAGCTGTATATTCTTTGTTTTTATGTTCTAGAGCTATTTTGGCAATTTAATTTAACGCTGAGATGATAGATCTTGATCTTCTAAATCCATGTTGACGATTGTTAAGCAGATTCGAGTCTTCATAAAGTTTTATTAGTTTGTTGTTAATTATTTTTTCAAATATTTTGAGAATGTTTGAATTGAGACAAATGGGTCTGTAGCTTTTATAACGTTTCATGTCTGTTTTACCTGGTTTGGGAATAATTATTACCTCAGATTTTTTCCATTCATTCGGATAATAATTTAAATCTAAGCATTTTTGAAAAAGTTTCACCAGTATTGGAACTATTAGTTGTTTAGTATGTTTTATCATATTGTTAGAAATATTATCAATTCCAGGCTTTTTTTTTAGTTTAGCTCATCAATTATTCCATTTACTCATTGGGCGTTATTATTATATTTTCTTTATTATGAAATCCTAGAGTATAGTTCCTTATGTTTTTGTGGAAGGTAGTGTCTTCAATATCTCTATCATCGGGGAAAAGGTTGTTCAAAAGTTCCGCTGTCTTCTGGAATCGTTCTTCATCTTTATTTACTTCTAAGATTTCCAAAAATCCCTTTCGGTTAGAACCGTTTTTAATATTTTTGTATACCCTGTATAAATTTCCATATGGGGTTTTTGATTTGATATCCTCTAAGAAAAACCTCCAAGATATTCTTTTAGCCTTATTTATTTCCCTGACGTATTTGTTTCTTGCACTTTTATACTGTTGTTGAATATGGATAGAGGGATTTTTTGCCCGATAATAGGAGTTACGGAGGTATTTACAATAGCTCTCAAGGCGTGTCAAGTCCGCGTTCCACCATCTGTTTATGTTGTTTTTATTTGTTTGTTTTTTCTTAGTTTAAGTGTATTATACGCTGCTTCAATGAGCGTGTTCGAAAGTTCTTTTACCGCGCTATCGACGTCTTTCCTTGAATTTGCTGTATCTAAAAAGTTTTCAATATTATTTTGATCTATTTTATTGAAATTCTGGCCAAAATTTGACCAGTTCGCCTTTTCTTCACTGAATTTCCATGTGGAATAATTAGTAGCTGTGGTAAAATTGTCAGTTATATGTACTTCATAGATTATTGCTACATGATCGGAGATCTGCGATATTTGTTCTGTGTGCCAGTTTCTGATAGCTGCTATTGCTTGTTTGTTAGTCAGCGTAAGATCAATCACACTAGCATTTCGACATGTAGTGGATTTATTATTGTGTATGATTAAGTTCGTTTCTCTCGTCAATGATGGGGATCAATCTATGCCCATTGTAATTTTTTGTAGAATCATACCATAATGGCGATCTGGCGTTAAAGTCACCACTTATAATTAGGGGCGTGTTTATAAATGTTTCAGTTAGTGATCTGAAGAATGTTTCGTGCTCCTTTCTCATAGAATTGGGGTGAATATAAATGTTTGATATAGCAATTTTCTTACTTTCTGTTTGTATAGTAATGGTTGTGACGAAGGAGTTAGTGAATTATTTTATTAGTTTAATTTGTAACGCATTGTTTCTAACAATTATTGCTGTATTTATATTTGGACTGTTCTCCTGATGATATATTATATTGTTTCCTGGAAAAATTATATCTTCTTTTATTTTATAAGGCTCCTGAATCAGAATTAAGTCTGTGTTTATAAATTTTTTGGATGAACATAGTTCACTTATGCAGGTATTGCTTTTCCTAGCATTTTGTTGAATAATTTTAATTCTATCAGTAGCTGTGTTTCTTCCATTCATATGCATTCAAATGGTGTTTAATTCTTGTTCTCCTCTTCTTGAATTGTTGAGTAGTCGGTACGCTGCATCGTGTTTTTAATCTCTCTTTCGTAGATCGGGCACGCTTGGGTATTTGGTTTATGATCTAAATTTCCTTTCTTAAAATATGGGTGCTTGCAGCAATTTCTGCATCTTATTATTTCGGAGCAGTGATGCTGTCCTTCCATTCCACATTTTACACTTTTTTTTTTATATTTGAGCAGTTTCTGGTCCGATGTCCAGGGTGGAATAAGTAACAGTTTTGGGATTGATCAACAAGCACTTTGTCCCTAAAATCGCACCGTTGGATATCCGTATATATTTTGCCAAGTTTTTTAATAATAGCATAGGCCCCCGGGGAGACCCTCAGAACTACATCTTGCTCAGCCTTTACAGATTTAATAGGAAATAAGACCTTGATCTCATTATTTAGCCCAGCAAGTTCTGGGTTCATCTCACAGATTATCGTTACCAAATTTGTTAGATCTGTTATTTTGCTAATCGACTTAACCAAAATTGTAGGATCTCTTAGTTTTGGCTTATATATTTTGCTGATCTGGTTGATTTCGTCAAGCTTCTTGAAATTTTCAATCAGTTGGTCTATATTCTGATCATTAGGCAGTTTAAGGATCGTCCCTTTTCTTGTATTTATTATTCTATTGATTCTTGTTTTATTACCCTCCCTAAGAAATTTAATACCCTCATTTACCTTTTGTTGTACCTGTGATATTGCTTGATTTTCATTAGCCGTTATAATAATGGTTTGTTCCTTAGTATTCTGTCGTACCTTTTGTGTAAGTAAGTAATCTTTGTTTTTAGCCACTTCTGCATGCGAAATGCGTGATGATATTGAAATCAGATTACTGAATTGTAACAGATAAATTGTTATGTTTATTAACTTTTAACAGCTTCTTGTTTGTAATTCCAAGGAGGTTTTAAATAGGAACCTAAATATTCGGATTTACAACCCGTTTAGGGTATTGAACAATCTCTTAAAAATTAATTCTCAACTCCAACAGTTTCCAACTTGAATTCGTGCCACACCTAAGAATTTTTAAAATATGTAGAAATTTGTTCATTTCAGGCCACTCCGACCACCCACAATTCTGAAAATTTTAACACTTGCATTGTTCATTGGACTGAGCGAGTGTTAGAAGTTTCATTCTTCTATGTGATCTGAAAGCCTATTAAAATTAAATTTAAAATTTTGAAAGTCAATTTGGAAATGTATCCGTTCCTGGTCATTCTGACAAACCCAAAGTCTGAAGATTTGTTAACTTGCATTATCATCAGATTCTAACAAGTGTACAAAATTTCATATTTCTACGTGCTCTAGAAATATACTAAAATTTGATTACAAGAATTTTGTGGACAGGCAGACATGGAAGCAAGTTAAATAAAAGCTTTTAAAAAGAGTTTTCAATTGTCACTTAAATAGTGTCAAAACCTCTAAATAATGTCAAAAACCTCTAAATAATGTCAAACCTCTAAATAATGTCAAAACCTCTAAATAATGTCAAAACCTCTAAATAATGCCTAATTTACCGTTTGTTAAAACAACATTTATATGACGGCATAATTTGCCTTCATGTGATGGACATGTTTACAGCCCAACGTTCAAATAATCAATACTTTACTGCGCCTCGTTGTATAAATTTGTATTACCCCCAGTACACGTGGTACAGGCCATGATAATCATGGTGGATAGAAGTTGACGACTGCTTTTACTGCAAGTGCACCACATGTCTACACATGTGAAATGAAGTTCGACTTTTGCACCTACAAATGTTCCAGAGCCCCGTTTTGGTTACTTGCACTCGCTGGTATGGTTGGACTTTTGCAAGAATTGGAGTATTGTTTTAATTAGAAAAAAGTGCCCAATGCGCGGGGTTCGGTCCCGGGTCGTAGTGGTCGAAAACCAACGGCTTAGACTACCCTTCCACCGACCCCGGTATGAATTATTATGCAAATGTTCAATAGGAAGGAAAGGTGGAGTTATTGTGTCTTCATTTCAAAGTTAACTCAGTCCCACTTAGCTTTGTAGAGAAGTTGAAGAAATCCCGCAGCATACGATAGAAAATTTCTGGAAAATATATGCGCTGCAAGCCTCACAAAGTAATAAAGATCTAAAACATAAATCTAATTTTGAATAATGGTTTTAAAATAGAAAATAATAGAATTCACGGAGAGATTGAAAATTTTAATTTAATATATTCATTATTATATCCAATATTGCATATTTTTCCAATGTTTATTCTATCTATTTAATATATGCAAAATTGTAAAATTAATTAAATCTGTTATTTATATATACGCTTTTCTATTATTTTCTTTTTAATATTGTGTTTATTATATATATAGTTGAAATTTGAGCAATATCCATTTTAATTACATTAAAACAAATATAAATATTGGATCAATCTAGTTATTAAAACAAAATTCGATATTTCGACGAGGCTGTTTGCCTATCTTCAAACTCCTTGCAAGCCTATCATCCGTGCGATGAAAGACAAGTATTGTTTATATAAAACTAGCCGAATGACCCGGGCAACGCCCGGGTTTTACCCGATTAAATGTCTTTAATTAAATACATACTATTCGTTACTATTATAAATTGGCACCGTAGTTGTCACTCATGTGAAACGTCCTCCAAACTTTGTGGTTTTTTTAAAATCTATATATATACTCGTATATATAAAATTGAATGTCTGTCTGTCTATCTGTCTGTATGTTTGTACTCTATAGATTCAAAAACCATACATCCAATCGCCGTGAAATTTTGGGATATTATTAGGTATATCCCCGGGAAGGTTTTTGAAAAATAATTTCTTGAATATCTTGAATATCCTTAGAGTTATTTGCAGATTTGTAGATTTAACTCGCAAGCAGCGCCCCCATTGCGACGATGATAACAGGTTTTTTTTATCTATAAGTTTTATTATCACTAAGTTTATTATCTTAAAGATTATTTATCAAAAGTACCATTTTCTACCTATTAATTGCGCTCAAGTCAAAGTTAGTTTTATCATTTACTAGCGGATGTACCCGGCTTCGCCCGGGTTTTACCCGAGTAAAGGTTTGTCTAACGAACATTTGTTAAAACAATTCTCTATAAACTTATTTAAAAAAAAGATATATTTTGATAATTTGAAACTCGTAAATTTGAATCTCTCGATAAAGTGAACATTTTTTCCCGGTCCCTTGATATGTTGAATAAAATCAATATTAATTGGTTCCCTCGGTAATTGGAAGTTAAAAGAATAGTATCTTGCCTTGGAATTGTATCATTATTCTTGTCTCAAATAAATTGCCGTATCATCCTGAATTTTGTCTTTCCTAATTTTCTACATTACAAAATCATCATTTTATCTATTCTCCCAATATATATGTTGTAGATAAATGATAAAACTAACTTTGATTCGTGCGCAATTAATAGGTAGAAAAACTTACTTTTGATAAATAATCTTTAAGATTATAAACTTAGTGATAATAAAACTTATAGATAAAAAAAACTTGTTATCATCGTCGCAATAGGGGCGCTGCTTGCAAGTTAAATCTACAAAGCTGCAAATAACTCTAAGGATATTCAAGATATTCAAGAAATTATTTTTCAAAAACCTTTCCGGGGATATACCTAATAATATCCCAAAATTTCACGGCGATTGGATGTATGGTTTTTGAATCTATAGAGTACAAACATACAGACATTCAATTTTATATATATATAGATTTGATGTTTATTTCGTTTCAAAAAATATTTATTTCTGTTTTAATATACCCTTAAAATATTCTTAACACTCATGTGCAACGAGCTAATGATCTATTAATATCTTATTAGAAATAATGTGATTTCCTCTCTATTCTCAATAAAAGTGTAATCATTTGCTTAAAATATAGTCCATTTTGTTTGATTAAAATGAATATAAAATGCACGATAATATAAATTGAGAAAATAAATGAAATATTTAAAGTTACAATGCTTTGAATTGCTGAGCTAAACGTCTGTTAAAAGTGTTCGTGTAAGTAAGAGAAAGGAAACTATAGCATTTGTGCCTGGTAGCACTCTTTCCAGTTGTCAGAACTGTTATGCTATAGCCGAAGAATGAAAAATGTTCGAAAGAAGAGGAAGGGAGTAAAAAAGGAACTATAAAAAGAACATGTCGTGCTTAATGCTAACACAATTTCTACCCCCTAAATGTCAATTTCTTTAAAACAAATATTTATTTTAATCCATTTGGATGTTATTTTTATCCTATCCCTTGATTTTGTTTTAATTAATATTTTTACTTTAAACATTTTAACTTTCTATTTTTTATATCTTGACATTTTGTTGAATTTATGGATTTTCATGAAAATTATTTTTATATCTGTATACGGCTTATTTTTTTTATTTTTAAAATAATCTCTAAGCTAAGGCATTTTTGCGAACGTTATATTAAATAGAATTAGGATGATAATTAAATAAATATTGTATTTAATAGATGTTTAAAAGTTAAGACTAGATAATCAGAGAATAAAAATATATTTTATGAAATATTTAATGTACTCTTTCTCCTTTGGTTATATTTTAAGTTATATAAAAAAAATAAGAAGCTTTTTTAACATTTTAATTTTTAAATAAGATTGATAGCTAAAATATGTTAATTAGGAATTAATCCTAATATATATTTCAAAAAATTATTAAAAATATTAATCTATTAATAATGAAGTTTTTTATGTAGTTATTTTAATTCTAAAGATTATATATATATTAAGTAAAGATACCACAAAAATCAAAAATATTACATAAAGATATTTAATTTTATTAATGTTTTGTAATTTAAAACAAAACTATCAAGTAAAAATAATATTGTAGTTTAAAATCAATATATGTATGTGAGTTTTTAAAATTATTTTCAAGAAAATATTTCATAGAGAGCGTTTTTTTTTTTATAATAAAATATTTATATATTTATAATATACTAAAATATTTTATATTTCAATTAATGATTATAATATTTGTTGGGGTGCTTACCTTTATTCTTCAAGATGTAATCTATATTTGTTTAAAAACACAACAAATATCCAAATAAATATTTAGAATAAACACACTGCTTCGTCTATACAGTTACCTTTATTTGTTTATACGCTACTTCGGTGGCAGTGTTGCACCCTCTATTTACAATTATATATTCTGTGGTTTATATCACATGATATATATTTTTCCCTCTTTTACAAATATCATCTGCTATACAAATATGCTAGGGGTCAGGATCAATCTTCCGCTTCATGTGCAGTACTTTTGTGTCCCATCACCAAGATATATTTCCTTTGTTATTCCTGTTTCCTTGTTGTATGGTAATTTCAATTTTACATAAATGCAGATTTATAAATTTAAACAAATTTATCATACAAATAAAAAGAGAGGTTTAAACAAACTAACTAAAAATGCAAAAGTTTTAGCCTTTATTAGTTTAAGCCATTACCTTTCAAAAATAAAAATACTTGGTCAAAAATAACATTAATTTCACAGATTTGTTTACAAATCTCAACAACTCCCCCCTTTGGTAAGCAAATCTAAATTAGGTCCAAAAGAAGTCCCATATTTACAAGTAATTTCTGAATTCTGTCTCCCGGCATTCTTTTGGTGAGAAGGTCAGTTTCTTGAGCTTCTGAGTTCACGAAGGAGATCCTCAAATTTCCCTTTGATACTTAATCTTCCACGAAGAAATATTTTCTATTGATGTGCTTGGTTCTACAATGATGAGATGTTCCTTTAATCCAGTCTATTGCTGATTTACTGTCTGTCTTCAGAACGAGGGGTATTTCAATACAAGATTGCTGACCTATTTCAGAAAGAAAGTTCATAAACCACTTCAACTTTTTAGTGCCCTCACAGCTAGCCATCAATTCCGCTCCGCATGTTCACAGGGCTACCAGTGGCTGTTTTTGAGATTTCTAACAGCTAGAGTCTGTAAAGCCTTCAATTTCCCTTCTTATTCTGTCATAGCATAGCTTGTAGCTTTTGGTTCCCTTCAAGTATCTATATATTACCACGTGGAAAATTAGGGAAGACAAAAACTTCAGGAGGAGACAGCAATTTATTTCAGGCAAGAACAAACTATGAATGGTAAACAAAAGATAAGCCACGAGGGAAATTTACAGAGTAGCAAAATATTAACATAAAAATGACCACTCTGTCAAGAAAAATAATATAATAAATAAATACTTTGTTACATAGCTTCTTCCCTATGGGAGCTGTGACCCACAGCTAGCAATTATCGTAGATACTGACATGGATCTGACGTGCTTCTGCCAAGGATTCCATCGAAGTCTTGGAACTTTGTCCCTAGTACTTTTGCGTCCTTTTTCTTGCGGCGTGAAGAGCGGCTTTGTCGTCGTATCGTCTATAGGGACATCGTCATCTTCGAGGAAAGTCTTGGCTTTAGCACGGCGGTGGAATCCTGGAGCCAGTCTCCGAAAATGCAGATCACAGCATCCATGGCTTCAAGGTCTTCTCGGCGGTCTTCAGTTTGTCTTCCCTAATTTACCCAGCATCTCCACCAAAATGCCACGTGGAAAATTAGGGAAGACAAAAACTTCAGGAGGAGACAGCAATTTATTTCAGGCAAGAACAAACTATGAATGGTAAACAAAAGATAAGCCACGAGGGAAATTTACAGAGTAGCAAAATATTAACATAAAAATGACCACTCTGTTAATGAAAATAATCTATATATATATATAAATGAATGTATGTGTGTGTCTGTCTGTCCTTTATGCCTGACCAAACCACTCATTGGAACGCCATGAAACTTTGGGAAGTTATTTAGTATAGTACTGGGAAGGTTTCTAGCAAATAAAATTTTTGAAATAACTTTTCGCCTAAAAATAATCAAGATAAATATTCTAATTTATCTTTTATAATTCAACACAATCTGCTCTAAATATTATCATGATGATACGATGATTTTGTAATGTAGAAAATTAGGAAAGACAAAATTCAGGATGACACGGCAATTTATTTGAGACAAGAATAATGATACAATACATAGGCAAGATACTATTCCTTTAACTTCCAATTACCGAGGGAACCAATTAATATTGATTTTATTCAACTTATCGAGTACTTTTAAAGGGACCGGGAAAAAATGTTCACTTTATCGAGAGATTCGTTAGACAAACCTTTACTCGGGTATAACCCGGGCGAAGCCGGGTACATCCATAGAAGAAAAATGATACAATTCCAAGGCAAGATACTATTTCTTTAACTTCCAATTACCGAGGGAACCAATTAATATTGATTTTATTCAACTTATCGAGTACTTTTAAAGGGACCGGGAAAAAATGTTCACTTTATCGAGAGATTCGTTAGACAAACCTTTACTCGGGTATAACCCGGGCGAAGCCGGGTACGTCCGCTAGTATAATTAATAAATACTTTGTTACAATATTCTTTTAAGTGCAGTAAGGTGAATAACTTTGGGATCTTTATTGTATTTGAATAGTTGACTAACAAAACTTTATATCGGGCCTTGTTCCCACTGATAGGTACATCAAGGAACCTATAATTTCTTGGTAAAGTTTAGGGTCCATAGGAGAATAATCTGGGTCATTATCCAGATCTTGATTAAGATCACCAGGGGGTTTATTGGATTATATTCTGCAAGGTTAATTTTCTTCAAAATATTTTCCACATAGGAATCTTGTGAAAATTCAAAACAATTTTCCTTTTCTTCAACTTTGATTACAAGAAAAAATATTGGTTTTTCTTTTCGACAAGGAAATTTGCTTCTCCAATTGCTTGACTATTCTCCTAATTATGGTACTATCCGATCCAATAATGAAAAATCATCTACACAAATACCTGTTATTAGAGTTTTCTCCTCTTCTTGAAGGATGTATGCGCATGGTTCGCTTTCTAAACGTCTGAGTCAATATCATTGAAAATTTGGCTAACCTTTTCATTCCAGCATCCTCCGGATTGTGGTAAACCATACAAACCTTAGTTTACACACTTTATTTTCCTGTCCTGCTTGAAAATATCCTCCAGGTTGTTCCAGATACACATCGTCTTTTAGTTCCGCATTGAGATAAGCAGTTTTGACATCAAATTGTTTAAATTTCATGTTTTGTTGTGACGCAATGGCAATCAATGTTCTTAAAGAGTCCAGTTTCAACACAGGAGCAAATGATTCTTCACAGTCGATGCCAGGTTTTTGATTATGTCCCATTGTAACAAATCTAGCCTTTCTTTCGACAATGCTTCCATTTGGATTTATTTTTATATTTAAAATTCATTTTTCTTTTATCACGTTTTTATTATCTGGTTTGGCTACAAGAGTCCAAACATTATGTGAATTTGGGAATCGAATTTCTCTTCCATTGCTCCTTTCCATTGGTCTGAAAATGGGGTGTTTATGGCTTCCCGATATGTTTCAGGTATGTCCATGGAAGTTGAAGATAGTTCGGTTACATTGGCTGCGTTTCTTTCTTTTATTCTTTCAGATCTTCTTACACCGCTAACTATCAGTCTTTCTTCCTGCTCTGGTAGATTGATGGGATGCTGTTCCTGAATATCCTCATTAGTTCTGTTGTTGTTGTTTCTTATCCCCTTGTGTAAAGATTACACGAATTCCATGAGTTCATGCTCCTCGAGCTGTTTTATGATGAGCAGCGGCCTCTCCCAAAGGTCCTGTTTAGTGCATCTAATGCAAGCCAAAATGTGTTCTGGAGCTGCAGGTACCAAACTACATTTTGGGCAAGTGGGATAAATTTTGTTATTATTTTCTATCTTCAATGGCTTGAGATGGCCCGTTCTAAATCTTGTTAGTGTTGTTTGATGCTGTCTATTTCTGATATTCAGAGCTCCTCCTGGGTTCACTCCACTGTACCAACTGTGCTTAGGTGGGATCCTCCAGTTCTTGTTTATTTTTGTTTTGGCTATTGTTTCTATTTCTTTAAAAGTAAGTTTATTTTTCTGTGGCAAGGGTTCTTTTGTGCCTTTTTTCGCTAGCACATCAGCAGCTTCATTGCCTTCAATGCCAACGTGTGAGGGTATCCATTGAAGGTGAATTTTTGAGGTTTTTGAGAGTTTTTGGAGATAACCAATTATGTTCCTGCTTACTTTGTCTCTGAGTTCCCCTGTGTGACTCAAGTGTTGTATGGCACTTCTACTATCAGTAAGAATCCAGATATCTTGATAATTAGTATTTCTGATGGATTTTAAGGCTTCATAGATGGCTATGAGTTCTGATCTGAAGACTGAGCAAAAATCTGGGTTTCTTCTGTTCATTTTCTCAATGCCATTTGTGGTTTTAATGAGACAGCCACTGCCAGTGTGTCCTAGCTCGTCTCTGCTACCATCGGTATAGATAGTTATTGCATTTTTAGGAATGTTATTAATTATTTCTAATGATAATTGTTTTAAGTATTCTGGATTTTGGTATTGTTTGTTGGTGGGCTCATTTAAAGTGGCATTAAAAATAACATTTTGTAGTGGTTTGCATGGAGAAATTTTTTCTGCTAAATAATTTTTTTCCACTTTATATTTTAAAAATTCATTTCTTTTGGCCAGGTGTAGAGGGCCCTCTTTTTTGAGTCTTAAATTGGATTCCCAATTAAGTATGTACTTGGAAGTTCTGTGTTTGTTTCCATAACTCTTGATTTTGTTTATATATTTTGGCAGATTGTAGCTTCTTCTATCCTTTAAGGGCATAATGTCGGCCTCGTAAAGTACAATATCATTAGGGCAGGTATTTCGAAGACCTGTAATAATTCTAGCTGCACTTAGTTGTATCCTTTCCAGTGATTTTAGATTTGTTTCAGATGCTGTACCATAGATTTGATATCCATATTCCAGGATAGGTCTAATTAGAGATGTGTAAGTTAATTTTAGTGTGGTTGCATCGGCTCCCCACTCTCTTCCTGAAATATATTTCAGGATTTTTAGTCGGTCTCTTCCTTTTCTAATAACTTCTTCAATATGTTTACTGGAGTTAATTTCTGGATCCAGGGTGTAGCCAAGATATTTAGGATGTTTATTATATTGCAATTGTTGTTCTTTCAGAATAATTTTTGGTCTTATTTTGTATAGTTTCTTATCGGTAGTAAAAAGACAGGTTTCAGATTTTTGGGGGTTAAATTCTAATTTATGTTTATTAGCAAATTTTTCTAGGTGGAAAAGAGTCTTGTTCAAATCCCTTTCAGCTTTTTTCCAGTTAGTATTGCTGCTCCATAGAATAATGTCATCAGCGAATAGTCCAATATTGGTTTTATGTGAAATTTTTTCTTCTATGCCTGCAATAAATAGGGTGAAGAGAGTTGGGCTAAGGACTGATCCTTGTGGTAATCCTTGGTACAATTTGAAGGTTTTAGATAGACTTCCATTATATTTGACCCTGATGTATCTATTTTTAAGGAAATCATTTATCCAAGTGATAGCTTTTCCATCAATTTTGAAATGCTTGTATAATTTTGTAATTAACTTGTTTTTCCATACTTTATCAAAAGCTTGTGTAAGGTCTAAAAAAGCGGCTATGGTGTGGCTAGTTGGTTTTCTGTTTTGTGCATCTTTTACCTTTTGTGTGAAATATAAGAGTTGGTCTATTGTCCCATGTCCTTTCCTAAATCCATATTGTTCTTTTGGTAAGAGATTTCTTGTGTCGAGGTGGTAGGTGAGTCGTCTGAGTATAATTTTTTCCATTAATTTGCAGCAAATACTTGTGAGGGAGATAGGTCGGTAGTTTTTTGGGTCATCAGCAGATTTGTCAAGTTTTTTAATAGGAATTATTGTTGCAGTTTTCCAGTCTTGAGGCAATTTTCCAGTTTTCCAGGAGTTATTGAAAATATCAAGAAGTTTTTCTTTGCCATTTTTGCCCAAGTTTGATATCATTTGGCCATGGATTCCATCTGGCCCAGGAGTCTTGTTTAGGTCAGTGTTTTCTAATGCATAATCTAGCTCTTTCATATTGATTTTTTCATGGAAAATATTATGAGTGCTAGTGACATTTTTACAGTCATGGATAATCTTTCGGGCCTTTTTTTCAACTTTCTTATCTTTTATTTCAAATTTGATTTTACTACTTATTTGATATGAATTACCTAAAAGATTAGCAGCATTTTTGTCATTAGTTGCTGGGGTACCATCTGTATTCTTAATCATATTTGTGTTTTCAGTTTGTGGCTGGGCTCTGTCAATTTGTTTTGCCAAATGCCAAAGTTTTGTATTAGGGTTTCTTGGGTTCAGGTTTTCACAAGTTTGTTTCCATTTTTCACTTTTCATATTTACGTATAATCTTTTTATTTTTGCATTCACAATGTTCAGTTCAGTTCTACAATTTGTTTGGTTTTGGGTGCACTTTTTTGTAGTTCATTTCTTTTAGTTATAAGTGTTTGAATATCTTTTGCCTGGTGTGTATAATTTGGAATCCATTTCTTAATATTACCTCTTGGTATTGAAACTTTGGCTGCTTTAATAATGGTGTTTTTGAAAGATATCCAATTTTGTTCCAGATCTTTTATTCTAGTGGGTGCTTTTCTAAAGTCTTCATTGGTGTTTTGCTGGTAAAGATTCCAATTAGCCTTTTTGAAGTTCCAGAATTTTTCTTTAATTGAGCTGGTTTTGGTCTTGGTGCTAATTTCTATCAAAATAGGCAAATGATCACTTCCAATACTTTTTAATATTTGCCATTTGCATTTGTGGAAAATGTCAGGACTGGAGAAACTTATATCAAGGGCTTGTGCGGTATTATAACTGTAGGAATGGTGGGTAGGATTCCCATCATTTAAGCACATGAAGGCATTGTCGTCAAATAAGTTTGAAAGTATTTTGCCTCTTGGGTTTGGCGTGGAACATCCCCATAGTTGATGTTTGGCATTAAGGTCACCTACAATAATAGTGTTGTCTGTAAGAAATTGAGCCATTGTTCCATCGTCAATAAGTTTATTGTTTGGTGGGTGATACATATTGAATATGTTGATGGTTTTGTTTTGATTGAGGTAGACTTTGATACCTTGGGCTTCGAGGTCTGATGTGTTTGGAATATTAATGGCTATGTCTTCATAGTACAAATTCTTGATTAAAAATGCAAGGCCACCCCCTTCTTTATTTCTGTCTTTTCTGAGGATATTGTAGTTTTTATATTTGAGATTGTACTTTTCATTTAATTTGGTTTCCTGTAGGGCTATAATTTGTATCTTTTGTTTTTCAGCTATTTCCATTATTTCTTCTAATTTTATTTTTGTTGCTGTTGAGCACAATCCATTGATGTTGCACTGCAGAATGCTCAATTGCTTGGAAGCTGCAAAGTTAGAAGTTTGTGGAGACTGTATTATACTTATCGGACAGAACCCTCTACCTAAGTCCTGAACGCGCCCCTGTTTATTCTGCGCGACGGGCGATGCAGCATGCAAATCAACATCTGATCTCATGGAATGGGGTATAGGGGTGCAGCTTTCGTTGATCATGGCACCATGATCCAGGCACACTTTGGTGAAAGTCTGACTTTGCCTGTAGTTTGAGGCCGTTCCTAACATGGAAGCAGACGCCTTTGCTGCCGACTCTAACATGAGTACAGACACAGCTCCTCCGTATCCCTGGAGTGGGACCCTTGCTGAGGTCCATCAACCGGGCCAGTTGAAGTCAGGATTTTTAAAGAGGTCTACTCCTCTTCTAACAATGCTGCTGTTGGTCCGCGACTGCTTATTTGTCAGAGTTATTCTGCTTGTTTCGCAGCTGGCCTTCATATCTGAAGGTCGTTCCCCTATCCGCCACCTGGGGACGCGCCCTATAGCAGTCAGCTCTGCCAAGGGTCATTAGTTCTTCCTGCAATACGTCTGGGTTTTCGGGGTAATCCTGATGATTCAGGTTTTGGTTCTGGGTTGTCTGGAGTATTTAGTTCTTCTGAAATCTTGTGGATCCTATATTCCATAAGCTTTCTTATGTTTTTGGAGTAACCGGTGAATATTCCTTTTCTTGCTCTAGAGTCAAATTTATTTTTATATTTTTAGGAATGTAATAGTAAGCAAGACTTCCAAAGATTTTTAAATGTGCTACTAATGGTTTGTGTCCAGTCCATTTCTCTATGAGAGTTTTCATGATTCTTGGTTGGTGTGCAATTTTTTAATCAAGCGGCTGTTGGAATGGCTTCCTCCCAAAATTCAGTTGGTAACTTCGCATCACATAACATGGTTCTAGCCCAATCTAGAAGGGTGCAATTGGTTCGTTCTGCAATTCCGTTAAAACTTTTATTGATAAATTCAGTTCTGTTGTCCGATTTAACCTTTTTGATTTTAACATTAGTTTCATTTTCTATATGATTTTTAAAATCAACAAAAAAAAATCAAATGCATCCTCCTTTGATCAAGAACTATACAAAGATACGTCTACTATACGAATCCACAATAACGTACAGATAGTTTTCACCACCCAGTGATTTGGTTGGCATAGGACCACAGAGATCCATGTATATATGTTCTAATGGTCTTTCAGAATGATTATTCTCGACAGCTTTGAAAGGGTTTTGAGTTAGTTTACCAAGGATACATGGTTCACATTTTTCGAGATGTTGATAATCAAAATTAAGTTCTTTAACCATATTATTCTTCATCATTCTATCCAAGTATTCTTTGTTTAAGTCTTTTAGTTATTCTGTCCTGTAGAGAAAGAAAGTCTCAAATTCCAAATCAGTCTAGAAAGCTCAGGTGGTGTAGACTGTAACGACAGAGTCACTTGAGCGTACATCTCTGCTGTTGACATCTGCAACAATCTCTTCTGTGTTCCTACTTCTGATCTGGACTTCCACGGACCGGTTTTATAAGGAGGGAGTCACATCCCACTGACACCAAGCGCCGATCCAGGCTCGACGTGGCCCCACATAGTCGGACCCCGCGGACTCCAGACATACGAACTACTCCAGTAACAACGTTCACATATGTCACAACAAACACATGACCAACTCCGAATGTTAACTATACATGTTATGAAGAATTTGTTGTTGTTGTTAGATAAAGGGTTGATAAGACAAAGGATCGATAAGATAAAGGGTTGAGGTGCAGTCGTGATAAAAAAAAAATATTATTTACCGTCAAGTAGCTTTTATTTTCAATTACTTGAGGAAATATTACACATTAGTTAGTTTCACATTATATAGAATTTATAAAGTTAATCCTATATTAGTTATTTAAAAGGATAGATATGTTAACTACGCATATTTACAACATAACTATACAACAAAACTGAAAGTCTTTCTAAAAACGATGATAACAAAAGTAAAATTATCAATGAATAAAATAACATATATATTTTTTTTAAATATAGAAATATTTGAGCTTTTAGATTATATAATATACATATAGTGAAAATAGGAAGTAGAAGTGTGCTGTCCAACCATGCCTGGATAGCAGATACTTCTAACCAACCTAATCCCAACTATGAGTCCTTTCCGCCACACTTATAGCAATCTGATAGCTTTATTTCAATCAAATTTCTACAATGTTTCTTACATTTTATTATTTTACCTTTTTTAAATATAATTTCAAATTCAGAGAAAATGTGTGTATGTTATTGGTCTGTTTTCAAATAATAATTTTTAGTTTTATCATTTTATATGTAAAAGGAAAATAGAATTGAAAATATAAGTGTCTCAATTGATATAACATGATATGTGACCTCATCTAATATTTATACTCTATATATAATATGAAAATAAATATATATAATATAATAAAATATGATATATAAATAATAAAATATAGTATATAATAATGTTAAAAGCTCCGTCTGTCTGAAGCATGGCCAATATCTTAATCAATGATGAGGCAGCATGGGTTCGCGTTTATTTTCAACTTTGAATAATTATTCAAAATTGTTTATAATCAATTCAAAGTGGTTTAAATTGTGTTTTAAATGTGTGAGAAAAGAGTTTTTTTTTAAATTCCAATATTTGGCGCCATTACCAAGCAATTTCAACGTCACATCGCGTTAACTTTTGATATTCCTCATTATATACAACTAAGGGTAATTCATAAACTGGGATATATTATGAAAATTATATAGCAACAAATATATAAGGTGCGTTCATTAATTTCCAGGACTGCTCTGTATCTTTGAAAATATAAAACAAATAAAAAAACTAATTTAATATTTTTCAAAATATGCCCCTCCTGCCTCAATACACCTGTTCCATCTTTTTTTCCAATTGTCGAAGCAGGAGATAAAATCACTTTTTGAGAGGTTCCTCAAGGTTGCCTTCGATTCAGCTTGTAACATATCAACGTTGTCAAATTTCCGTCCTTTCAAGTTCATTTTCAATTTAGGATAGAGGAAAAAGTCATTGGGGGCTAAGTCGGGGGAATAGGGTGGATGAGGGATCTGTATGGTTGAATGCTTGGCCAAGAACTGCAAAACAACATGGGCTGTGTCCGGCCGCGCAATACCGACGTGAAGTATCCATTCATTGTTTTGCCATCTTTCAGGTCTTTTAAAGCGCTCTGCGTCCCTTAAGCACCTCATTATCCCCAAATAAACAGATAGTCCAGTCTCTGAAAATAATTCTTCTGCTAGATTTAATTAACTCCTTTATTTTGAGCTTGTTTACCTCGCAACGAAATGATCTTGGACGCCCAGTAGGCTGCTCATCGTTTACCTTTTCCCGACCTTTTTGGAAGCGTGAAAATCATTCAAAAGTTCTTGAATGGGATAAAGCCGCATCGCCAAAAGCTTCTTTAATCAATTCATACGTCTCAGTAGCACTTTTTTTCAATTTAAAACAAAACTTAATGCAGATTCTCTGCTCTTCGAAAATGGCCATTTTAAAATTAGAAATGCGAACCTTACAAGGAAGTTGTTTTGTTCTATTTTTAGATCGGCGCGTGCGCCACGAGACTCGTGCTTTCAGTCGGGTGTGGTCGAATGTCCAATATTCAACTCTGTAAAAAAATATTTTCTCTAGCTTTTTTATTTATTTTATTTTTTAACCAGTCCTGGAAATTAATGAACGCACCTTGTATTTTAGGAAAGTGATAATTTATATTTTGTGTTGAATGTAGATATTGCCATAAATCTCTTTCTTTTGTACACAGTTCTCTGTTCTCGTTAAGAGTTAAGAGCTTCATTTGCCCTTAAAATGTTTAAACTCTTAATTTCTTTCTCTTCTCTTTTAATAATAATGATAATTAAACAATATTGATGTAAATATTTTATGGAAATGTTTTTTAATATTCTCTCTTTCTCCTTGTTATCATATGGCTATTCTTTACGGCCTAAAATTATTGTAAATAAATATAGACAAATGTAGAAGCATACATGTATGACAGCGCAAGTGTCCCTAGGGGACATAGAGCTTTAAATTGAGATATATATAAATAAATGAAGATTATAATGACAATTTAAAAAAGGTTTACCAATTCAAGAATTCCTTGGTATGTACAACCTAACTTTTATAATATGCGATTTTTCACGAGAGATGGCGACTTAAATTTAGGCAGAATTGGGTAATCAGACTCTCCAAAATGTATTATAGAGAATCACAGTCCAGAAAAATCCATTGCCCACTCATTGCAGACCTTAAGAGTAGACACTGGCAAGTAGAAATTACAAGTATAAAACAAATGATCAAAATCGAGGTTGAATATGTGTGCGATTTAACAAGTTTTGTAGATTCTACCTCAACAAACGACGGAACAAAAGGGCGAATAACGCTACTCAATGTGTGTTACAATATATGTAAATGATTTTATCTATGACAAATTGTGACACCATATCCACTGTACGATTGATCAATTTGATTTGTAAATATTCATGGATCTCTCTATCTCTAGATATGATATAGCTGTACCTCATATAATAAAATCCTCAAAAATCTTTGTCCCCCCCCTTAAGTTTTAGGAACAAATAGTAGTCGATATCAGGGCCAGATCCGGCGAATAAGATGAATGTTTAAATATTTCGTTGCGTAGTTCGCGAATTTTGACAACTGCGGATCTGTGCGCTGGAGCATTATCCTAGTAGAAACGGACTTTGCCGAATGCGGCCTTATTTAGTATCATCATCCAAATTTTGGATTGTGCTACATAATTCTCTCCGGAGATTGCCTTTCTGCAGGTAGCCAATGACGTTAATTCTATTAGCATCATAGAAAAAAATCGCCATAATCTTCTCATCATATGACATTAACTTTGATATCTCTGGAACGCTTCCCCCTTATTCTCCACTTCTTTGTCTGTATTTCTGTCTCTATGTGTAGTGTTGAACCCAGGTCTCATTGATAGTTATGGATTGGCGTAAAGGTTATTTAGGTGCAACCTTAAAACGTTCTAAATGGGCCAAAGAAACATCTATTCCTAGCCGTTTTTGGTCCAAAAATTCCGTCGCGCACAAAGCTTGTTCATCTCCTCAACAAAATCGTGAATGATGTTGTACACACTATATTTTTAGATGTTGATAGATTCAACTTTCTCTCTCCAATATTTAATCTTCTATCGTTTATAATAATTTTGGTAGATTCTGATAATTTTATCATTGCAGGTCATTTCTCTCAGTCGTTCGTCTTCGTTGCTTGTTCGTTCCCGTTGCACTCTCAGTTGTGAACTATTTCTAAAGAAGGAGAATATTTACCAAAAACAGCATCCAATTATTTTATTTGATAGGCCTTTCCCCTTTCAAAACAAAGAGAATTTGATTACCGCTTCAACTTTTCATTCCATTTTAAAGGACCACATTATGCTCTAAATATAGAAATAAGCTACCTACCGGATTAGATTTTTATGCGCGTCCTTTTTAATATATAATTGTGTATTTATGTTTAATAGAATTTTGAATTCAACACTTTTTTTTATCTCGCTTACATTACCTATTAAACCACCCTCGTATAACGAATTATATACCTTATGTCAAAATATTAGATTTAAAATAAAGTACACCTATCCCCCGATTTACACGGTAGATACGTTCCCGAGAAAAACGTGTAAATCGGGGGATAGGTGTACACAGAAATAAAAATAAAATGCATTAACAGGTTAAAATATGTAGTCAGCACATAAGCTCGGGATTCCTCGTGAGATGTGTACACAGTACATGTGTTCAATCACAGTAGCATTTAGTATAGTGCGATAAAAACAAAAAAAAAACTTATTTGGAAAACCGTGTAAAAGCGAAAACGTGTAAAACAAGTACCGTGTAAATCGGGGGATAGGTGTATTAAAATCAAATTTGAATATTTTAAAAGTTTTAAGGTGATACAATTTTTTTTTAAATGTCTGTTATTGAATTTATTACAACGATATAAAGACGTATAATCTATAATTATGCCCTAATTATTTTTAAAATGAGTGAATATTAAATTTGAACTGGGAGTTTATAATAACCCACAATGTTACTTGGGGAAAATTCACGAGGTGCAGCGTCTGATTTATTGGGAGAGTCTCGAGTTTTCGAACTAAAATTTCTACAGACTTAAACTTTAGACGCTATTTTTTATCTAGGGCGATTATATTGGTATTTAAAATTTGTGTATTTTTTTCTAAAAGAAAACCCGAAAAAATGAAACAGTTTATAAAATACGATTGGAGGAATAAGCTGCCAGGACACATGATGAAAGGAATCAATGAGCAAAGGTGAAGCAACTTGACAAAGTCAGACAGACCTGAGCCGTGCCAACCTTGTATGTCGAAATGAAAATTGTTATGAGAGAGACAGTGACAACAACTTCATTGACTTCTAGCCAACAGAAAATTAAAGTTTTAATAGAATTAAAATACACTATATAATATATATGATATAATATAAAATTGAATAGAGATTTTCTACTTGTGAATTTTGATCATGTTGAGGATTATGGTATGGTAATGCAGTCGTGGTTAAATCTTGAAAGTATGATAATAAAAATAATTTTGATCAGTAATTTAATTGAACTAAAGGAATATATAAAAGAACATAATTTGATAAAAGTAATGCCTGGCTTAAGGCGAGTAGAATAAGGAAAACAAAAGATTATTTACACAATGTACAAAAGTTTTGAGCCGGCCATTGGGATAAAACAAAAACGAGTTTTTATAGGGGAAGAGTGACCTCTAGCGGTCGATTTAGCAGAGTATTTGAATCTTAGAAATTATAATTTAAAATAAAGCACACAATATTTTTATATAACATATATATATAATTTATTCAAAATTTATTTTGCTGTTGACTTGAAGTCAATAAAGTAGTCAATTGTCCGTGTTTCTCTCTCAGAACATTGAATTTCATTTCGACATATCAAGGTAAAACATTGGGAATGGCTGACTTTGTCGGGTTGCTTCACTTTTGCTTAGCGATTTCTGTCATTGTGTGCCCTGGCTGCTTTTCTTTCTCCCTCCAATCGTATTTTCTAAGGAAATTTTGCCAGGAGGATATTGATCTATAAAAATAAAGGTCGCCTCTACCGTCAAAATAGACGCCAAAACTAGACGCCTTCTCTGAAGGGACGTCTGGATTTTAATAATTAATAATTTATAAATAATTTATTTAATAACTTTAATAATTGGACAGGCCTTTGCTTATAACGCAGTTTTTGTTTAACATGCTCAATTGCATTGTCGCACAGAATGGTCTTGTTTCCAGGCGAGAGTTGCCTGAGGAGTTCCTCTCCCTCAGGGCAACATGAAGCCGCGTCCAATATTTTATTCTTTTAAACCACCTCATATAGAGGGCCTTGTAAATAGAGTTTAATTTGTCAAAAAGATTCTCTACCTGATCCTCGAGCTGCTTCTCCTGAGGTCTGAGGGAGCAGATTGATTGGGGTCATGAGGGTGGAAGCCGCTGTTGGCTCAGCAATGGTAAAGGAGGGTTCTGGTCGTGACGGCAACTGGCTGGTGCTCGGCGCCGAAACAGAAAGCTCAGGGGTTGAAGTATCTTGGGAACGGGCATAGTAGTTCGCCCCAGGCGAAGTCGCGGCAGGGCTGGAGGGTGCTAAGAGAGAAGGAAGAGTTTTGTTGGGTGAAGAAAGCTCCGCGGCTGATGTAGGGAAGCAGCACTGGTCGAATGTCGCAGCTGCCGACTTAACCATGACGAGGTCTTGCTGCTATCTGCTGATTTTTTCGCCGTTACAGGTTCTCTTTTCCCCCTGTTCAGTTGCTGAGGTGGCCTGGCTGCGATGGAATCCGCCTTCGCTAGTTTTCTGGTTGGTTTGGAGACTCTTGGCCTTTTCTTTCTGAACCTTTAGACTTTTGCTAACCTTGAGATGTCAATTCCTTCTCGAAAGATTCGACTCAGTCGGTCCAATTTGCATTTTTATTTCCCGACGCAATCAAATTTACATTTTCTTGCGTCGTTTGTTGATCATGAAAAATTAAAACTTCCATTGGAATTTATTTTTCATCTATCACTTCAATCATCGAGTTTTCCAAATCATCAAAATTCACACCATCCTCTCCTTATTGACATATTCCAACACCTTTAAAGGATTAAATGCTCGAACTTTACAGCTCTCCGTCGTCGAAAATGGCCGCACGGACAGGAGTGAGCCCTTTTATTTATACATATTTGATATATAAGTTTACGCCCCCTATAGTTCCATACATATATGTATATATATGTAATATTGTTGCAAATGATCCTGTCGACGTATGGATAAACTGGCAGTCTTGTACGTGAGGCGAGTGTTGATGTTCTTCCCACACGCGGACAACAAGAAGCAGAGGCAGGGCTAGATGTTAGCACAGAGAGTGATCGGGGACAGCCCACGGGACAGAGGTGGAGGCCATGACACAAACCTGGATGCCTAACACCGAGACATGGAGAGAGAGAGAGAGACCGAGAGAGAAAGAAGCGGTCTGCCGATGGACACCCTCTCAAACATACTGCCGCTGATTCCCTGCTAAAACCTGTCCTGTTTACAGGGGTCGTCTATAAAAAGCCCTGGAGAGGGCCCCATCTGGGCGTTGGCATTTTCTTCTCTCTCTCTCTCTGCCCCCAGCTGCCACCATCTTTGGCTTTTTATTTTGACGTCATCATTTTGAGGTTAAATACAAATAAGGGTGTACAGGTTGTATTAATAAAGATATAGCATATATACAAAATATGGGGTGGTAGCAAATTGGAGCAGTGTACATTTTAATAGAAGGGTATGATCTTATAAGGTATAGGCTCTAAATAATTGGAAGATATGTCAAATATACTAAAAGTGTCATACCGTTTAAAATATACGATAGAATGTGCCCCCGGTGATGAAGGTTTGTTTGGGGGAAATAAAATAAAATGAATGATGACCTAACAAACCTATTATATAATCAAAAGAAATAATTTGGGCACAAATTAGTTAAAATTATTATAATATAGGAGTATAAAATAGGACAATAATATAATGATGACGTCTCAATAAGATATAGAATATGATAAAAGAGAAATACATAAGGATAAATACATTCGGATCGATAAGATCCGAAAGCTAGCATATTAAAAATTTTATGTATAAAGAGACGCATTGCTATCGTTTGTTTTTATTTAATAATTTATAGCAATTCTTTTGTCTATTTATAAGGATAAATGATAAAATTGAGAAAACATACAAGATAAAATTAGAAAAGCCGTAAAAGCAATTTACTCAGAGAGAAAAAAAAATTGAGAACCTATTGAATGAAAAAAATAACTAAAAGAAAAGCATGAAACTATTAAGTTGAACTAAGATTATAAGTCTACGCAGAGAGTTGATGAGGGTATATGGGATGTCTGAGTATATTTCTGCAAAGAAACATATTAATAAGTTCTGCAATGCAGTATGAAATCGTATTTGTTTTCCTTGTTGTCTTTATTTGACTTTTTTTCTGAGTCTTAAAGAACTTTTTGCCTGGTTCAAATCACATTAATAGGTACCGCTCAGCAAGAGCAACCTAGTTCATGATAATTGAACAATGAATAATATGTGAAGGTTATTCACATATTTAACAAATTTTAACGCCGGATTCAATCCCGGTTCATGACTGTCGGGAATCGAGCGTGTTCCTCTCTCATCCACTGACTTTTTATTTTATAAAGAACTTTTTGCTCAAACTGGTATTTTTCTCATACAAATATATAAAAGGGCAGCTATGATATGGGGAGGATTATTTCGTTGAATATTTTAAAGAGATGAAACTGAATCGTATAATCCATCTATTCACAATGCGGAATAATAAAGTGAATAGATATGATTTTTCGAAAAAATATATTTATACTTGTTTTATTTAAAAGGTTTCCTTTATTTCTTTAACAATACGGAGGAATTAAAAAAAAAAAGATGATATATCCTCTTTAAATATGTACCTAGATGTATTTCTTTGTAAAAAATATATTATTAATATAATTTTATGCGAATATGTATATATATATTGAAATAATATAATGTGAAATGTGATAAACGCGTGAAATTATAGTTTGAAAAAGAAAATAAATATAAGCAAAATAACTCCCTACTGAATTTCTCAATAGTCTTACTCCCAGAGGAATGCATCCACACCAGTTAACCTCTAGGTTGGTACTATTGTTATGCTTCTGAGAAGTTTTAATCCTAAGCAGGGTCTTTGAAAATGGTACACGTATGGTGATACAGTGCATGTGCTCTCATGTCCTTAAAGAAGTGTAGTTCTGTTGTTTGCAATTTCATTTTTTCATCTATTCACTTTATTATTCCGCATTGTGAATAGATGGATTATACGATTCAGTTTCATCTCTTTAAAATATTCAACGAAATAATCCTCCCCATATCATAGCTGCCCTTTTATATATTTGTATGAGAAAAATACCAGTTTGAGCAAAAAGTTCTTTATAAAATAAAAAGTCAGTGGATGAGAGAGGAACACGCTCGATTCCCGACAAATACCCGAAATTTTATGCGAATATGTATATATATATTGAAATAATATAATGTGAAATGTGATAAACGCGTGAAATTATAGTTTAAAAAAGAAAATAAATATAGATTTTTATCAAAATTGGAAACTATTATAGACGCGTATGATTCTTTTTAAAAATAAACAATTTCTACTACCCTTACTGCAGTGGAAAAAATTAATGGAAAGTCCTGACTCATCAGTGGTGAACCCTCCCAGCGGTTTCGCCAGTTTCATCTACCATACCGCTGTTATATTGTACTAGCCGAGTGACCCGGGCAACGCCCCGGGTTTACCCGAAGGACCCGCAGGTGAGAAACTATAGAAGAAAAATTTTAACAAATCAGAAAATGAAATTGCAAACAACAGAACTACACTTCTTTAAGGACATGAGAGCACATGCACTGTATCACCATACGTGTACCATTTTCAAAGACCCTGCTTAGGATTAAAACTTCTCAGAAGCATAACAATAGTACCAACCTAGAGGTTAACTGGTGTGGATGCATTCCTCTGGGAGTAAGACTATTGAGAAATTCAGTAGGGAGTTATTTTGCTTCTCCGCATTCTAACACTCCAACTGTTAACACTGTGGAAACACTGACTCATGTTTGGTAAGCAATTTCAGGGAAGAAACTATAGACATTGGATTAAATAAATTATTAATTAAATTGCATTAAATAAAAATTATTAGATTTAAATAAATATTATTAGAGTGAAAAAAAAAGAAAAAATTAACAAATTAGAAAATAAAATTTCGAAAAATACAACTATATTGCAGATAAGATAAGAGGACCTTATTAAAAAATAAATAAACAAACTGTAATTCGACACTATCGATAATTCGACACTATCGATAATTCGACACTTTCGATAATTCGACACTTTCGATTATTCGACCATTTTAAAAATCAAATTTACAAGGTTGATTGTTGTTTAAATACAACTTTGATTTTGCATGCATAAACACAGGCTCTTGTAGCAAGAACCCAAATATTATTTATAGTCATAGCAAAAGCCAACTTTAGTGAAAACTGATGCCTCTTCAGAATGAATGGAAGACTGAAATCTGAAGGAGCAGAAGATATGGGTCATCTTTACATGTATGCTATCCAATGTTCGCACACTTGAAAAAGCCACATATAAAGTTGTCCGTGCGTAAACACAGGCTCTTGTAGCCAAGGTTTGGCCTTGAGCCTTATTTATAGTCATAGCAAAAGCCAACCTTAGTGAAAACTAACGCCTCTCTAGAATGAAGCGAAGGTTGGTATCCGAAGGGGCCAAAGATATTTCAGACACTATACAGTGTGTTCAACTTTGGGCACTGTCAGTATATGTGCTTCAAGGACATGAGAGCACATGCGCTGAAACACCATACGTGTTCCATCGCAAAGATCCTAAAGGCATTGGTGAAAGTATAAATAAATATTTTGGAAATGAAAAAAAATACATATATATATAAGAAAATAAATTGGAATAAAAATTTACAAACTATATTTCAGAGTGGATACATATTTGAAAGGGAAAAAAAAAGAAAATTGCAAACAACAAAACTATATTACAGATATGACATGAAAACTAACGCCTCTCTAGAATGAAGCGAAGGTTGGTATCCGAAGGGGCCAAAGATATTTCAGACACTATACAGTGTGTTCAACTTTGGGCACTGTCAGTATATGTGCTTCAAGGACATGAGAGCACATGCGCTGAAACACCATACGCGTTCCATCGCAAAGATCCTAAAGGCATTGGTGAAAGTATAAATGACCCATATCTTCTGCTCCTTCAGATTTCAGTCTTCCATTCATTCTGAAGAGGCATCAGTTTTCACTAAAGTTGGCTTTTGCTATGACTACAAATAATATTTGGGTTCTTGCTACAAGAGCCTGTGTTTATGCATGCAAAAGCAAAGTTGTATTTAAACAACAATCAATCTTGTAAATTTGATTTTTAAAATGGTCGAATTATCGAAAGTGTCGAATTATCGAAAGTGTCGAATTATCGAGTGTCGAATTACAGTTTGTTTATGTATTTTTTAATAAGGTCCTCTTATCTTATCTGCAATATAGTTGTATTTTCGAAATTTTATTTTCTAATTTGTTAATTTCTTTCTTTTTTTTTTCACTCTAATAATATTTATTTAAATCTAATAATTTTTATTTAATGCAATTTAATTAATAATTTATTTAATCCAATGTCTATAGTTTCTTCCCTGAAATTGCTTACCAAACATGAGTCAGTGTTTCCACAGTGTTAACAGTTGGAGTGTTAGAATGCGGAGAAGCAAAATAACTCCCTACTGAATTTCTCAATAGTCTCACTCCCAGAGGAATGCATCCACACCAGTTAACCTCTAGGTTGGTACTATTGTTATGCTTCTGAGAAGTTTTAATCCTAAGCAGGGTCTTTGAAAATGGTACACGTATGGTGATACAGTGCATGTGCTCTCATGTCCTTAAAGTAGTGTAGTTCTGTTGTTTGCAATTTCATTTTCTGATTTGTTAAAATTTTTCTTCTATAGTTTCTCACCTGCGGGTCCTTCGGGTAAACCCGGGGCGTTGCCCGGGTCACTCGGCTAGTATGTATATAAAAAAGCAAAGCCCAATTCTAAACCCAAATATTTTTTTTATGAGAAGAACATCAACATATTGCATGATTACGGCAGTCCATAGCTTCCCTGACAAAAATTCACCAAGAAAGTAAAATATTCCAAAATTTTTCTGTGTGTAAATTGCTAAATATGTAAAAAACATGTATACAAAAAAGCAAAGCCCAATTCCAAACCCAAATATTTTTTTATGTGAAGAACATCAACATAATGCATGATTACGGCAGTCCATAGCTTCCCTGACAAAAATTCACCAAAAAAGTTAAATATTCCAAAAATATTTCTGTGTATATATTGCTAAATGTGTAAATAACATGTATATAAAAAAGCAAAGCTTAATTTTAAATTTCATTATCCTTTTTACAGGAAAAGCATCAAAATACTGCATAAGTACGGCACTTTTGCAGCCGCATGATTATGGCAGTCCATAGCTTCCCTGACAAAAATTCACCAAGAAAGTTAAATATTCCAAAATTTTTCTGTGTGTAAATTGCTAAATATGTAAAAAACATGTATACAAAAAAGCAAAGCCCAATTCCAAACCCAAATATTTTTTTATGAGAAGAACATCAACATAATGCATGATTACGGCAGTCCATAGCTTCCCTGACAAAAATTCACCAAAAAAGTTAAATATTCCAAAAATATTTCTGTGTATATATTGCTAAATGTGTAAATAACATGTATATAAAAAAGCAAAGCTTAATTTTAAATTTCATTATCCTTTTCACAGGAAAAGCATCAAAATACTGCATAAGTACGGCACTTTTGCAGCCCCCCTGACAAAAATTCACTAAAAGAGGTAAGTATTCAAAAAAATATTTTGGTATATATATTGCTAAATGTGTAACAAACATGTATATAAAAAAGCAAAGCTTAATTCTAAGTTCTAATATTTTTTTATAAGAAAAGCTACAAAAGCAAATAGGGAGAAGTGAAGCCATTTAGCCATTTTCAAAATCTGATTGTGAAAGAGTAAAAAAATGAGTAAATAAGAGCAAATATAAAGAAAAAGTATTGCTAAATGTGTAATAAACATGTATATAAAAAAGGAAAGCTTAATTCTAAGTTTTAATATAAAGAAGAAATAAGACACAAAAATGGAGCTAAATTCAAATGAAAAACTATAACAAATTAATAAAAAAAATAAGACCTAATCCAAATGCCACCATCATCAGACAAAAGAAAAAATGAGATTTTATTCTTTAGTTCATTTATTCTTCTGTCTGATGCTGTTGCTGAAACGTCACACACTATTAAATTATTTGGATTAGGTCTTATTAATGAGAAAAAAAAAGATGCCAAAGAGAGATGAAAAGATGCCAAAAAAGATAACCAGATACAAAATTTGTGCTAAATTCAAATGAAAAACTATAACAAACACTTATAAAAGATAATTATTATAGAATAAAAGTAATAATTCAATCTACAATTCGAAAAATTTATATATTTAAATGAAAAACTATAACAAAGTACTTACATAATCAAATGAATCAGAAATATATATTATTTCAAAACACATTTTTACGCATTTCAAAACAAATGAATTGATGATGATAAATGCAAAAAATCTACGATTGTAAAATAGATTAAATTAAAAAATAAAAATAACTGTTAACATTAGGAAAATAAAAAACAGGCCTATCATACGAAGAAAAAAATAACGAAAATTTTGGTATATAGATTGTTATGTGTAGTTCAGAATCTTCGGAGGAGATAGCTCAGGACTTTACAATGGAAAACTCTGTTACGGTATTATCTATATAGATTTTCGATCTTCCTTTTATAGTGATACTGATGCTAGACTCTTGGAATGGGTATTTTAGAAGAACTATGGACATAAGCTTTGAGGACAGCAGAATTTACATATATTTATAAATATATAATATGCTTCGAGCAATCGCTTTCCGCAAACATCAATTTGTATCTTTTATTATAACAATTATATTATGATGCATTAGCGCGCCATCTTTTATCAAAATTGGAAACTATTTTATATGCGTAAGATTATTTTTGAAATTAAACAATTTCTACTGCCCTTACTGCAATATGGAAAAATTAATGGGAGGGCCTGGATCATCAGTGGTGAACCCACCAAGAGTCTAGCATCAGTATCGCCATAAAAGGAAGATCGAAAAATGCAATATAACAGCGGTATGGTAGATTAAACTGGCGAAACCGCTGGAAGGGTTCACCACTGATGAGCCAGGCCCTCCCATTAATTTTCCCATTGCAGTAAGGGCAGTAGAAATTGATTAATTAAAAAAAAACTGGTGGGGGGACACGAGATACTTACCAAAAGAGTAGTGACTGTGGTGTTGGCGAGAGAGTCATAACAGCAACCGGCACCAAGACTTCTAACACTACTCCTCTTTTTTATTGTTACCTTTAAGCTCACTCCTCACTTTCTTACTGCTACTCTTTTTTTGTTGTTTTTCTTGCTTCCCTCTTTCTCTTTCTTGTTTTTTTTTTCTTTTTCTTCTGTCTATATCGTTATTTCCTTTGTCTCACTGCTTTGTTCTTGTGCATACCTCTGGTGAATCCTGTATAGGGTCAGTGACCCTAAATAAAGGCTTTTTGTTGTTGTTGTTGCACTGTCCTAAAATCTTATGCCCATATAGTTTACTTGAATACCATTTCTAAGATGTCACCCTTCAGTGTATCTTATATAAGTAGAATCGTTCAATATAATAAAATAGCTCTAGGAAGCGGTCTGACAGATTAAATTGGTGAAACCGCTGGGAGGGTTCACCACTGAGGGAACCAAGCTCTCCCAATATATTTTTATGGCAATAAGGACAGTATAAAAATGTGTTTGTGCAAAATAAACTTTCGTGCTTAAATGTTTTTTATTATATATAGATGCCACGTTATTTCCCTATAAATAATTTATGCCTAACTGGCCTTGTTCTTATTGTTTGTGGACGAGCATTGCTCGGTGCAAATATTTATATGTAATTCTACTGTTCTAAAAGCTTATGTCCATAGATTGCATGATTATCATTTCTGAGATTCTACCCTTTAGTTGTTGTTGTTGTCGTGTCTAAAGAAGAGTCTCAGATGTCTCCATGCATCTCCATCACAGCAGCAGCAATATCCACTATCTTGGGTGTGTAAAGCTGCTGCTCTAGGTCTAAGTCAATTTTCTGCAAGGCTTTGCTCTTCATTGGAAAATGGGTGCCGTTGCCACGTTATTCACTTTGGAAACGAACCAGAATTTGGTCGAATATTCCAAGGGTCCAGGGGGGACTGCAGGGAGGTGTGGTCGGACTTCTCCCCTACCCTTTAGTGTAGCATATATAAGCATAATCGTCCAATACAGTATTAGAGCTCTAAGAAGCGGTTTGTTAGATTAAATTAGAGAAACCGCTGGGGGGTTCCTCCCAATATATTTTTTATCGCAGTAAGTACAGTAAAATAGCTTGTTTTATGTGTAGAAGAAACGTTCGTGCTTTATTTTTCTTATATAGATATCGCGTTTTTGCCCTATAAATATCATTGAATATTTCTCGGTTCATCATATTAGTTTTGCTTTATATGCGTCTGTCCCTCTTATATGACTGGAGGAAATAAAATTTTAATGGACAATGTGAGGCTCTTGGAGAAATGTCTTGGAGTGCTTGCTCCATTTAGTAACTGATTGCGGCGAAAATGCAATGAGCTCTTTATCTCAGTAGGGAGATTGAGCGTTGCCTTTTATAGGTAAAATCGCCACCAAAACTCTAAAGCTTTTAAAACCGTGTGAAGGTCAAAGATTTAAAATATCAGTGACAAATTCGAACTGTTGAGCAAAAAGTCTAAATTCTAGGCTGCTGTATGTAACCTAGGTTCTAGATGAGGAGCCGCGCGGTGGGACTTCCCTTCGTTTTAGCTCTACTAACGGCGTTGTTGCAGAACTCGAGTTAGTTACTAGGTGGTCAACACTGGGACATATTGACACTAGGTGGGAATATGCTATGACCGCTAAGGTAACTGCAGCGCCACTTGCCTCAATTTGAGATAGTCTACGGCTTCGCATCTCATCTCAAATGCCGCAAAGACAAAGATATGTGAAATCGAGCAATAATAATTCTGTCATAAGTTTCAGAGAGAGTAAGTGAGTGGGCGTGATATAAAATATTTCATGAACCATCCAGACCTGGCCCAGAGAAAGAAAGCTAATAGCCGCCGCAAATCCCCGCGGGCTATATTCTTTAAGTTGAGGTTGTCGCTGGCACTGTAGCTATATCGGCTTTTGTACGTTGGGCGAGCGGCTACCTCGCTTCATTAACCCTGTGTACACATGCAGGTGAACTGGTACACAACCTCCCTCCTCTAGTAGCTTTCTCGCTCCACAGATTCAGGCATAGGCATTGATTAATGGACTGTTAGTTTGGCTCAAAGCTCACATGGTAGGCCTCTTGTCTGACGTAGGTCCGAAACAGTATCAGCAGTGCTGTTTTCAATCTCTAGTTCGCTCCAATTCACTTTGTCGTCAATAGTGACTCTATGGTGAACTGACTGAATGGGAAGTTGGGGTTACTGGGTCTCAGCGTGCATGTCAGTATGATAAAATAGAGGATGCCATAATTGTAGGTTGGAATTTGATCAATCCAAATTGAAGACTCCATCAACATTTTTAAAAAAGGTGTATTGTCATTGAGGTTTGGCGACTCATTTTGGCCCTTTTCAAAGATAGAAAGCTTAATAGCGAAGTAAACAACACTTCGATGATAAGCTTTCCATCTTTTGAAAACGGCGATTAGTGGGTCGTCTAAACTTTAAGGTCAATACACCTTTTTTTTATTTTATGGAATCTTCAATTTGAATTGGTATGAGAGAATACAGCCAGCCTCTGTGTTATTCATCTAGATATCACGTGAGGAACACATCGCGTCTATCTAACATTTAGATAAATGTCTTTTTTAATCACATCACCAATTCCTTTTTTTTATAATTTGACTTTGGCGTGATGTAAAATTGACAGTTTTTTATAATATACGTTCATACTTATATTAATTTCATATTCTGTGAAATAATTTTTAGTGTGGCAAAAAGAAAAGAGGAAAAGCTAATGTATAGTTACAGGGAACTTAAGGAGGAGGGGCTTTAACAGAGTATACTTACAGAGTATAAAGAAGTTAATATACTTGTTCATTCCAAATGACATTGAAATTTCCGATTTCTGAATGGTCGGCATATAAACTTTTTTTTATATATATTTACTTTTAAATTTTATGAAGTTTAATGAACTTTCAGATCACACTGAAGTCTCAAAACTTATAGAATCGCTCAATACATCTAACACAGTGTAAGTTGGCAGAATTTCAGATTCCTGAGTGGACAATTTTTTCTAAATTTCTTTTCAAATTTTTGATCAATTATTAACAAACAGAGGGTGTTCCATTTTTAAAATAACGATTTTGCAACGCTGTAGCTCGCAAAAGAAGCGCGCGATTCGCGTTATGTTTTATTTATTTGAAATAAAAAGCATTTTGATTTATATATCATCAAAAAAACTATCCTTAAATATCCGAAATGCCTAAAATTAGAAGTGATTTTGTGAAAGGTTACATTTTCAGACTTTCCGAGGAAAAATAGTCGTTTAGCCAAATTATTAAAATTATTAAAGAAAATAATATTGATGTTACTAAGTTCACAATCAATCACATAAAGTAAAACAAAGAAAATTTTGATATCTATCAAATTAATCTAAAAATGTTCTCTAAAAAAGATGGCTGAAGAAACCTTCAATTCCAACCTAAGGAAAATAAAGGAAATGGTTGTCAGAGAGAATCCACCTTCTCAATGGAAAATCTCCACAATAACAAACGTACCACTTTCTACAGTTATTAAGGAAAAAATCGGCTTAAAAATACGTAAAAAGGCGAAAGTTGATGTCCTCAAGCCGAACCATATCGAGGAACGAAAGCCTACAGCAGGGCCCTTTATGGAAAGTACCTGGCAGGTGAAAGTGACAAATGTTAATTTGTACGGGTTATCACACAAATACAATATACTAGGGCCTACAGTAAGAGTAACTTAAACACAGAAAAATCGTGGACTCAAAAGTACAACACCAAAAAAAAAAAAGTAAATAATAAATCACAATTTGTTAAATAAAATTTAAAAAAAAACAGTACTTAGCTTTATTGCTGATTAGGTAGGGATCGGACCGGGGTTACACAGGTATGCGTGGAGATAGCCAGACACGGATAAATCACGCAAAGAACACTTTAAGCGTCTCCACACAATAGTCCACCACACTGGCCTCTCGTCCCATACCATAGCCCCCTTTATATACAAACATGGCCACATTCGTCCAATGAGAAGGCGGGAGAGATTTGTTCACAAACAAACGAAAACAAAAATTCTTTCCACTAAAACCTGAGATAAGATATGATAAGATTGCAAATATTTGTCAATATAATTTGACAAAAGATGGAAGAATGTTGTTACACTGGACGAGGCATGAGTTTACCTCAATGATAGCAACCAACTCCGTGCCATTTGCTACGCTGACTCTCAAAAAAACACCTTTCACAACTGGGTCAAGCAATGCAAGGAAAGTTTCACAAAGGGCTTCATGATCGTTGCAAGTTTCTTCTACAATGGGAAGCTTCCAATAATGAAGGTGGACACAAATGTCAAAATAAGTTCGCAAATCTACCAAAGACTTGTCTTAGACCCATTATTCGACAATGAGGTCCCGTTTTTGTATCCAACTAACTCAAGATCCGTGTGGCTGCCCCAAGATAAAGCCACGAGTCATACCTCACGTTCAACACGTCAATACCTGGACGAAAAGATGGATGAAACCGGAATTTCTTACATCCCTTTTAAAAATATACCTGCCAAATCTCCCGACTTGGTCCCTATGGATTTTTATGCTTTTGGAATTCTGAAAACTGCTCTTAAATATAGAAACCCGAAAACGCTAAAGGGTCTCTGGAAAGTTGTTAAGGACTGTTGAGATGGTCTTGATCACAATATTCTAAGACGAAGCCTTATTTCCTGGGAACATCGATGCAGGGATGTTGCTAAATGTCAAGGTATACACATTGAAAACAATAAGTTTTACAAACATTAATAAATTATTTTTAATAAAGCACTAAAATCGTTATTTTAAAAATGGAACACCCTCTGTACTTCCTCACAACGTGGAAGTCTGGTAGGCTACTTCAATCCTACTAGCATTGTAAGTGTACATAATTTGATATTACTAGGTGGTAGTCGGGAATAGACTGAAAAGAGAATTTGTATATATAATTTCAAACGAAGGAAATAGGCGTTTCTCCTGCGTAATGAGAGGCAGAAGTTCCTGAAATGTGGTCGGCGTGGTCAGGACTTAACTAAGTTCTTTATTTCCTTTCAATTTTTGTTATTAATATTTAATATACTTCCAGACCACATAGAAGTATGGAATTTTATACATCGATCAATTCACCTAAACAATGCAAGACTTCAAAATTCAGAACTTCTAGGTTGTCGGGAATGGACTCTCTATAAATTTATATTTGCATATTTTATAATTAAATTTTAATATATTTTCAGACCACGTAAAGTATAAAATTTTGTAGATTCACTCAATATTTAACTCGAATATATAAGATTTAATATTTAATGTGATATATTATGATTAATATTTAGGTATTTCAAATATTAATGTGTATATTTAAATATAATATTTTTTTCAGATTTTAGTATTTATTTTAAATATTGACTCTGTAATGTTTGGTAAATCTAGAAATCATTTGCTATGGTAAATATGTAAATTCAGAATGAAGCTAACTACAAATTAAATAATTGATTGAAATAATTTCTAAAATATTTTAGATGCACTAAAAAAGATAAATATTTCAGAGCCATTAAACAATTATATTTATACGAGTCAAAATAACGAGGGACGACCATCGTATATTGGGAGGAAAGATTAAATATTTAGAGAAATTTAAAATCTCTTATAATCTCTCGGTTGCTTCATATTTTAAATCACATTCTGTCCGTGATGATCGTCCCTCGCCGCTTTAATTTTGATTCGTATAAATTTAACTGTCAATGGTGGGAGCTGAAATATTTAACCTTTTAGTACATGCTAATAAAGTTTTATGATTACACCTATCCCCCGATTTACACGGTAGATACGTTCCTGAGAAAAACGTGTAAATCGGGGGATAGGTGTATACAGAAATAAAAATAAAATGCATTGACAGGTTAAAATATGTAGTCAGCACATAAGCTCGGGATTCTTCGTGAGATGTGTACACAGCGCATGTGTTCAATCACAGTAGCATTTAGTATAGTGCGATAATAAAAAAACTCATTTTGGAAAACCGTGTAAAAGCGAAAACGTGTAAAACAAGTACCGTGTAAATCGGGGGATAGGTGTATATGTATTTCTACTGTCTTCAAAGCTTATGTACATATTTCATTCAAAATACCATTTTCAAGAGGTCAGCGTCGGTATCGGTATATAAGGAAAACCGAAAAATGCAATATAACAGCGGTATGGTAGATTAAACTGGCGCAACCACTGGGAGGATTCACCACTGATGAGCCAGGCCCTCCCATTAATTTTTCGTCTCAGTAAAGGCACTAGATAATTGTTTCATTTTTTATATAATTATAGTGTCTATAAAAGTTTCGAATTCTCACATTTTATTAAAGTTTTGAAACAATATTTTAATTAATTAATTATAATTATAGATAGAATGGGGCAAAAAACAATATATTTTATATTTTACCAATCAATACTTTATCATTACTTGTAAAAAAACTTCCTAAACGTCAATTTCGATGGGTGATGCATCTGAGAGAAAGGAACACTGAACCTTGATTGGCTGATTAATGTCACGTGACAATAGAGAACTAATCAGTTTGCGAATTTCGACTAAGCTTCAGACAGATGGGACTGGTAATTTATCTATATATATAAAAATGAATGTTTGTATGTTTGTTTGTATGTCCGGTATACAAATTCGCAGTAGTACACTAATTCAAACCAAAATTTCCATACATAGGTAAATAAATACGGGGAAGACTATAGGCTATTTTAAAAATATATAAATCAATTATTAAAACTATATATTCAAATTATTCTACTTAGCTCGCGAGCAGCGACTCTAGCGGCGAAGATGGGAGGTAATATCAGCTGACCTAAGGTACATGTAAAGGTTGGAGCGGGACGTTTCACAAGAGTGACATCCACGGCGCCAATTTATAATTGTAACGAACATTTAATCGGGTAAACCCGGGCGTTGCCCGGGCCATTCATCTAGTATACTAGATGAATGGCCCGGGCATCGCCCTGTTTTTTGGTACATTTTTCTATTCATAATAAATTATATTTCATTATAATATTAGAGAGAGGGCTAAGTTTTCACATTATCATTTCAGTGTTTGAGTGAGTCGGTTTTAATAATATTGGAGTCCTTCTTTACTTTACCCAGACACCACATCACACGTAGCAAATTAAACATTGGTTCTTGATTCCATTTAAACGTATCCAACAACACACAGGGTGGGTATAAGTGGTGTTGTAGATGTGACAGTGGATAGATGTGATAGTGAAGACTTTACAATGAGTAGCTAGGTTTTATAGAGGAAATGTGATGGTAGATATGTGTTCTAGTGTGTAAATGCGACGTAGATATGTGTTCTAGTGTGTGAATGTGACGGTAGATATGTGTTCTAGTGTGTGAATGTGACGGTAGATATGTGTTCTAGTGTGTGAATGCGACGTAGATATGTGTTCTAGTGTGTGAATGTGACGGTAGATATGTGTTCTAGTGTGTGAATGTGACGGTAGATATGTGTTCTAGTGTGTGAATGCGACGTAGATATGTGTTCTAGTGTGTGAATGTGACGGTAGATATGTGTTCTAGTGTGTGAATGTGACGGTAGATATGTGTTCTAGTGTGTGAATGTGACGGTAGATATGTGTTCTAGTGTGTGAATGTGACGGTAGATATGTGTTCTAGTGTGTGAATGCGACGGTAGATATGTGTTCTAGTGTGTGAATGTGACGGTAGATATGTGTTCTAGTGTGTGAATGTGACGGTAGATATGTGTTCTAGTGTGTGAATGCGACGGTAGATATGTGTTCTAGTGTGTGAATGCGACGGTAGATATGTGTTCTAGTGTGTGAATGTGACGGTAGATATGTGTTCTAGTGTGTGAATGTGACGGTAGATATGTGTTCTAGTGTGTGAATGTGACGGTAGATATGTGTTCTAGTGTGTGAATGCGACGGTAGATATGTGTTCTAGTGTGTGAATGCGACGGTAGATATGTGTTCTAGTGTGTGAATGCGACGGTAGATATGTGTTCTAGTGTGTGAATGTGACGGTAGATATGTGTTCTAGTGTGTGAATGTGATAGTAGATATGTGTTCTAGTGTGTGAATGTGATGGTAGATATGTGTTCTAGTGTGTGAATGTGATGGTAGATATGTGTTCTAGTGTGTGAATGCAATGGTAGATATGTGTTCTAGTGTGTGAATGCAATGGTAGATATGTGTTCTAGTGTGTGAATGTGACGGTAGATATGTGTTCTAGTGTGTGAATGCAATGGTAGATATGTGTTCTAGTGTGTGAATGTGACGGTAGATATGTGTTCTAGTGTGTGAATGCAATGGTAGATATGTGTTCTAGTGTGTGAATGTGACGGTAGATATGTGTTCTAGTGTGTGAATGTGACGGTAGATATGTGTTCTAGTGTGTGAATGCAATGGTAGATATGTGTTCTAGTGTGTGAATGCAATGGTAGATATGTGTTCTAGTGTGTGAATGTGATGGTAGATATGTGTTCTAGTGTGTGAATGTGATGGTAGATATGTGTTCTAGTGTGTGAATGTGACGGTAGATATGTGTTCTAGTGTGTGAATGTGATGGTAGATATGTGTTCTAGTGTGTGAATGTGATGGTAGATAGGTGTTCTAGTGTGTGAATGTGATGGTAGATATGTGTTCTAGTGTGTGAATGTGATGGTAGATATGTGTTGACAATTGACAATTAAATAATTTTTATTGACCGCTGGTCAACAATTACTCACGAGGAGTCAAAAGGGCAAACTATGTACATTGATCAGGAGGGCAAGGCTACCCTTAGCTTGTGAATACCCCTGCGAATGGTGGGATGGCTGTTCCGAGTTCGCTCGAGAGCAGCGTCAAGGAAGCCCGCGAGGTTACTCCCCTGCTCAGGTGAGAGATCCCCGAGTAGATCCAGTCTATCTTCGCGGTATAAGACCGCAAACATGACGGCATCCAGGGAAATCCCTGGCTCCAGCAGGGGCCCAAAGCCGGGTTCAGCGAGCATTTTATTGAAGGTTGTATCTAACTCCGGCATCAGGTCGTCGTCGTCCTCCATCGGGTCAGGCGGTGGAAGCGGAGGTGTAGTCGTGGCCGGTGTCGTCTTTTGCCCCTGGGGAGTGGGCGGTGTTGGCTCAGCGAGCCGAGGCGCAGGCAGTGGGGGTACACAGCGCTCTTCTTCCGTCATCGGAACGTCCTCCTCCATCTCCGTCGGGGCGGGCGGCGGGGGTGTAATCAAAGCAGGTGTCGGCTTGTTGGAAGTGAGCGGCGTTGGATGAGGTGGTCGAGGCGCAGGCAGTGTGGATGTAGGGGGCACTGCGGCTGGACCGGTCCTCAGCTCTGACATGACCTGTCGCAAGACCTTATAAATGTTGCTATTTACTCCGGGCCTTAGGTCGAGGATTTGGTTTATTAGGCCGGCAAGAGCATTGCTCTGCGGAGGGGTTAGATGCTGACCGCGCTTTCGCGCCTTGGTCTTCGAGGAGAGGAGGTCCTGGACCTCCTCCCGCCCAAGACCAAGGGCGCCCGTTCCAGCACACGAAACCCCGGGGTTTCTCTTGAGGAAGGCCTCAAGGTCGGGTCTCGTCTTACGCCCTGATGATGACGGGGAGGGCGGCACAAGGGTCCCCTGTGCATGCAGAGGACCAGGAGGGGCGACGGAGGCTGGCAGGGCTTGAAGCACTTAATAATGCGACGTAGATATGTGTTCTTGTGTAAATGCGACGTAGATATGTGTTCTTGTGTAAATGCGACGTAGATATGTGTTCTTGTGTATATGCGACGTATATATGTGTTCTAGTGTGTGAATGCGATGGTAGATATGTGTTCTTGTGTGTAAATGCGACGTAGATATGTGTTCTTGTGTAAATGCGACGTAGATATGTGTTCTTGTGTATATGCGACGTATATATGTGTTCTAGTGTGTGAATGCGATGGTAGATATGTGTTCTTGTGTGTAAATGCGATGGTAGATATGTGTTCTTGTGTAAATGCGACGTAGATATGTGTTCTTGTGTAAATGCGACGTAGATATGTGTTCTTGTGTAAATGCGACGTAGATATGTGTTCTTGTGTAAATGCGACGTAGATATGTGTTCTTGTGTATATGCGACGTAGATATGTGTTCTTGTGTATATGCGAAAGTAGTTACGTGTTCTATTGTAAATGCGAGGGTATATATGTGTTCTAGAGTGCTATAGTGACTGAACTGAGACATTGAGGAAGGACCTGGCGTCCAGCCAGAGTCTGACAGCTTAAGTCCGATCGATGGTTCCTCTCCATTTTCTAACGAAATAAACTTCTCTTATTATGGTAGGTTTATATAGGTCTGGTTTGTGGTGTGGTCGCGGGTTCTGGTGAGTGACCACCTCCTTGAGAGTTAACTTTGGGAATCAAAAAATGCTTTCAACTGAATTAACCAACCTCCAATGAGGAGCCACCTTCAAGAGATATCAATGGTAGTTGTGTTCTACTGTACGATGAGGCGGTCACTCTTGGGAGCTGGATTCCACTTTATGATAATTTAGGCGGTGTCTCTTGTGATCTGTGTTCTACTGTATGATGATTTAGGCGGTGTCTCTTGTGATCTGTGTTCTACTGTATGATGATTTAGGCGGTGTCTCTTGTGATCTGTGTTCTACTGTATGATGATTTAGGCGGTGTCTCTTGTGATCTGTGTTCTACTGTATGATGATTTAGGCGGTGTCTCTTGTGATCTGTGTTCTACTGTATGATGATTTAGGCGGTGTCTCTTGTGATATGTGTTCTACTGTATGATGATTTAGGCGGTGTCTCTTGTGATATGTGTTCTACTGTATGATGATTTAGGCGATCACTCATGGGGGATCTGTGTTCTACTGTATGATGATTTAGGCGGTGTCTCTTGTGATCTGTGTTCTACTGTATGATGATTTAGGCGGTGTCTCTTGTGATCTGTGTTCTACTGTATGATGATTTAGGCGGTGTCTCTTGTGATATGTGTTCTACTGTATGATGATTTAGGCGGTGTCTCTTGTGATATGTGTTCTACTGTATGATGATTTAGGCGATCACTCATGGGGGATCTGTGTTCTACTGTATGATGATTTAGGCGGTGTCTCTTGTGATCTGTGTTCTACTGTATGATGATTTAGGCGGTGTCTCTTGTGATCTGTGTTCTACTGTATGATGATTTAGGCGGTGTCTCTTGTGATATGTGTTCTACTGTATGATGATTTAGGCGGTGTCTCTTGTGATCTGTGTTCTACTGTATGATGATTTAGGCGGTGTCTCTTGTGATATGTGTTCTACTGTATGATGATTTAGGCGGTGTCTCTTGTGATATGTGTTCTACTGTATGATGATTTAGGCGATCACTCATGGGGGATCTGTGTTCTACTGTATGATGATTTAGGCGGTGTCTCTTGTGATCTGTGTTCTACTGTATGATGATTTAGGCGGTGTCTCTTGTGATCTGTGTTCTACTGTATGATGATTTAGGCGGTGTCTCTTGTGATCTGTGTTCTACTGTATGATGATTTAGGCGGTGTCTCTTGTGATATGTGTTCTACTATATGATGATTTAGGCGGTGTCTCTTGTGATATGTGTTCTACTGTATGATGATTTAGGCGGTGTCTCTTGTGATATGTGTTCTACTATATGATGATTTAGGCGATCACTCATGGGGGATCTGTGTTCTACTGTATGATGATTTAGGCGGTGTCTCTTGTGATCTGTGTTCTACTGTATGATGATTTAGGCGGTGTCTCTTGTGATCTGTGTTCTACTGTATGATGATTTAGGCGGTGTCTCTTGTGATCTGTGTTCTACTGTATGATGATTTAGGCGGTGTCTCTTGTGATATGTGTTCTACTGTATGATGATTTAGGCGCTGTCTCTTGTGATATGTGTTCTACTGTATGATAATTTAGGCGGTGTCTCTTGTGAAATGTGTTCTACTGTATGATGATTTAGGCGGTGTCTCTTGTGATCTGTGTTCTACTGTATGATTATTTAGGCGGTGTCTCTTGTGATATGTGTTCTACTGTATGATAATTTAGAGAGTATGAATTTGTGTAGGTGCCTGTATGTATTTATGGGTGGATGAGTATGCATGTGTGTAGGTGATTATAGGTGTTCATGGGTGGATGAGTATACATATGTGTAAGTGTCTGTATGCGTTCATGGGTGTTTGAGTATACATATGTGTAGGCGCCTGTATGCGTTCATGGGTGGATGAGTATACATATGTGTAGGCGCCTGTATGTGATCATGGGTGGACAAGTATGAATTTGTGTAGGCGCCTGTATGTGATCATGGGTGGACAAGTATGAATTTGTGTAGGCGCCTGTATGTGTTCATGGATAGATGAGTATACATGTGTGTTTTCTTGTGTGGCTGAAAGTGCCTGTATTGTTTTTGGGCGGCTGAAGGTGCATGTGTATAGGTTCCTGTATGTGTTAATGAATGAATGTGGATTTTGTTTTGTTTTTCTTTTTGTAAAATCATATTTATATGTAAGTCTCATATCTGAGTTTGCGAGAACTGTGAGCTGATGCTCATATGTAAATATGTATACACCTATCCACCGATTTACACGGTACTTGTTTTACACGTTTTCGTTGTTACACGGTTTTCCAAATAAGTTTTTTTTTTTGTTGTTTTTATCGCACTATACTAAATGCTACTGTGAATGAACGCATGCGCTGTGTACACATCTCACGAGGAATCCCGAGCTTATGTGCTGACTACATATTTTAACCTGTCAATGCATTTTATTTTTATTTCTGTGTACACCTATCCCCCGATTTACACGTTTTTCTCAGGAACGTATCTACCGTGTAAATCGGGGGATAGGTGTATTTCAAATCTTTTTATCATCACATTTATAACCGTGACTTCTGTTCTTAGTCAAGACATCAAACCTGGCTGCTCCTCAAGAACAATTATAATTGATTATGTCCAGACAGCAAATGTTTCATTGTAGGATACACCGCAATAATAAGCTAGAGACTTCATCTGTCCCTCTCTTCTAGGTATTCTGCACATGGTTTAGAAGGCTATTGAGTTGATAATCATCACAGTGTGCCTTCGTTAGTTTACAAAATAATAATTATTTATCATCCTGAGATTTGTTTTCCTTCATGTTCTATGTAACAACATTTATATCTTTGATATCATTTCACGGATGTGTTGGTAATCTGAGGCCAAGAACACATATAAACTTGAAAAATCATATCTCACATATCATATTTTTATATTTTTGTTAGAATCGTACAGAATCAGTTCTCCAATGAAATTGTCACATCAGGTTAGATCTAACCAAGAAATACGGAAGATATGCAGAAAAAGATGTTTACCCATTCTTTTTAATGTATCATATCAGTGTCATGATCCTAAAAATAGGTTTAACATATCTCAGAAAAAAAACTTTAACTTCTGATCCAATATCATAAATGATAAATTCTTCTAATTTAAATATGCACTGAATACTGTTGAATCTCCCACTAGGAACCCAAACTTAAAAACAAGGATATACCAGGTCTCTGCTATCATTCATTGAAGGTTCGATTAGACCAAGATAAGTCATTTTTAATTTTATAAATATATGCTCACTCAGGGAGGTGGCCGTTAATGAAAAGTTTTACTGAATTTTAAATTCAAATTTTGATGTTATATATATAGTACTTTACTATTAAAATCTCTCGTTTCCAATGAATATAACAGCATAAACCGAAAAATAGATTTACCATCACAATACCGATATCTCAGAAGAAATCAATAGATAAATTTTATAGGTTCTGGATGCCCTAAAAATTAAAATAGACATATTCCATAAAATAGTTAAATTACAAACCAATTTAAAATATTCAGTTATAAATATCCACGCTGCGCGCGTTTGTATTTTGTAAATATTTCTAGTGGGATCAAGTCGATATTATAGTAAGCCAGTTGAAGAGCGATTAACGCTTGAAAGCTAGCGTTTTTTAAATTAAAAAGATACTCATTGTGAGAATTTAATTGTAATTTTAATATAGTACTTTGCTTGCTACAATGAAAAATTATCGAATGTCTTGGCTTATCATCGGGGAACTCTGAATGATTTCCCGTTCCCTACCCTCAATTATATTCCCCAATATAAACAGAATATAGTTTCAATTATAATACTATACTTTTATTCGAAATAATGTCTCTGTTAATTTCATTAGCCTTTTTAAATAGTAGGTGAGCTGTCGGAAAAAGAAGCAAATTCTTTTTCAAGATATCTTATGCATAAATATAAATTAACCAACAGATAATCACCCGCAAGTTTCTCTATAGCCCAAAGGACAATAAAAACGATTTATATGCAAAAATTATCAATTGCATAAATCTAATTTATGCAAATTATATTTATTGCATAAAAATCGTTCTTATTTATTTATTTATTTCAATTCAAAACGCTATGTCCCCCTAGGGACACTTGCGCTAAATGTACATACAAATATAACAAAGAAAATATTCAACATGGAAAGATACACAGAAAGCGACTTAGAAAGATTCAAAAATATTATTTACATATAGAGATATTCTTTGAATTTATTTAAAGTTACATCATTAAATTTAAAAATATATACATATATACACACATATACACGCATACACCTATATATTGTTTATAATGTTCACTTGTCGAAGAATTGCAAAGTTTCAAAATCTTGTGTCACTGATATTCTAATAAATAAAACTCTTCATCCTTGTACTTTTCATTACACGCATAAATATTCATTACATCAAGGATTTATAAGAAGACAGGACTCTATACAATTGAAAACCCGAAGACACGACACCTATGAATCCAAAAAAAGGCAATAAAAAAGCTACATTTCATATTTGCATTAGTAGGCCGTTCATGGAATCATATCTCAGCATTAGAGCCATAATTCTGAGCCGCTATAGCAAGGGCAATAAATAAGGATTTGTCTTCGAATACCTGAGCGAGACCTTCCCACACCAGCTGAAAATATAACAGAAGAGAACATAACGGAACCCACATCTTTTTTTAATTAAAACACTTTTTCGATAAAAATAAAAATATAGAAAAAAATATAATAAATATTTAAAATATATCGATCGCCATGATGATTTGTTTATAATTTTATTCCGGGATTCTAGGCCTAAATCCTAATAGAAGGGGATCGATGACATAAAAGAAATGAAAGTAGCTTATCCCAAGTAGAAACCACTAGGTCTCATTCATCACAGGATTATTCTGTTATCCTTTCCCCCTCTTCTGTGATTTTTTTCTCGAATTTATTTGAATTTGACCACAGTACGGTTAGAGGATCCTATCTATAAATAGGGTGAGAGTTGAATGATGATTTGAGAGGCTGAAAGCTTTATCTCTGGGCAGCGACTGTAAATCATCTTTTGCAATTAAAGTTTCATGAGCCCCTGGTGTATTACTCTTGTCCTTTCGCCCATCAATAACAGCTTCTGTTGACATGGAGGCCAGGAATCAAATCGCCTTCCTTCCCACTTTGTTTGCAGAAGATAAACGGCTTTCAATCTTGGGTACAAAGGCAACTTGTCTTCCATATTGAAATTTTAATATGGCGACCATAAAAGCAGACGAATTAGTTAATCGTAGCCCTAATGGCGATTAGCCCTAACTGCTGCTGACATTCAAAAGGCTTCTTATTTTATAATATATAGGGGCTTCAAAATTTTATATGGGGTTAGTTTAAAATGTGAGGGCCATGCTATTTATATATCGTGATGCGCGCGCACTAAAGTTTAATAATGCATTCCAAATGCCTTTCTTTACCTATATTATTTATATTAATAAAATATATTGTAAAAAGTGCGGGAGAGAATGGTATTCAAATGTAAAAAAAAGAAACTTCTCCCTTTAAAAAAAAACGTTTGTGCATTTACTAAATGGGGGAGAGGTGCCTTTTTTCACCATTCCTTCAAATATATATATTAAAAATTCATGTACTAAATGTAGATAGGTAAAATGTATATTTATAAAGGATTCTCTTTATGGCGTTTGTACTAAGAAATATGATAAATATCATTATCGTCATCATTCTTGTGTCTTTCGCTTAATCAACGTCTTAATATTTAAAAAATGGTGATTAGAAAATATAAATTTCTATCTAATGAATAAACTTGGAAAACAAGAAGAGAGATACACACATATATGTTATATAAAAATATTATTTTATTTTAAATTATAATTTCATAGATTCAAATATTATTAAATCGACCGCCAGAGGTCATGCTTCCCCTATAAAAACTCGTTGTTGTTCTTCCCCGATCGCCGGATCAAATCTTTTGTACATTATGTAAATAATCTTTTGTTTTCCTTATTCTACTCGTCTTAAGCCAGGCAGTGTTTTTACCAAATTATGTTTATTTTATAATCCTAAAGCTCAATTAAAATAATCTCTTATCAAAACTATTTTTAGTATTATACTTTCAATATCTTTGCCACGACTGCATCACCATAGCATAATCATCAAGATGATCCAAAATTCAAGCAGAAAATCTCATTCATTTTTTATTTATAACATATATATATATACACCTTTAATTAAAAAGGCATATATTGTATCAAAAGATAGTTTATTTACCAATATTTCAGTTGGCTGAACGCCAACCTTTGTCAAGGTATCACAAGATATTTATAATATAGATTCTTTCCTGATTTTACACTTTGATTTAATAAATAAGGAATCAAGGGTTTTGTTTCTTATTTCTTTTATTTCTCGAGCCCTCGTGCCAACATGCTCTTCAACACGGAGATCCTGATGTACAACTTCACACTTCACACATGTACTTCAACATGGAGATCCTGATGTACAACTTCACACTTCACACATGTACTTCAACACGGAGATCCTGATGTACAACTTCACACTTCACACATGTACTTCAACACGGAGATCCTGATGTACAACTTCACACTTCACACATGTACTTCAACACGGAGATCCTGATGTACAACTTCACCCTTCACACATGTACTTCAACATGGAGATCCTGATTTACAACTTCACACTTCACACATGTACTTCAACATGGAGATCCTGATTTACAACTTCACACTTCACACATGTACTTCAACACGGAGATCCTGATGTACAACTTCACACTTCACACATGTACTTCAACACGGAGATCCTGATGTACAACTTCACACTTCACACATGTACTTCAACATGGAGATCCTGATGTACAACTTCACACTTCACACATGTACTTCAACACGGAGATCCTGATGTACAACTTCACACTTCACACATGTACTTCAACACGGAGATCCTGATGTACAACTTCACACTTCACACATGTACTTCAACACGGAGATCCTGATGTACAACTTCACACTTCACACATGTACTTCAACATGGAGATCCTGATTTACAACTTCACACTTCACACATGTACTTCAACATGGAGATCCTGATTTACAACTTCACACTTCACACATGTACTTCAACACGGAGATCCTGATGTACAACTTCACACTTCACACATGTACTTCAACACGGAGATCCTGATGTACAACTTCACACTTCACACATGTACTTCAACATGGAGATCCTGATTTACAACTTCACACTTCACACATGTACTTCAACATGGAGATCCTGATTTACAACTTCACACTTCACACATGTACTTCAACATGGAGATCCTGATGTACAACTTCACACTTCACACATGTACTTCAACACGGAGATCCTGATGTACAACTTCACACTTCACACATGTACTTCAACATGGAGATCCTGATGTACAACTTCACACTTCACACATGTACTTCAACACGGAGATCCTGATGTACAACTTCACACTTCACACATGTACTTCAACATGGAGATCCTGATGTACAACTTCACACATGTACTTCAACATGGAGATCCTGATGTACAACTTCACACTTCACACATGTTCAGGATCTCCATGTTGAAGGAAATGTTGGCACGAGAGCTCGAGAAATAAAATAAATAAGAAACAAATCCCTTGATTCCTTATTTATTAAATCAAAGAACAACATATTTATAAATTTATGGCAGAAATTTATGTCATTTATTGCATAAATATGTTGTGATACCTTGAAAAAGGTTGGCATTCAGCCAACTGAAATATTGGAGCTTATACTTGTCTTTTATAATATATCCCATGATATTTTCTAACACAAAATTTAAATATATTTTTGTTACTCTCATTTTTTCAGCAAAGAAAGAGCAAGGTAGATAAACATCAACCTTAAAAAAATTATTTACCCGCGTTACGGCGACGTTTCAGTCTTGAGATTACCAAACAAGAATTATTTTAACAATGATCTAGTAGTAATGAAGATAGGAATTCATTAATACATTTTATCGCCATCACATTTTCCAAAAGAATACGCAAATTAGTCTGATATCACACTAATTTACATATTCCAGAGTAGAAATTATGACACTGACTCCTTCAACCCTAGTCTATATCTTCTCAAAGTTTCATCCAGTCAGCTCAAAGATTGTGGAAATGTTTTCGAAAAAACCTATATGCTATACGTCGAGGCTACGATGAATACTCCGAAGAGGCTATATTCTAAATAAACTACTGGCCATTAAAATTATTACACTAAGGAAGCAACACGCTACAGACGTGAAATTTGCACAATATGAAGATTCTGTGCTATGCAAATAATTATATTCTCAACTCATTTATGCAAAAAAGGCGCTGATGGCGACACCTACAAAGTGATAAAAAGAAAAGATTGTACTGCAAGTTTCTCAAGCAGTTTTTGCATTTGAAACATTGCTACGGTATGGAAGGTTGTCGTAATGCCTCGTGTAAGAAAGAGAAATGCTTACTAACACGTTTCCTAGTTTTATGGAGATAGAACTGGGTAGCCTACCAGGATTGCAGTTTATTATACCGCAGTATTGTTGCCTGCATAGGCCGAGATCCCATAACTGCTAGCAGAATATGAGATCGATGGACCGTCATCACGAACGACTTACTGGATCTCTGCAGCCCGTTTATCGCTAACAGCCAAGAATACCGACATTTTACCCGCATGGATTTAATAGATCGCTCAGCTACGTCTAGAAATGAACCTGTTTGTAAGTTCGCAGCAGCATGAACTGTCAGCTTGACCAATGGTTCGGCTACTCTTGGCAGACAGAAGCGCCTCTAATGGTGGGATCAACGACTAATCTGGAAGCAGGAATGGCGTGACGTTTTTTCAGACGAATCCGGGTTCTGTTTGCACCACCATGATGGCCGCATCCGTGTTTGGCGCTTTCGTAGAGAATGCACATTGCCATCGTGCCTTTGACATCGTGATATTGGCCAATCACCTGGAGCGATGATATGGGGTACCGTCTTGGTCGCCTCTTTTCGCTTCCCCGGCAATTTGAACAGTCCCCGTTATATTTCTGACGTGCTAAGACCCGTGGCGCGGTAGCCTTTATTCAAGGCCTGGGAAGCGCTACTTTTCAGCGTTGTCAGAATTATGCAGGCATTCTTACATACAAAAAATATCTGTCTGCTCCTCTGGCCAAGCACTTTCTAATGAGCTGTCACCAATAGAGAAGTCTGGTCAATGGTTGGCGAGTAACTGGCTCGTTACCACATGCCAGTGACTGCTGTCGATAAACTGTGGCATCGTGTTGAAGTCCGTTGGAAACTGTATATGCCATCCAACCTCGGTTTGACTCAATGCCATGACGTAAAATAGCTGCTATTGTTGCCAGAGGTAGTTCTTTTGGGGGTACTGATTTCTCAGGATCCAACACCTCTAAATTTCTTGAAAATTTAATCACTTGTTATATCCCAGTATATATCCGTGACCCAATATTTTCCAAAAAATATGTAATGGCCAATCATGTAGTATCAAGTTAGCTCTAATATTGTTGAAAAGTATAAGTAATAAACGGGATAAGCGAATTAGTATGCAATAGAGTTAATTTGCATATTCAGACGTTGAAATTATGACAAATACTCTGACATCCAAGTATACTCTATATAGTTAAAATTTGCAATTATTTTTTTAATTTATATTTTTAATGGAAATGGAAAAATATTTCCCGGAAGGAAATGGAAATAAAAATTATCTACACATCAAACGAGTACACCTTATATGATCAATTCAGGGGTTTGAAAAAAAATTTCAAGTAAAAAAAAAAAGTTAATTACATTGAATTAAAAATGGGGAAAAAAATTAGCATATGTAGCATATATATTCAACTGTTAAGTAGTAATATCATTGATGCACTAGCGCGCCATCTGTTATCAAATTTCGAAACTATTTTAAAGGCGTAAGATTCTTTTTTATATTAAACAATTTCTACTGCCCTTACTGCAATGGAAAAATTAATGAGAGGGCCTGGCTCATCAGTGGTGAACCCTCTCAGCGGTTTCGCCAGTTTAATCTACCATACCGCTGTTATATTGCATTTTTTGGAACTTCCTTTTATAGTGATACTGTTGATAGACTCTTTGAATGGGTATTTTAGAAGAACTATGGACATAAGCTTAGAGGACAGTAGAATTACATACATTTATAAATATATAATATGCTTCAAGCAATCGCTCTTCCGCAAATCGCGTAATATCATTGTTTGATTATATTGAAAACATTATTGAATCATATCAATGATGAAAAATTCTCGCAATATGTGCTACTTTATTACTTAGTTCCTAAATATTAACACCATTAGAGGAATTTATCTCTAAAATCCATATTTAAAACCAATCGAATTATTTTTATATGTTTTATAATTGCAATTTTATTAATTATCGTCGTTAATCTAATATATGATCTATTTAGGGGGAAAAAACTTACCTATCGGGGGGGGGGGGGGGGCACCGAGAAATTAATTGAATTAAGTTGTATTGTTTTGATGCCTACTTGTTTCTTGAATGGCGTTACCTTCGATTGTAATGAGTCATAAATAAATGGATTATTTTTAAACAAATTGAAAATTAAACAAATCAATTTCTATTTACGATATTTGTTTAATATTATATCTTTGGTTTTGAGCGAATGACAAATTGATTTCATACACGCTTTAGTATCGTATAATTAATAGAAACATTCTGTATGTAGCGCTTAGATAAATTAGATCATGTATTCGGTTTATAAATAAAATATTACTTTCTCAATTCATTTCTTGATTTTGTAATTGAAATATTATTCTGTATTCTGACCATTAGTTCATTATTCTAATGAAATTTAATTGAATAACAGTTTGGATCCTTAATAGGTTCGTAATATAATTAGTTGCTAAATGTATCCTTCCTGATCACACAGCGATTGAATCATTTAACTAATTCTTAATATAGGTTGGTAATTGAATATAAATACCTAGTGTGCATTTGATCGAATCAAATATTGATTGCATATCCAGCGAGCGATTATAAAATCATAAATTGATTCCATATCCAGCGAGCGATTGAACAAATCAAAGATTGATTCCATATCCATCGAGCGATTGAACAAATCAAAGATTGATTCCATATCCATTGAGCGATTGAACAAATCAAAGAATGATTCCATTTCCCCAGCGAGCAATTATAAAATAAAAGATTGATTCTATATCCAGCGAGCGATTATAAAATCAAAGATTAATTCCATATCCAGCGAGCGATTATAAAATAAAAGATTGGTTCCATATCCAGCGAGCGATTATAAAATAAAAGATTGGTTCCATATCCAGTGAGCGATTAAACAAATCAAAGATTGATTCTATATCCAGTGAGCGATTGAACAATTCAAAGATTGATTCCATATCCAGCGAGCGATTATAAAATCAAAGATTAATTCCATATCCAGCGAGCGATTATAAAATAAAAGATTGGTTCCATATCCAGTGAGCGATTAAACAAATCAAAGATTGATTCTATATCCAGTGAGCGATTGAACAATTCAAAGATTGATTCCATATCCAGCGAGCAATTATAAAATAAAAGATTGATTCTATATCCAGCGAGCGATTGATCAAATCAAAGATTGATTCCATATCCAGCGAGCAATTATAAAATAAAAGATTGATTCTATATCCAGCGAGCGATTGATCAAATCAAAGATTGATTCCATATCCAGCGAGCAATTATAAAATAAAAGATTTATTCTATATCCAGCGAGCGTTTGATCAAATCAAAGATTGATTCCATATCCAGCGAGCAATTATAAAATAAAAGATTGATTCTATATCCAGCGAGCGATTGTTCAAACCATAGATTGATTCCATATCCAGCGAGCAATTGAACAAATCAAAGATTGATTCTATATCCAGCGAGCGATTGATCAAATTAAAGATTGATTCTATATCCAGCGAGCGATTGAACAATTCAAAGATTGATTCTATATCCAGCGAGCGATTGAACAAATCAAAGATTGATTCCATATCCAGCGAGCGATTGAACAAATCAAAGATTGATTCCATAACGAGCGAGCGATTGAACAAATCAAAGATCGATTCCATATCCAGCCAGCGATTGAACAAATCAAAGATCGATTCCATATCCAGCGAGCGATTGAACAAATCAAAGATTGATTCCATATCCAGCCAGCGATTGAACAAATCAAAGATTGATTCCATAACGAGCGAGCGATTGAACAAATCAAAGAATGATTCTATATCCAGCGAGCGATTGAACAATTCAAAGATTGATTCTATATCCAGCGAGCGATTGATCAAATCAAAGATTGATTCTATATCCAGCGAGCGATTGAACAATTCAAAGATTGATTCTATATCCAGCGAGCGATTGAACTAATCAAAGATTGATTCCATATCCAGCGAGCGATTGAACAAATCAAAGATTGATTCCATATCCAGCGAGCGATTGAACAAATCAAAGATTGATTCCATATCCAGCGAGCGATTGAACAATTCAAAGATCGGTTCCATATCCAGCGAGCGATTGAACAAATCAAAGATTGATTCCATAACGAGCGAACGATTGAACAAATCAAAGATCGATTCCATATCCAGCGAGCGATTGAACAAATCAAAGATTGATTCCATATCCAGCGAGCGATTGAACAAATCAAAGATTGATTCCATATCCAGCGAGCGATTGAACAAATCAAAGATTGATTCCATATCCAGCGAGCGATTGAACAAATCAAATATTGATTCCATATCGAGCGAGCGATTGAACAAATCAAAGATTGATTCCATATCGAGCGAGCGATTGAACAAATCAAAGATTGATTCCATATCCAGCGAGCGATTGAACAAATCAAAGATCGATTCCATATCCAGCGAGCGATTGAACAAATCAAAGATTGATTCCATATCCAGCGAGCGATTGAACAAATCAAAGATTGATTCCATATCCAGCGAGCGATTGATCAAATCAAAGATTGGTTCCATATCCAGCGAGCGATTGAACAAATCAAAGATTGATTCCATATCGAGCGAGCGATTGATCAAATCAAAGATTGATTCCATATCGAGCGAGCGATTGAACAAATCAAAGATTGATTCCATATCCAGCGAGAGATTGATCAAACCATAGATTCTATATCCAGTGAACGATTGAACAATTCAAAGATTGATTCCATATCCAGCGAGCGATTGAACAATTCAAAGATTGATTCCATATCCATCGAGCGATTGAACAATTCAAAGATTGATTTCATATCCAGGGAGCGATTGATCAAACCATAGATTGATTCCATATCCATCGACCGATTGAACAAACCATAGATTGATTCTATATCCAGCGAGCGATTGAACAATTCAAAGATTGATTCCATATCCATCGAGCGATTGAACAAATCAAAGATTGATTCTATATCCAGCGAGCGATTGAACAATTCAAAGATTGATTCCATATCCAGCGAGCGATTGAACAAATCAAAGATTGATTTCATATCCAGCGAGCGATTGATCAAACCATAGATTGATTCCATATCCATCGAGCGATTGAACAAACCATAGATTGATTCCATTTCCATCGAGCGATTGAACAATTCAAAGATTGATTCCATATCCAGCGAGCGATTGAACAAATCAAAGATTGATTCCATATCCATCGAGCGATTGAACAATTCAAAGATTGATTCCATATCAAGCGAGCGATTGAACAAATCAAAGATTGATACTATATCCAGCGAGCTCTTGATAAAAATCAAAGATTGATTCCATATATCCAGCGAGCGATTGAACAAATCAAAGATTGATTCCATATCCAGCGAGCGATTGAACAAACCATAGATTGATACTATATCCAGCGAGCGATTGAACAAATAAAAGATTGATTCCATATTCAGCGAGCTATTGAACAAATCAAAGATTGATTCCATATCCAGCGAGCGATTGAACAAATCAAAGATTGATTCCATATCCAGCGAGCGATTGATCAAATTAAAGCTTGATTCACTATCCAGCGAGCTATTGATAAAAATCAAAGATTGATTCCATTTCCCCAGCGAGCAATTATAAAATCAAAGATTGATTCCATATTCAGCGAGCGATTGAACAAATCAAAGATTGATTCCATATCCAGCGAGCGATTGATCAAATTAAAGCTTGTTTCCATATCCAGCGAGCGATTGAACAAATCAAAGATTGATTCCATATCCAGCGAGCGATTGATCAAATTAAAGCTTGATTCACTATCCAGCGAGCTATTGATAAAAATCAAAGATTGATTCCATTTCCCCAGCGAGCAATTATAAAATAAAAGATTGATTCTATATCCAGCGAGCGATTATAAAATCAAAGATTGATTCTATATCCAGCGAGCGATTGATCAAATTAAAGCTTGATTCACTATCCAGCGAGCTATTGATAAAAATCAAAGATTGATTCTATATATATCCAACGAGATATTGATAAAATAATAGATTAATTCCATATCCAGCGAGCGATAGTTCAAATCAGATATTGATTCCATATATATTAGGCGATTGATAAAATCAAAGATTAATATCCTATCCAGCGAGCGATTATAAAATCATAAACATTGATTCCACATCCAGCGAGCGATTATAAAATCATAAACATTGATTCCACATCCAGCGAGCGATTATAAAATCATAAACATTGATTCCATATCCAGCCAGCGATTATAAAATCAAATATTGATTCCATATCCAGCGAGCGATTGATCCAATCATAAACATTGATTCCACATCCAGCCAGCGATTAAAAAATCATAAACATTGATTCCATATCCAGCCAGCGATTATAAAATCAAATATTGATTCCATATCCAGCGAGCGATTATAAAATCAAATATTGATTCCATATCCAGCGAGCGATTATAAAATCAAATATTGATTCCATATCCAGCGAGCGATTATAAAATCAAATATTGATTCCATATCCAGCGAGCGATTGATCCAATCACAAACACTGATTCTATATTCAGTTCGCTCAATTCATAGATTGTTTCAATTCCGGTGTGATTATAAATCGCTTCCATAATCCAGTTCAATTCATAAATGGCTTCCATATACAGTAAACCTTTGATTAACACATTGATTGATTTCATTTAAAGCGCTGTTATTATTTTTTATAAAGTGTGATATCAAATTCAGTGAGCCTTTATTAGTTCATAAATTGATTCGGCATATATTCTGTGCGCGCTCGATTAGTTGAAAAATTGATTCGATATTCAGTACACCTTGGATCAACTCATTTATTGATTCTATATTCAGTGTGCGAGTTTGAATAATTCATAGATATATTGGATTCTATATCAATTGGGGGATTGTTAAATTCATTGATTGATTCTATACCCAGTGTGAATTTTTGAATTCTTCAATTTTTATATTTTTCATTTTTCCAATATATGCGTTATTTCAGTTCATAAATTGATTCCACATTTAGTTTTGAATAATTCTTAGATTGATTCCAGATTCAGTGCGCGTTTGATCAATTCATAGAATTGTTTTCATATATATCCAGTTTGTGCTTGATTAATTTAACGGAATATTCCATATTCAGCGGGCGTTTTATTAAATTTTAATTATGTGTATGTGTGTGATATCAAATTCAGTTCGCCTTTGATCAATTCATAAAAAGATTTGAAATCTTGTGTGCGTTCGATTAGTTGAAAAATTGATTCAATTTGATTATTACATAGATAGATTTCATACCAGTGTGCGTTGGGCCACTTCATGAACTAAATCCATATCGAGTTTGATAAATATTTTGATTCCGTATCCAGTGCGCAATTGATCAATTCATATTTTGATCATATATTAGGTTTGTAATTGCTCTTCCATTATTCCGTTTCTCAAGCTAAAAATCAATACTAAATTCTATTCACGCCATTTCACAAAATATGGTGCTTCACCACCAGTTAGGCTAAGAAATAAAATAACTATCATTATTGGTAAGAAAGCCTGGCAACCTTAATAATTGTTAGAAACTTTTTTTTTTTAATAATTTAGAATAATATTTAAAATAATTTTGCAATGTTAAAGATAATCCAAAACCTAAAAAATTCAACTTCGTTCACACTTCGTCAAAACTAATAATGAAAAATTAAAATATTCTCCAAAATTGAAAATTATTTATGGTTTTTAAATATGAACAAATATTCACATTTGATTTTTTTTTTGGTTATTGACAAAACAAAAATTAAACCAGAAATGTTCTGCTATCTCTCTATGTATATTTAAAGGCATTTGTTGGCATTTTTTCCTGGGTTCTCAATATTCAAACAATCTGGTTGAAATTCTAACAGGATATTGAGTTAAGTCTGGAGATGGAGTCTTTGTCACATTTTCTTCCACACACACACACACAAGAAAATTTCAAATTAACCAAGTAATGGACTAATTCACTTATTTATTGCTAAAAAATGAAAATTATAACATTTATGCATCATGAAAAAAGGCATCTTATCGTGCAACTGAAAGTTGCTGATGGTCTGCGCCATCTATCGGAATAAATATCAACTATTCTCGTTGATTTTTAATTATTCCAGAATTGGCCAAATACCCATTCTTGATTAATCAAGAAAAGCTAACCACGGACGCGTTTCGGGCTGTTGGCCCTCATCAGCGTGGTGCAAGCTGTACCTCAGCGGCCAAAATATTGGTCATTCAAGGCATTCTGAAAAATCATGAAACGGGTAGTTAAGGCCAGAATTGCGTGAGACCGCGACACAATGTGAAAAAAATTGTATTAATGTGATATTGTACTGGGATAAGGTGCATAATTATGAATCTTTTCTTGATTAATCAAGAATGGGTATTTGGCCAATTCTGGAATAATTAAAAATCAACGAGAATAGTTGATATTTATTCCGATAGATGGCGCAAACCATCAGCAACTTTCAGTTCCACGATAAGGAGATGCTTTTTTCATAATTATGCACCTTATCCCAGTACAATATCACATTTGTACTATTTTTTCACATTGTGTCGCGGTCTCACGCAATTCTGGCCTTAACTACCCGTTTCATGATTTTTCAGAATGCCTTGAATGACCAATATTTTGGTCTTTGAGGTAGGGTTGGCCTGGGCCGACTTTAGATTTTTTTTCTAGAAATATCGTTGGTCGCTCTGCGCTCCAAGAACCTGGATTATAAATATATATTATAAATATATATATCTCTAGTAGATCATCTAATTTTATACCAATATACGTTAGATCGTTGGGCACAACAATTTGCTCCTGCCATGGCTCCTAGGAAGAAGAAGAAGAATGCCGAGAAGCCCCTCGTAACCCTCGCCCAACTGGAGATGGAGAACGAAGAGGTGAAGCAGAACTTCGAGCAGAAAATACAGAATCCTCACCCTACCTCCCGATTTTACCTGCTCCAAAGCCTAATGGAATTCATCAACTTACGGTCTGAGCAGATCAAGGCCCTCATTGCCGAGGTAGAGAACCTCTCTGGCACCCTCGCGTCCTTTAAGGAACTGGACGAAATCAAGCCACAGACAGCCTGCCACAGCACTCAAACCAGCCCTTCTCCCTCCTGCAAGGAAACCAGCACTCAGACTGACCCCACCAAGCCCGCTCCAACCAAAAGGAAGCAGTCTGAGGCTCCCTACCCGCCCGCAAAGAGGACCAACCTCAATGGTCCCGCAAAACCTGCGCCCTCCCGAGTCCCCAAGCCTGCGGCCGCCCAAGTGGTCCTCCATGGGGAAAAATCGGCGGCCCACACAGTGGTCATCTCTGATGACCCACAGGCTGACCCAAGAGCAATGCTTAAAGCTGTCCGCGCTGCCCACACTCTACCCCAAGGCGTTTGGGCCTCCCTGCGAACCAAAGGGAAGCTTGTCCTCCACTCCAGCAACCCCGATACCATCCCAGTTGTTACCACCTCCCTGGCCAACAAGCTGGATGGCATGAAGGTCCGCCAACAGAAGGTGATCCTGCCTCGCATCTGCCTCTTCAAAGTGGATGAGGAAACATCCAACTCCACCATTGAAGAGACGCTGCTGGAAACCCCTGCTGTCAGCCAACTCCCTGGGGACAAGGTGGTGCGCGTGGCGCATCGCTCTGCACCCAGAAACGGGACCTGCACCGCCTTCATCGAGGTGGACCTCACGACCTTCAGAGCTCTGGGAAATCGTGGAAGGATCGTGGTGGATGGTGTGATCCTCAACTTCGAGGAGTCCATCCGCGCACGAGTCTGCTTCCGCTGTTGTGGCTTCGGCCACAACTCTGTCCAATGCACCAGAGCTCCCACGTGCTTCCACTGCGGTGAAGGCGGCCATGAAGGCCGTGCCTGCCCCTCAGTTGCCGACTGGCACACTTCCAAGTGCGCCAACTGCTGTGCCAAGGGCCTCCCAGACAAGCACGAGGCGAGAGCCTCAAGCTGCCCCATCTTGAAGCTTAGAGCCCACAAGTTCTAGGCTTCCAGGACCTCCTGCCTCCTCAACTGGCCTCCATCCAGGCTTCTCACCCATCAAGGCGCTGTTTCCTTGACCTCTCCAGCTTCCTCCCCCCCTGCGATGACACCTCCACTGCCAGATCCTAGGATCCCTTGCGATGATCCCTGGCCACCCATCCCCAGGCCCCTCAACTATGCTTTGTATATATTCCGCTTTATGCGTCCATCGGGGCTCAAAAATCATTCATTTTGGTTAGCAGCCCCGTAAAATAAAGATATTTTCTCTTTGAGGTACTCTATATCCTTTGGTTATAAAATCTCTCTAGAACCTGGATTACATTCATCTCTCGCTCTCTCTTTTTTTTCTTTATAACAACAACCTCCCATATACCTCCCATAAATTAATCTTCATCCCGCTCTTCTTCGACGCTCTCCCGCCATGGATTCTGCAAGAAGAAGAAAGCCAACAAGCCCTCTCAACCCTCGGTTGACATCGCGGCTCTTGTTGAAGAAGACAACATGGTATTCTCCCGCCACTACCAAATCCTGCAATCCCTCGGCCAGCCCTCCCTAGCAGCTCTTCACCAGGACCTTGTTCGCTTCATTGAGCAGCGAACGGAAATAATCAAGTGCCTAGTTAGAGATGTGAAGAACCTCACGGGCACCGTGAATGAATTCATGGAGCTGGATGAAATCATGGATGCCCAAGAAAACCTGCCAGACCACTCAAACTGGCCCTGCTCCCACCTGCAAGGACTCTAGCGCTCAGACCGAGCTCATCAAGCCTGCCACCCCCGCTCCAGCTGCTGTCCATGTGGCAGCACCTGCTCCCAAGTAGCCAGATCCTGCTCTAACCAAGAGGAAGCAGTCAGAGGCGTCAAACCCGCCCGCTAAGAGGACCAAACCACTGGTTCCAGCCAAGCCTGCATCTTCCCGCGCCCCCAAGCCTGCCGTTGCCAAAGGCTCCCTCAATGGGGAGAAATCTGCGGCTCACATCGTGGTTATTGCAGATAACCCGCAGGCTGACCCACGGGACATCCTCAAAGCTGTCCGCGCTGCCCACACTCTTCCCCAAGGCGTCTGGGCGTCTCTGCGCACCAGGGGAAAACTGGTGCTGAACTCCAGCACTCCAGAGGTCATTCCTGCCGTCAGCTCTGCCCTGGACAACAAGCTCCAATGCCTGACTTGTTATTTTCACTGCCTCGGGATGGAGGCCGACGCCGAAGATCGAGGCCTGCAGATCCAGGGGCACTTCGCAGGAGGCGAACACCTCCCGGAGCAGGGATCGCACGGCTCGGCAACTCCAGTATCTGTGGGTTAGAGAGAGAGAGAGAGAGAGATTACAAAGATTTTACAAAGATGGTTGGTCACTCAAGAAGGTGTTGACTGATCAAACGAGGTGCTAATGGGAGTTTTTCACTGTTTTCTATAGGTTCCTTTTTTTAAGATCATTCAAAAATTCTCAAAACAAATTATTCAACTTATTTCATTTTGAAATAAATTTGGAGAGAGAGAGAGAGAGAGACAATTGACATATTTTTATTGTCATCTTGTCAATTAGGTTTTACAAAATGAATGAAGAATAATGGGATTATTTACAATGAATTATGAGTGAGGAAGGTTCCACCATCTTGATAGGGTCCTCCTGCAGACCAGGAGAGGGTCTTCTTGGACCCCCCACAACTCCAGGGCCAGGAAGTATTTGTAAATGCGGGTCTTGGCAGATGCCATGATGGCCAAGGCGTTGTCCTCCAGCTCATATCCGAAGATCCAGCTCTGCAGGTCAGGGGGCCACTGGATAATGGTGAAGGCCTCCACGATGACTGGCCTGATCCGCCTACAGGACCAGTAGCGGTGGGCCAGTGACAGGTCTCCGGACCCACAGGCGATGCAGGACTCCCGGGCTGAAGCCGGATGCGCTGGATGGGGAAGAGCGTGCAGGGCCAGCCGCACAGCAACATCGGCATTGTGCCCCGAGAAAGCACCTCGCCAGAGAGAAGACCAGCTGATGGAGATGGGGATACTGACGTGAGGGAGCCACAGGCCCAGTAGCTGGGTGATGGGAAGTTCAGCCAGGTGTGGACGCTCCAGCATGCGTCGAGCAGTGAGGGTAGTTAGGCGCTGGAGGGGAGTGGCCGTCCCGCGCAGCACAATGGCATTCTCGATGTTGTCAACACGGTGGGTGTGGTTCCAGTTCTGCTCTACAAGCCGGCTGCAGAAAGTGGTGAGTGCCGCGACGTCAGCTAGAGTGGCGCGGGTGGTGCGCATAGGGAGGGATGACGAGCTGGTGATGCCACCAACGCGCAATCCCGCCCATCGTGATGCGGCCAAGAGATCTGGAGACCGAAGGAACCTGCAGTCCCCGATGACATGGAGCTCCTGGAGCTGATGTGGCGGCAGCACTCGGTGGTCCAGCTCCAATATCTCCGAGACGGCGTCCCAGAGCCGGAGGAGCCTGCGGCTCCGAGGTGGAAGCCAAGTCCCAGATGTCGGAGGAGACAGCCACGTCCCACTCACAGCGAGCCAAGAGTAGACGTTGAGGCTTCCGCGCAGCGCTGCTTACACACCCTTCAAGCACGCCAGGCGAAGCTGTGTCCCTATGTCCAGGAGTCCAGGCCGCCCACGGAGTCTGGCCTTGCAAGGACGCCGCCCGGCAGCCAGGCAGTACGCTGAGCTCCCCAGGCAAAGCGCACCAGTCGGGCTTGCAGTTTGACGATGGTGGAGTCTGTGGGCAGGTAGCCGTGTAGATGGTGCACCACGGCGGATAACACCAGCGAGTTGGCGGCTCTGGCTCGATCGACCAGGGAGAGGCCGCGGGTGAAGGGGACCCACCTCGTTATAGCACCCTCGACCAGTGCGAGGAGATGTTGTTCCTGGGCGGAGGATGACATTGCAGCCCAGTACCCGAATCTGCTCCAATGTTCAGGAGATGCCAAGCTGCGCGTCGGTGCGGGCTCGCCAGGCGCCGCGCCATAGGTCTCTGCTCTTCGCGAAGTTGACGTCTATTCCGGAGGCGCGCCGGAAGTCCTCGAAGATGTTTCTCACCACGTCGAAGAGCTCGTCGCGCCTGATGAGCAGCACGATGTCGTCGGCGTAGGCGAGGACTTTTCCGGGGCTAAGCGCTTGCTCGAGGCGCACCAAGAGAGGGCAGTGTGGCGAGGCTGAACAAAGCGGCGCTGACGGCGCAGCCCTGCCTCACCCCGTTCAGTAGAAGGAAGGGCCTTGTGTGGATGCCTCTTGCTCGTACCACTCGATGAAGGCTGGTGGCAACCGCAAGGAGACCATCAGGGACACTAGAAAGCTTCGGTCCAGGGTGTCGAAGGCCGAATCTAGGTCCGTCGATTTTACAGCCAGCTCCGACCCAATCCTCGTAGCCATGTGGATCTCGTCGGCTATTCTCGCCACATTCCAACTGGGAGACCTCTCCGGGACTGCGTATGTCTAGCACCGAGCTACCAAGACGGGGAGATGGGGCCGCAGACGCTGGAGGAGGATGTTGCCCAGGACGCGGTAGTCTGCCATGGGGAGCGAAATCGGCCTGTAGGCCCTGAGCCCAGGGCCGCCGTTGGACTTGGGGACGAGGCAGATGGTGCTGCGCCGATGAAGGCAGAGCCCCGCGGAGTTTGGAGGCCTCAAAGACGTGCCTGAGAGGCTCGACGAAGAAGTATTCGTAGGTGATCAGAAACTCGCAGGGCAAATCGTCCCACCCGGGAGCCCTTCCGAGCGGTAGTCGGCGGATGGCCGCCGCGATCTCTGAGCCGGTGATAAAGGGCGGATCAGTGGATCATCCTCTTCCAGGGTGAGGGGGGTGGTCGTCTCCCGGATGAACTCAGCGGCGGCGATGGGGTCGCTGGATTCACAGGCAAAGCGGCGCTGGTAGATGGAGTATGCTCCTCGTCGTAAATCCCCGCCCTCGATGATGCTGCCATCCTCATCCCGGATGTTCGTGCAGGCGGGCCTTCGGACGCGGATCGAACGCACAAGGTCAGGCAGCGATGGGTAATCGGCGGCTGACGATGCTGCCTCGAGCCTGGCCTGCAGAAATCGCCTGGCGCGCGCGATGTGGTTGTCGTCAGAACGCTTAAGACATGGAGTGATCTTACCTCCGCCAGGAGTTCGGCCTTGATCTTCGACCATCTTATCCACAAAGCTTCGCTGGACATGTCCGCAATAGATTCTGATGTTCTTTCTATTGTTTCCAGCAGATATTCATCCACCAGCACCGAACGAAGCATAGCGGCCACGCGGGGCTGGCGAGGGAAAGGAGGCGGACCCAGCTGGACGAGGACATCTCGATGGTCAGAGAGTCTGTAATAGATGATTTTGTACAGTGTCACTCTCTCCAGGAGTCTCGATGGCAGGAGAATTCTGTCCAAGCGAGCGGTGTCAACTCGACGCCTGCAGCTGACCACTCTAGTTGGAAGGTGTGCAGCGTCAAAGAGGGTGACTACATCAACGACGGCTGTCTGTTCCATAAGCTCCGTGAGGGCCTCCACTGAGCCGGATGCCGTGTCGCTCGTGCTCTGATCGTCGATGTTGAGGTCGCCCACCACCCAGGCGTCCTCCTGGATGCCTTGATGGACTACAGCTGCTCAAGCCGCTCGCGAGGAATGTGTGTTAGGTGACAGTTGATCACGCGCGCTTCCTGGCCGCGGACGTCGATGGAGACGATGGAGTTATTGCCCGGCCACAGGACGCGCTGCCGCAGGACAGCGACCCCAGGCGCGAGGAGGCAGGCGAGGCCCGAACCCCTGAGGGCTGCAGGAGGAACGATGACGGCTCTGTATCCCAAGCACAGATGCTGAATGGGTTCCAGCGACAAGGCGTTGGTCTCCTGAACAAAGGCGACATCTACGCGATGTTGGCGAAGGAAGTGGCAGAGCTCAATGCTTCTCTCGCGAGCGGCAAGCCCGCGGGCGTTGATGGATGCCAGACGGAAGCTCATTGGGCGCTCCTCATCTGGGCACGGACGGCCATGAGACGCTTGTAGATGGCGGAGTAGGAGTTGGGCAGGGCGTCCACTAGCATCTCGGCAACCCTGGTGAGCGCGTTTTCTGCTCATCTCCCATTTTCTTCTGTAGGTTCTTTAGACCGGGGACGTGGCTAGCGCCTCCAAGATCTCGCTTCTTTCTAGCCCTTCGAGCTCAGGCTGGTCCAATTTGTCGTTGGGAACTCGCTGAAAGAGATCGTTGGGCTGCCCCCGGGTCTTTGAGGGGGACCCTGAGGGAGACGACACTAGGATCTCCTCCTTTTTCATCTCGTCTGGTGATATAAAGGCCATTGGGTACTCCAGGGCCATGTTAGGCATGTCCCGCGAAGATGTTTTGGACTTCTTAACGCCACTGGATAGCCTTGGTGGAGGAGGGGATGGGTCCACAGCGGCGGTAGTTTGAGTCTGTGCAGCAGGTGGGGCTGATGATGCAGCTGGAGTTGGTGCTGCAGTCGATGGTGAACCTGCGGCTGTCGTTGGTGAGAGAGCCGGCATGGTATTCGAGGAGGGGGGCTGCCTTCTTCCGGCGTTCTTTGGGTCAGGAGGGGAGTCCCCTGGTAGAAGTAGGCTAGCCTCTTGCATGCCAGTCTTCCGGTGGCAGTTGGAGCATTTGTGCCCTTGCTTGTGGCATAGAGAGCACTTGATGCCGTAAGTCACGTAAACGTGGCTGGTCACCCCCTTGGATTTGATTTCGAGACGTGCTGGGATGTGAGAGAGCTTCACGCCGTCTCGAAGGATGATGAAGGCCTCGCGACGTGCGTCGGCCCAGTATGCATCGCCCAGCTCGAGCATTTTCTGGACGATGGAGGTTATTTGTCCGTAGGGTCGCAGGGCTGCCACGAGGTCCCCGTTTTCGACGAAGAACGGAACGTTGCCGAGCACGATCCGCTCCGCCCGTTTCTTCAGTGGTATTGCTCGCAGGATGGCGTCCTCTATCTCCAGCCCGTCCTCTACGAGCTAGTCGACTTGCTGGACATTGAGAGGCCGACCAGGATTTGCCCCCATCTTCGTCAGCTGGTAGACGGTGCCCTTGCCCAGCTTGGCTTCCAGCGCCCGGAAGTACTGCTCCTGGGTGAAGTCTGGGCAGAACTCCAGGTAGACGCACTGGTCCGCCTGCCCTGCTGCCGACCTGGCTCGGAAGGTCGCCTGCTTCTGTCTGGTGGTCTGGCATTCTTGCACCCTGCTGGGTCTTGGCGTGGCTCGTGGCCTGCTGCTGTTGGGAGGGATCCTCGGTGCCTGGACACATCCCTTTTTGGTCCCCGAGTTGGCGTGGTCAGGGTCATGTGGCCTCTTCTTTGAGCCGCCCACTGTGGTAAAGTTCGCATCTTCGCCTTCGAGAAGCTCGTCTACCTGCTCCGGGAAATCAGCCCAGTTACGGCGAGGATTTGCATGCTTGCCATCCGCCGCCGGCTCAGAATTAGCATGTTTTCCATTGTTTAGAGAATGACTTTCAGTCAATTCTGAATTTTTCGCCGAATCTTCGGTGGAGATTTGAAAGTCCTGGATGGGGTTTGTATGGACTTTCAGCCCATTTCCTTGGCTTTCAGCCAATACCCCAAATGGGCTATTCATCTCCATAGCCTCCGTCCCTATCCCTGAAAACGCGAAGCTCGCACGCCGCGTGGCCGCACGGCCGAGAGAGAGAGACATTTGAAATATTCTTATTTACAATTAGTCAATTTTTACCAAAAAAAATAATATGCAATAATGTTAATAAAAATGAATAAATGATGGGAGTGTACAATGATTTTAGGATCTAGTGAGGCTCCACCACCTTGATAAGGTCCTCCTCCATGCGGGTCTTGGCAGACGCCATGATGGCCAGAGCGTCGTCCCAGATCATGCCCGAAGATCCAGCCCTGCGGGTCAGGGGGCCACTGAATAATGGTGAAGGCCTCCACGATGACAGGTCTGATCCGCCTACAGGACCAGTAGCGGTGGGCCAGTGACAGGTCTCCGGACCCACAGGCGATGCAGGATTCCTGGGCTGAGGCCGGATATGCTGTATGGGGAAGGGCGTGCAGGGCCACCCGCACGGAAACGTCGGTATTGTGCCCCGAGAAGGCACATCGCCGGAGAGAAGACCAGCTGATGGAGATGGGGATGCTGACTGGGGGAGCCACCGTCCTAGCAGCTGGGTGATGGGCAGTGCAGCCAGGCGTTGACGCTCCAGCATGCGGCGGGCAGTGCGGGTTGTTATGCGCTGGAAGGCGGTGGTCGTACCGCGAACCACGATTGCGTCTGCCAGGCTAGCGACGCGATAACGTCCCCGGACATTCTGGGTGACTAGGCGTGAGCAGAAGCTTCCCAGAGCAGCGACATTCGTAAGGGCACCACGCGTAGTGATGGTGATGTTTGGAGGAGGCTCGGTCAGTTCTCAAATGCGCCAGCCCAGCCATCTTGTAGGAGCCAGGAGCTCAGGGGGCCGCAGGAAACGGCAGTCGCCCACGACCCGAAGAGCCTGGAGGAGTGCTGGTTGTAGGACCCGGTGATTTAGCTCTAAGATCTCCGCGGCAGCTTCGAAGAGGTGAAGACTCCGACGATGCCGCGGGGGAAGCAGATACCAGGCGTGGACGCAGGAGACAGCCACATCCCGCTCTCGGCGAGCCAAGAGTGAGCGTTGCGGCCTCCACGCAGTATTGCCTGGACGCCCTTGAGGCACGACAGCCAGAGCTGAGTGCCGACGTCGAGAAGTGCCATGCCTCCCACGGAGATCGGCCGCGTTAGGATGCTGCAGGGAAGCCATGAGGTTCGATCGTGGCCCCATACGAATCGGGCTAATCTTGCCTGCAGTCTTGCGATGATGGTCTCGCTGGGCAGGTAGGCTTGGAGATCATAGTAGATGGCCGAAAGCACCAGGCTATTGGCCGCTTTTGCTCGACCAGCAAGTGAGAGACCGCGGACAAAGGGGGACCACTTGGCAATGGCCTGCTCTAGTAACTCCTGCAAATGTTGGTCTTGGGCCGAAGTTCCCATTCCAGGAATCACTATGGTCTCTAGGATATTGATTTTTTCTCTGTTCCAGAAGATGTCCAACGGGGAGTCGGTGCGGTTCCTCCATCTCCCGCACCAGAGGCCCTGGCTCTTGTCGAAGTTACCTCTTAATCCTGACGCACGCCTGAAGTTCTCGAAGATCTTCTTGACGACCTCTAGCTGCCCGTCCTCGCGGAGAAGCAGGACGATGTCGTCGGCGTACGCCAGGACATTATCCTGGCCGAGTAACTATTCCAGTCGAAGCAGGTTGTTGCATTTGTTCCATTGTTGCACCAGGTTGCGGCTTGGCAGACTCTTCAACCTTGGTCCTCTCAAATGTAGCAGGGGCATTGCATAGTCCAAAGGGCATTACGTTGAACTCATATAGGCCATGTGCTGTAGTGAAGGCTGTCTTTTCTTTATCTTTCTCTTCAACCTCTACTTGCCAATATCCTGATTTAAGGTCAATTGCTGAAAAGTATTTGGATCCTTGAAGTGTGTCCAATACTTCATCAATTCTGGGAATTGGGTAAACATCCTTCACTGTTACTGTTGGGAAAAGAATGTTATTTTTCTTATAGATTTATATATTTTTTAATATATGTAAATTTAATCCATTATAAGAAACATATTTGCCATATGTAAATATTTATATGTATATATATTCGTGACAAAAAATAAAGTAGTTGACTGGTTAGAGTCGTGTGGTTTCTCGGCCCGCTCTCGAGAGGTCTACGCCTTGGTTGATACCTGCCTTAGACACTTCCGCGGATTTGACTTCTTGGGAATCGCTCTTCTCTACCTTTGAGATTCCACGGATTTTTTCCTCCCCGGGACCAGAATAAGAGACTTCGGGCGTCTGGGCAAAATAGAGCCTGGGCGCTGCGCCGCTGAACGCGACATTTGGCATCCCAGCCGGGACGCGAGGAGAAAGCCGTGCCTATATTTGGAACCCTTTTGGATCAGAAGATGGAGAGAGAAGAAGCGCTAGAGAGACTCAAGAAGAAGAGAACCATACTCCGCACGTCTTTATCCAAGTACGGGAAAAGAATAGAGGAATATGACGTGCACAAGGAGTGTGACCACGAGGAACTGCTGGGGCAGCTTTCGGATGTCTACGAAGAACTGAGGCGGGTAGACGAAGAAATCGGTAAGCTGATTGACATCAAAGATCTAGAGAAAGATCTAAAGATGGTAGAGGAATACCGGGAAAAGGCCGTGGCGTGGAAATATTTGTTAAAGAAAAGAAGTCTGGTGGTAGCGGAAGGAATGCAGAGGGAAACTGCAACTGCCACGAAGAAGGAATATCCAGGAGAAATCGGTCGACCGACTCTAACTGGGATGGTTAAGTTACCCAAATTGACAATGGAAAGATTCTACGGGGAAATTAGCCAGTGGTTGAATTTTTGGAATGCCTTCGATTCATCAATCATTAGGAATGAACACTTGACCAAGATAGATAAATTTAACTATCTTAAAGCCTACTTGGGTGGAACGGCGGCCCAAACTGTGGAAGGATTTTGCCCCTGTGGAACGGCCTAACGATAAGGCCGTTGAATTGTTGAAGAAACGCTTCGGAAAAGGGGAAAGGTTGATCGACGTGCATATGAACAACCTCTTGGCCTTGAAACCACTTAGAGTGACAAAGGACGTGAGGGCTTTCAGAGAATTGTACGGCAGAATCCTGGTGCAGATTAGAAGTTTGGAGTCATTGGGTGTTGTCGTTGAAAGCTACGGTAACTTATTGTGCCCTTTACTCCTCAAGCTATTGCCATCAGACTTAAAGCTTGAATTACACCGGGAATTCACAGGAGTTTTTTCTCTTGGAGATTTGATTGAATTTTTGGAGAGACAATTGATTGCATTAGAAAGCACGTTCGGTACGCGGGACGAAATAACAGCCGGCCAACCATCAAATGAGCACCCTCAGTCACAAAGCTCTATCGTGAAGTATCGAAGAAATGAGAGGAATCCCCTGCCCACGGCTGCTGGTTTTTTGAATGCCTCTGAAGCAGTGAATAAGAGGAAGAATTGCGCCTTTTGTGAAAGAGATCATGAAAGTACAAAGTGCGAATTCGCGGAAAATTTGACATTGGAAGATAAATTGGGAAAATTAAAGAAGAAAGGGGCTTGTTTCAGATGCCTGAAATATGGTCATTTGAGCAAATTCTGCAAAGTTAAGACAAGTTGCACCAGCTGTGGGGAATTGAGACATTCAAGGATTATGTGCCCCAGGAAGAACCAGAATGCTACTCCAGCCCGAGGGATGATGAGGGATGAGACTTTGACCAATCTGACGACGCCTGTGGTGTTGTTGCCCACACTGAGAGTGACTATGAGAGGAAAGTGTAAAGAAAGAATGGGACGAATTTTGATTGATACGGGATCTCAGAGGTCCTATGTACTCCAGGACACGGCGGAAGAAATGGGATATGAATGTTCCAAAAAAGAGTCTCTTCGCCACTCTTTGTTTGGTGGATCGAACACAGAGTTGTACGAACATGGAGTTTATGATATCAGGTTGAGCAATTTAGATGGATCTTATGGCTGTAATTTTGAAGCACTGAGCCAAGATGTTATCTGCGACAGCGTGCCCAGGGTCCATCAGGGTAAATGGATGCAAGATCTTAGTGCTCATGACATAGAATTAACTGATCTACACAGGGGACCTCTTGAGATTCTTATAGGAGCAGATATTGCTGGAAAATTACTAACCGGAGAGCATAGAAGACTTCCTTCTGGGCTTGTGGCGGTGCAAACGAGGTTGGGCTGGACTTTAATGGGCAAGATTCCGGCCACAGAAGAAGAAACTAGCGTTAGTGGACTTTGCACAACTTCACTGTTGACTAGCGATTTGGAGAATTTATGGAGATTAGAGGCTATTGGTATTTCAGATGCTCGTCAAGACGACTCGATACAAAAAGAAACGGAAGAATATTTTGCACGTACTATTTCACAGGATTGTGAGGGGCGTTACCAGGTTGCCCTTCCTTGGATTCGCGAAAGAGAACTACTCACGGACAATAGAGATGTTGCCGAAAAACGATTAGCAAACGTGAGGAAACATCTTGTGAATACCGGAAATTTGGCAGAATATGAAGATATTCTCGAAAAGTGGCTAAGGAATAAAATAATAGAAAGGGTTATAGACAATATATATATAAACGTGAAGGCGTGCACTATTTGTCACATCGACCAGTTTTTAAAGAGAATAGTCCAACCACCAAATTAAGACCAGTTTTTGATGCTTCGGCGAAGAAGAAGGGAAAACTTTCACTGAATGATTGTCTAGAAAGAGGTCCTAATATGATAGAAACGATCCCAGGAATTTTGAATAAATTTAGGAAGAGCGAGATAGGAGTCTCCTCGGACATAGAGAAGGCCTTCCTCCAAATTGGGATTAGGGAGGAAGACAGAGATTATCTAAGATTCCTCTGGTATGACAAAGAGGGAAATGTGATGGTTTTACGTCATGCGAGAGTTGTCTTCGGAATCACGACGAGTCCATATCTCCTGCTTGCCACGCTGTTTCACCACTTGAACAAGGCTCCTGAACACTGGCAAGAAACAGCTGAATTATTGAGGGAGTCTTTATACATCGATAACTGTGTGGCTAGTTTCTCAAAAGTCACAGATATGGAAAAATTTGTGGACGAAGCACAGAGATTGTTGGCTTCTGCTCATTTCAACTTGCGTGATTGGACAAGCAATGTTACCAGTATAATGTGTGATGGTCCTAGGTCTGATAGAGGAAGGTTGTTGGGCATGACATGGAATCAAGAAAAAGACACTTTGGCTTGTTCTTTGGAGAATTTGGAAATACAGGGGCCAATAAACAAAAGAAAGGTACTCTCCTTGGCAAGCCGTATTTTCGATCCGGTGGGCTTCACTTGTCCAGTGACCCTCGTTCCGAGACTTATCCTACAGGAAACGTGGCTGTTAAAATTGTCGTGGGATGAGCCTCTGCCTGAAAACTTGTCTTGCGAGTTTTTGAGGTGGCTGGCCAAATTGGAGTCTCTGAAATCTATTGCCATACCGAGATGGCTTTGCTATAGAGAAGAACACCGGATTGGAACTACTCTTCATGTCTTTTGTGATGCGTCTAAGGCCTCCTACGCCACTTGTATTTTTTTACGCATCGAGAGCGAACAGGAAGTAACGTGTCAACTAGTACAGGCTCGGTCGAGAGTGGCTCCTTTGAAGGGGACTACCATTCCTCGTTTGGAGCTGTTGGCATGCTTGGTTGGGGCCCGCTTGGTGAACAACGTTGTGAGGGACCTAAAATTTGAAGACATGGAGCGATTTTATTGGACAGACTCCATGAATGCACTCCATTGGATCAAGGGAAAAGATAACTGGGCGACTTTTGTAATGAATCGAGTTATGGAGATCCGATCTCTCAGTGAGACAGAGGATTGGTATCATGTACCAGGATGTTTGAATCCAGCGGATTTACCATCACGGGGGTGCTTAGCCGATTCTCTGGAGAGATCGAAGTGGTGGGAGGGCCCGAGTTGGTTGAGAAGACCAAGAAGAGATTGGCCCCATAGGGAAATATACCCTGACCCAGATATTGTGAACTCGGAAAAGAGAAAGATTGTTTTAACATCAACATGTATTGAAAGGGAAAAAGATCAGTACTACTATCGCTTTTCAAACTACTACAAGATATTGAGAGTAACTGTCTGGATGAACCGGTTTTTAACAAATGCGAGAGGAACAATAGGTCAGCGAGTGAAAGGTGATCTTACTGTGAATGAAATTAAAAGGGCGGAACTGATGCTGGTGAGAGTTATCCAACGGGAATCCTTCACTGGACCAGAGGACAAGAGGTTGAAGGATTTCAAGTTATGCTGCGATTCTTTGGGATTGTTGAGGGTCAAGCTCGTTTGGAATTTGAGGAACTTTACACCATTATCTGTGACACAGAGTCTTTGATGAACTCACGTCCATTGACTTACATGTCTGAAGATGTCGAAGATCTTAGTCCATTAACCCCTGCCTTGTTCTTACACGACCTCAAAGAAATAGGAGTTCCAGATCTGGACTCTATTGAAAGGGCTAGTCTTCAGAAGAGATACCGATTTAGACAAAGGTTAAGAGAAGATCTGCGGAAGAGATTCCGGACGGAGTATTTTGGATTCTTAAGGCAAGAGACTAGAAGACGCTCGAAGACAAGACCTATCAAGGTGGGAGATCTGGTGTTGATTGGACAAGATAATGCTAAGCGAGTCAATTGGCCTTTGGCGAGAGTTGTGGAGGTCTACCCTGGCCGAGATGGACCTGTGAGGGTCGCCAAGTTGAGAACCAGCAAGGGCGTCCAGATTAGGCCGGTTCAACGGCTCTACAATTTAGAGATACCCGCCGATCTGGGGAGTACCTTGAGGAGTATACAGTCGGAACCACGCCGGGGAGGCTCCCGAGGAGAAGCCAGTAAAGACCCTACGAAGATAGCCCAATCCTAAAGAACTGGAATGAACGGTCGTTTCCCAACTATTGGTTGAGTTTCTGTAGAAAAACTCAAGGTGGGAGTATGTTGGGAAAAGAATGTTATTTTTCTTATAGATTTATATTTTTTTAAATATATGTAAATTTAATCCATTATAAGAAACATATTTGCCATATGTAAATATTTATATGTATATATATTCGTGACAAAAAATAAAGTAGTTGACTGGTTAGAGTCGTGTGGTTTCTCGGCCCGCTCTCGAGAGGTCTACGCCTTGGTTGATACCTGCCTTAGAACTTCCGCGGATTTGACTTCTTGGGAATCGCTCTTCTCTACCTTTGAGATTCCACGGATTTTTTCCTCCCCGGGACCAGAATAAGAGACTTCGGGCGTCTGGGCAAAATAGAGCCTGGGCGCTGCGCCGCTGAACGCGACAGTTACATCATTCAATTTTCTGTAGTCAACGCAGAATCTGTACTTACTATATCGCTTCTTGATTAATATTACGGGGAAGGACCATGGACTCGAGGATGGTCTAATTATGCCGTCTCTGAGCATTTCATCAATTTGCTCTTTTATGATTTCTCGCTCTTTCGCGCTCACCCTATACGGCTTGTGTTTGATCGGTTTCGCGCCTTCTGTATCAATCCGATGTTTCGCTAAGTTGGATCTTCCTAATCCCGACGAAAAAAAATTCGCGTACTTTTCCAAAACTTGTTTCAATTGCTCCTTTTTCTTATATGATAAATTTTCGTTTATCTGAAATTGAGGTTCTTCATGCTCCTTTTGTTCACTTTCTTCCATAAGATTCACTTCGGCTGGCTGGCTTCCAAAGCACAATGTTTGGTTTTTTAATATTTTCAATGGTCGAGGGTAAGGGTTTGTTATCCAGATATATGTTTCTTTATTCGCAACATTTATTAAGCTTCTCGCTAGTCGAAGTCTATTTGTTTGAAACATTTTATGGTTCTCCTCGACGATGTATTCGCCATCCTCTGCTTCTACAAATGCCTTAATCAATTTAATTGAAAGTTCTGGTATAATGGCATCCTTTGCACTTTTTATTTCCTTCTGTTGATATTTGATTACGTCACGCGATTTCCTGTCAAGTCATATTTGATTATTTCACGCTGACAATCAATTTTTGCGTTCATTTTCTTAAGAAAATCTCGTCCAAGTATAAATATTCGCAAATGTGTTCTCATTATCACAAATTGATGTGTAATCGTTTTGTCATCAAATTTTATATTTAAAACAATATTTCCTACGATCTCTAATTCTTTGCCATCGGGTCCGGAGCACATTTTATCAGGATTTATTATTTCAAGACCTGTATTAAGAGCTGTACTAAGGTCGACCACTGAAAGATCGGCGCCTGTATCAATCAAAGCTTCGCAGATACCGATTCTATCCACGTTAATGTTTATTTTATATTTGGGGTCCAACTTTTTAATTCCATTTATGGTCGACTTGCTTTGATTGACGGACTCAGCCGCGATGCTTAGTTTAAATCTTCCAATTTGAAATATCTATTTCTTGTAGGGATACTTGAGTACGTGTTATTACTTACGTCAGCGTAGAGCAGAGGTCTCGACTTCTCAGTTCCATTATCCATTCGGATTTCTTCTTCGACCTTGTCTTGTGTAACTATGGGGTCCTCTTCCACAATTCTTACAAACCTGACTCTGCAATACCGCGCTACGTGTCCTGGCTTGTTACACTTGAAACATATTGGTCTCCCGTCTTCTGTCCTATTCCTGTTTGAATCTGGACTCTTATTGTATGTTTTTCTTGGGTAGACCGGTTTTGGCTCAGGATTGGGAGTGTGAGATCGTCTAGGGGCAGATACCTGGGGCAGAGGCCTGTTCTGGTATTACCTCGAGGTGGGGGCCTGGGGCTTGGAGGTGTTCTGGTATGGTCTTCTGAACGACGTAGCGTTCTTCCATTGCTCTTGATGATGGTGACGAGGAGAGCGTGGTCCATTATATAGAGCTTTTGATTTTTCTGCACGTTCTTGGTAATTATTTTCGAACAAATCCAGCTTTTTACAAATTTCTAGAAGTTCGTTGGTATTTCTAGGAGGGTTGAGGTGGAGGGCAAATGAGTATTCCTTCTTTAACCCTCCAATAACCCAGTCTATTTTAGTCTCTTCTTCCATTTGGGGGTCGACCTTGTTGCACAGTACAAGGATATCCTCTGCGAACCTGATTGCAGGTTCATTCCACTGTTGCATCCTGTTCAGTCTCATCTTCATTTCTTCTTTGTTGGCGTCTGAGGCAAAATCCTCAATTAGGCGGCTCTTGAAATTTTCCCAGCTGGTGAAACTTATCTTGTGTAGGTTCAGCCAGGTTTTGGCGCTACCAATCATATTCATGGCAGCATAACGGGAGATAATGTAGTCTGCCCAATGGTACCTGAAGTCAATTTCTTCAAGAGATTCAATCCATGGGCGAGGGTCTTCCGTTCCATCATACTTGGGGATGTCGATGTTGGGATTCAGGACAACTGGTCCTGCGTCCTGCGGGGATCGGCGACTCCCATTACCCGCCTCACCAGCCAGAGGGCGCGCCGGGCACTTGATTCGGCACGGCTCCAGGAGTATCCTGTTGCCGAGCTAGCTGCGCGGTGGATCTCTACGGTGGATGTGCCCCGCTCCATCCCCTGGGTCGACCTGTGTCGCAAATGCTTCTCGGGGCACGACGCAGATGTCGTCCTACGACTAGCCCTCAACGCCCTACCCCATCCTGACCATCCTGCCTCGAGACTTGCCAACTGTGCCGCCTGTGGGTCCAGCGACGGGTCGCTGACCCACAGATATTGGAGTTGCCGAGCCGTGCGACCCCTGCTCCGGGAGGTGTTCGCGTCCTGCGAAGTGCCCCTGGATCTGCATACCTGGCTCTTCGGTGTCGGACTCCATCCCGAGGCAATGAAATTGACCAGCTTGGCGAAGGCTACCATCTACAAGTACCATCTTGGTCTTGAGGTGGGTAACGCCAGCCAACACCTCGACCTGCCCACTCTGTGGGAAAGAACTCTCGCAGTCCATCGGTGACGGAGTCCTTCCCGCGGTGGGTGCCACCAATGACCACTTGTATATATATTTTTTGTTTGGAAAATAGAGCAATCCATAAATAAATCTTTAATTAAAAAGGCATATATTGGATCAAAATATTGATAAAATTGGTAAATTGGTATATTGGTAAAATAAATGATATTTTGATCCAATATATGCCTTTTTAATTAAATATATATGAAAAAACAATAGAAAAAATAAAAGATAAGTGGGTCAGGTGTTGATATTAAAAATAAAGAAGGCATCTCCTGATCACGAGCACATGTGCTTTTTAGATGGCAGGGCGCCATCTAGTGGAGCAAAAATAAACTAAACGTTTATTTAGCTTGCTCCGTAATATTTGGCCAACCCAATTTCTTGAAAAATCAAGAAAAGCCATCCACGAACGCGTTTCGCGCTGTTGGCGCTCGTCAGCGTGGAGTAGGCTGTAACCACTGCGACCAAAAATATTTTTGGTCCCAATGGCTTCTTGAGAAATCAAGTCGGTGGAAGGCTGGTTAAACCGTTTGGTTTTCGACCACTAGGACCCGGGTTCGATTCCCGCATTGGACACTTTTTTCTGTTTAGAAAAAAAATTATCCAATGGCCCCCGATTCTTGCAAAAGTCCAACCCCACCAGCGAGTGCAAGTAACCAAACGGGGCTCTGGCATTTGTAAGTGCAAAGTCGAACTGCTTTTCACATGTGTAGACATGTGGTGCGCTTACAGTAAAAGCAGTCGCTAACTACCCACCATGATTATCATGGCCTGTACCACGTGTACTAGGGATAAGCAAAAAAAAAAAAAGAAATGGGTATTTAAAGCCAGATTTGCGTAAAGACGCTTAACACATTTATTTTTGCTCAGTTTATTTTTGCTCCACTAGATGGCGCTCTGCCATTTAAAAAAGCACATGTGCTCGTGGTCAGGAGATGCCTTCTTTATTTTTAATATCTATATATATATGGTAATTTAAACCAACAACCCTATATTGTATAATTACTTATAACAAGATTGTCATGTTGTATATAGAAACACATCTATAAATAATTATATGCATGATTAATCTGTGTCATTGCATCACCATATGTAATGTACTTTGTACAAACTAAGGATGAATAAATAAAACTATGTAATAGATGAGGAGCTAAGTTAAAGCAAGATTGAGCATCAAAAACGTCTAAATTCGAGACAACCCTGAAAAGGAATTCGGCAGCCCGTTGCCATCTGGTCCAAAGGGTGCAGAATGCCCCAGACGTTCAAAGTTCAAATTCGCAGATGTCTCCCCCCCCTCCTCGGGAATGGTATATAAACACCTCGGTTTTAGCCGACAATAGTTAGTCCGCAGTTAGTCTCTTCACCGTCGGCGCAAGCCCTTGTCGCTTGTAGCCAGGTCCACATCATCGCCATGTAAAACAGTAAGAACTCTATATCTCCATCTTGCTTAGCTCAACTCCTATCTGTTCATGGAACTTTCCTACTTCAGCTGTGTCTCTTCGTTTTGTGTGTGTGGTTCCCAAGCTTTCCACTCTGCCTCGACCACGACTGCCTGTACTCTGTGAAAACTGTTAAAGGTCTTCCAAAGTGCAGAGAGGTACTGGAAAACTCTCCACGCCCTGACTGTCCCTCTCGGCTACTACAGGTTTGACCACCGGTTACCACAGCATATAGCGAGAGTCGACAGGATTCTACAAGAGGCTACCAGACCTCAACTTATTACAGAGAGTCGACAGGATAACCCAAACGAAGGACACCACAGTGAAGAAGGTAAGAAGCCTGTCCAGATAGAAAAGAGAGAAAGAGCCAAGATGGAGGAACAACCCGCCAGTCCAACGAAACGATCAAGCAATCTCCCCGCCAACAAGAGACTATATATCAGGAGCAAGCTGTCAACACTTCAACGACACAGCCGAAAATCCCGCAAAATAAGCCGGTGAGACTTTCCCCCTTCGGCCTTACAACGCACCAATCTTCCAGGCGACATGCTGCCGTCACCAAACAGAAGTTACAAACTTCTACAAGCTCTACTCGGAGCGTCTTCCACGTCATCAGTAGGACGACAACTAAAGACCAAGTCTCCTGACTGAACAATCCTCAAAACTGTGAGTTTTTAAAAACTTTCTTATGAAAAAACGTATCATTAAATGGAAGATAGGTATCTTTTATTTGTAAACGTTACGAGCTTTCGGGCAAACGCCCTTCTACAGGTTTGACAGAAATTAAGACGAGAGACCGACCTAAATACAAGGGATGATTTACATAATAAACAATTTTTATAACTTAGCAGTAAGAATTTTTAATTTTTAATAAGTAACTATTGTATTGATATGGTAATAAGATGTTGTATACTAGATTTTAACTATGTAAAAAAGGAATAGATTAACTTGAAACAAAGATATCATAAATTTCAGGAATTTCTATTTTTCTATTTATGCTTTTAAGTTTGGTGGATACTATGGATTCTAACATTAATCTTTGGTGTAGGTTGGGTATGTTACGGTAATGGATAGTGGGGTGGTTGGTATTAAAAGAGTGGCCAGTGGATGCAACATGCTGATAGATGAGGGAACGTGGGTCGTTGTTATTAATGTTGCGGGTGTGTTCTGACATTCTAATGGCGACGGTTCTACCTGTCTCACCCACATAAGTGGCGGAACAATGTTCGCATGAGACAGAGTAGACCGCCCCAGAAGAATCCAGAGGACTGAGTTGGGTACTAGTTTTTGTAATGGGGTGTCGGAGAAGTGAGTGGATACTGGGGGTATTAATGAAAAAGGTGCGAATGCCAAATGGCCTGATGAGACGGGAGATACTAACTGTTAAAGGAGAATAGGGCAACATGCAGGTAGTCCTGAAGACTGGGGGAGGATTGGAGGGGGCGGGAGAATAGGTATGTTTATTAATGAATGTTAGTGGATAGGAGGCGGCGGTGAGATGGGAGATGATACGGGCTTTTTCTGTGGTTTTAAAGATGGGTAGAGAGCAGTGTGTGTGAAGGCGCCTGGTGAGTGTTTTAACGATGTTAATTTTGTGTACTATGGGGCAGAAGGAGTAGAAATGGGTGTAGGTGGGGGTACTGCTATTCTTGTAGTATACTGTGGTGTGGAATGATGCCGGGGTACGTATGATTAAGATGTCTAGGAAGGGAATGATGTGTCCCTGTTCTTTTTCCATGGTGAACGAGAGGTTAGGGTTGTAACTGTTGAGGGTGGACAGGATGGTTTCTTCAAGGTCGGTTTTACATATGCAAAGGATATCATCGACATATCGTCGCCAGAAAAGAATGTCATCGCAATGGAGGTTGCAGACCCATTTATCTATTCTGGTCATAACCAGCTCAGCAGCTATGGAGGAGAGGGGGCTTCCCATAGGCGATCCCCTTATCTGTTTGAAATGGATATGGTCAAAGGTAAAGGTGCTCATGTTTAAGCATATCTGTGAGAGGGATGTGATAGAGTTGGTCTTGACGGGATCTGTGTTGATGGAAACCAAAAATTGGTTGAGGCTGTCAATTATCAGGTGATGGGGGAGACTGAGGTATAGGGATGAAACGTCAAATGAACACATGGTGAAGTTTTGGGGGGGGTGTAGGCCGGTTATTTCTTGAATGAGTGTGGGGGTGCTGGAAACTGTGAGATTACTTCTATTGTTGTTTAAAAGAGGTGAGAGATAATTTGAGAGGTACTTAGCTAGGGGGTAGGCGGGAGAGAGGTGATACGCAATGATAGGGCGCAGAGGGACAGAAGGTTTGTGGACCTTGGGAAGGCCGTAGATGTAGGTACCATTGGGGAGATTAGTGGTAAAGGATTTGTGTTCCTCCGTTGAGATGAGACTGGTTCTTTTCATTCGGTTGAGAGAGGACTTGAAGGTTTTTAGTGCTATTGTGCTCTCTTGTGCGGAAATTTGAGAAAAAGTGGCTGTGTCCTGCAATATTTCCAAGATTTTGGCGTGGTACGAAAAATAGAAATTCCTGAAATTTATGATATCTTTGTTTCAAGTTAATCTATTCCTTTTTTACATAGTTAAAATCTAGTATACAACATCTTATTACCATATCAATACAATAGTTACTTATTAAAAATTAAAAATTCTTACTGCTAAGTTATAAAAATTGTTTATTATGTAAATCATCCCTTGTATTTAGGTCGGTCTCTCGCCTTAATTTCTGTCAAACCTGTAGAAGGGCGTTTGCCCGAAAGCTCGTAACGTTTACAAATAAAAGATACCTATCTTCCATTTAATGATACGTTTTTTCATAAGCTGTACACCGGAAGAGTTTTAAGTTTTTTACTAAAAACTTTCTCCTCATGCTCACAACTTGATTTTCCATAAGTTTAATGTTTATTTTCACTGAAATCATTTTATATAAAATCAATTTTTGCCATTTTTATATCATTTAAATTCAAATTTTAAATCTTTTACACCCTCATTTATCAATTTTTACCTCATTTTAAGCAACCTATAAATTTTAAATCATTACTTTAAATTTTACATTTTTAAAAAATCATTATTTTTTTTTAAATTACTCGAATCATAATTCTAAACTTATTTGTGTGTTTTTCTTAATATCTTATTTTTATACCAAAACACCAATTTTTTAATCAAATGCTCAAAACTTTGCAAAAATCATTTTTATGTTCAATATTTTATATAAACGCCCCATTCAATTTATAAGTCACTATAACGCCATTACCCCTTTTACAAGGATAATATTTGCACTACCATAATCAACGATTTAAAAAATATATTCAAATTTTAATAAACATAGGTGAAACGCATTTTTTTTTTTTAATTGCAAAAAATCGAAAGATACAATATCTTCAAAATCACAACTAAAAAAGTAACTATCTTTCCCCAAAAAAGTTAAAAATAAAAATCCCATCAACTACCACGTCAGTAGCTAAATTAAGTCACAGTCTTCCAAAACTATTACAATCATTAAATCCCAACATAGTTTCACTCCCTCGTCCTTTCCTTTTACATGCATAATTATTAATTATCCACACATCTCTCTCAACAAACTACAACACACTTCCCATCACTTTCTACAATTGGCCACCATCTATTAGCGCGCGACTTAGCAACAAATCGAATTCGAGCAACACAAGCTCCGTCGCCACTAAACGTGCCACATTCACTAACAACCAAGATATCTCGATGTGTTTTGTACAACCACCACTCAGGACTAGTAAATTTGTTATTCATGGTGAAACAGGTTAGATTTTGTACCAACAACGACTTCACGTGACACCTTTCCATTCAATTCACTTCACTAGTGTCACAAAGCGAAACACAACAATTTTTCTCACTTAACAGGCCAAAGACGCCTTCATGCCTGTGACACATTTCATCCCAAAGCGTGGCTACGTCGAAAGTCGCACTTTTACCCACATCTAAACCTGACATCATTGAATAACATTTTTTTTTCCGCAACAATGTCGATACACAGCACTTACGAAAACCGAGAAAACTACCTCTTTCAAATACACCATAAAACTACCAACAAGCTTTCACCACTCTCAAAGGGAGTTTAACCAGTAAACCAGTACCCTAACGTACATTCAAACTCTCAAAACTGTACTACAACAAGGATTTCCAAAATGTCTGTTATCTGACAGAGCGCCCGCTTTTACCTCAGAAAAAATCCGCAAATTTCTAATAACACACCCCATTCTGTCACAAGTTTTCCACCCACCTATTTAATGTTCAATGTTATCCCCACAGAGCTAATAACTAATCTTAATCCATACCCCGAAATAACTAGAACTAGAGAGATAGCACGCTCTCTTACCCAAAATAAGCATAAAAAAGATAAAGAAACATTTGACTCCAGATATCTTCGAGACGCAACTTTACCGAAATATACCGCCTCAAACTTCCCAGCCATTCCTACATTTAAATCCAGATTTATTTAATAGCGATCGTTTTAAAACAAACCTCAAGTAACGACCAGAAAATTTCCCGTTAAATTCACAAACCTATTCTATCTACATACCCTACACCAACCCATTTGGATATGTATTACTTACTTACTTACTCTCTTTCACACAGATCCAAACTAGGAGAGAAAGAATTTCAAGCCAGTGAGCCGCAGACTTCCCCCATATCTCCCTCCCCCTTCAAAAACAATATAAATCGCCCCCCGTTTCATGTATACAACGTCCTCTCTCCCCGCTAACAAAGCTGTCAACTAAAAATCCGCTTTCGGAACGACCGCCATATGTTTCACATCAGCCATTAATATTTCCCCGGAATTTCACAAATTCCCAGACAGAGTCATAAAAATACCGGATTGATAGACTAAACAACTCTACACCATCCCGCGTCTCTCCCCTATCTCACCTCCAGAAAATTTGGAGCGTGTCCCGCATTCCTCTTACTACATTAGCAGTCGATTTCTTAACCTAACTTTTAAACATTTAGATATTTGAATTTGAACAAGACCTACCTTAAATTGAACATTTTTGATATTTTGATCCAGTGTAAATCTCTAAATTTTTTCAAACATTTTACATGTTAAAGTGAGATCACAATCTTTAATTACATTCTGTTTTTTGTATAAAATATTTTATTTTTTATTTTTGCCTTTCAATTATATAATCACTAGCTTTTAATCCAACATTATATATAAAAAAATCAATTTTATTTTTCATAATATTATTTTAGTATTACAAAAGATATATTTGTTGTCAAAAATCACTTTAATTCTTCATTATTATCACTTTTATATATTGATTGTTTGATTTTATCCACTTAAACTTTATTCAACCACAATGATATTTCTATATTTTATTCATTTTATATTTGTTTTATACCTTTTTATAAAATGACTATGTTATCATTAACTTTCGGGCATACAACAATCTATTTCTCTAACCACTTCAGTGTACTTTACACTACTATCTTCTTAGTCATTGCTTCACATCAACGTAGAAAAACGATAGTACTGCTTGACAATTTTTTGATTTCATAATTTCAACAAACTATTTGATCAAAGTTCCCCAGAATTAAAAATCCCAACTTCTGGCCTTGAACACGTTTCAAAAGTTTACTACAATCATACCTAGAGCATAATCACCCACGCAAACACAAAGCGTCCACAACTCTCACAACTCAAATTTTTTAGCTCTAGCGGACCACAATCAACCTTTTAAGTCAAGTCAGATCACCTACTGTCGCTACAACAATTCTACTTAACGCATGACTCCATTTCACCCCTTTCAATCATATTAACAACTTGTTCTTCAACAACTTTTTAACGCAATAACCCTACAATTGTGACAAAGCACTGTAACCCTTATACAGGATCACAGGTGAAACATTGCCTCGGAAGACGCACAAGTCTATATCCTCGCTTTGCACCTGGACCTAAGTATTTGATTACCTGTGTAATACTTACAATTGCATATTCTTTAACCACTAATCCTTTCCAACGCCCGCCAACAATCTCTTAGAACATGATTTTATTTTTATCATCATTATTTTTTATCAAACAAAGGTTTTATCTTAATTTCTCTTTTATATGAATATCATAACTTTTAAATTAAACATAAGTCGTATCTTTTAGAATTTGCAGATATATCCAAACAAAACATCTTGTTATAGCCCTTTTTAACCCTCACAGTTTAAATTAATTAAAAGAATTTTTAATTACTTACCTGTGTTAGAGAGGCTTTACCCGTTTAAACCCGGATAAACCCTTTCACTCCCGGGGCTCATCTATGGTAATTTAAACCAACAACCCTATATTGTATAATTACTTATAACAAGATTGTCATGTTGTATATAGAAACACATCTATGAATAATTATATGCATGATTAATCTGTGTCATTGCATCACCATATGTAATGTACTTTGTACAAACTAAGGATGAATAAATAAAACTATGTAATAGATGAGGAGCTAAGTTAAAGCAAGATTGAGCATCAAAAACGTCTAAATTCGAGACAACCCTGAAAAGGAATTCGGCAGCCCGTTGCCATCTGGTCCAAAGGGTGCAGAATGCCCCAGACGTTCAAAGTTCAAATTCGCAGATGTCTCCCCCCCTCCTCGGGAATGGTATATAAACACCTCGGTTTTAGCCGACAATAGTTAGTCCGCAGTTAGTCTCTTCACCGTCGGCGCAAGCCCTTGTCGCTTGTAGCCAGGTCCACATCATCGCCATGTAAAACAGTAAGAACTCTATATCTCCATCTTGCTTAGCTCAACTCCTATCTGTTCATGGAACTTTCCTACTTCAGCTGTGTCTCTTCGTTTTGTGTGTGTGGTTCCCAAGCTTTCCACTCTGCCTCGACCACGACTGCCTGTACTCTGTGAAAACTGTTAAAGGTCTTCCAAAGTGCAGAGAGGTACTGGAAAACTCTCCACGCCCTGACTGTCCCTCTCGGCTACTACAGGTTTGACCACCGGTTACCACAGCATATAGCGAGAGTCGACAGGATTCTACAAGAGGCTACCAGACCTCAACTTATTACATATATATATGGAAATTTTGCCGGGAGGATATTGATTTAAAGAGACAAAGGTCGTCTCTCCCGTCAAAATAGACGTCAAAACTAGACGCCATCTATTGACTGTCACCGCAAACTAGCGGTCTCGGGTCGGTGACAAAGCTACAACACCAGCTTTGGCAAACTGAAAAGCGTCCACCTAGAGACCATGGTTTCAGGCTAATGGCCCTCGTCAGTCTAGAGCGTACTTTATTCCATGAGATCCACAGGGGATCTAATGGAATCTTGAAAATCTGCCAAAGAGGTGTTTAGCTGGCAAAGTGGCTGGGCCAAATCTTTGACGACTTTTGTCTCTTTAAATCAATATCCTCCCGGCAAAATTTCCATCTATATTTTAGCCATAGATTTGGCCCAGCTACTTTGCCAGCTAAACACCTCTTTGGCAGATTGTCAAGATTCCATTAGATCCCGTGTAGATCTCATGGAATAAAGTCCGCCCTAGACTGACGAGGGCCATTAGCCCGAAATCATTTTCAGTTTGCCAAAGCTGGTGTTGTGGCTTTGTCACCGACCCGAGACCACTAGTTTGCGGTGACGGTCAATAGATGGCGTCTAGTTTTGACGTCTATTTTGACGGGAGAGACGACCTTTGTCTCTTTAAAAATATATGTAATATTGTTGCAAATGCCGACGTATGAATGAACTGGCAGTCGTGAACGTGAGGCGAGTGTTGATGTTCTTCCCACACGCGGACAACAAGAAGCAGAGGCAGGGCTAGATATTAGCACCGAGAGTGATCGGGACAGCCCACGGGACAGAGGGAGAGGCCATGACACAAACTTGGATGCTTATCACCGAGACATGGAGATAGAGAGTCTGTGTGTTCGACAGAAGCCGTCTGCCGAGATACACCTCCTAGCACCATCTGCTGAACCCCCTGCCAAAACCTGTCCTGTTTACAGGGGTTGTCTATAAAGATGTCCCTCGGGACCCCACATGGGCTGGGCGTTGCCTTTTTTCCTCCCCTCTGTCCCTGCCACCAGCTGACCAAACACTCTTTGGATCTTTATTTTGACGTCAACATTTTTTGTTTTAAATACAAATAGGGGTTAAAATACAAATAGTTTATATTCAAAATATGGGGTGGTAGTAAATAGAAATAGTGTACATTTCAATAGAAGGGTAGGATCTTTTAAGGTATCGGATCTTTGGACTAATTGGAAGATATGTGACATACTAAAAGTGTCATACAGTTTAAAATATACGATATATATGTATATGTAATGTTGGAAGATTACCTTTTTGAGATGGGTTGAGTTTATTGGTGATTGTGGTGGGCGCAGTCGTGTTTGCTGAGTTGGTAAGGTATTCACACGGGGAATAATAACAAGGACACAGAATTGAATTGGAATAGGCCAGCGATCAAGGGAGAAAGGGGTTGAAGCTATTTGTCGGGTTTGATTATTAACTATGGCTGTTCACATTATTGAGGATTGGACTTATCTGATCGTTGAGAAGATGGTGGTTGACTCCAAATTGGTCTCGATGGTGCCACGTTCCTGACTGACTAAACTGAGTTCGCGATTTAACACGAAAACTTCTCAGGGTTTTGATTGGCTGATGGTCGACTCGTGTAAGTTTTCCATTGGTTCCTAGCTAATCCTCCTGGACTCTGATTGGATCTTTGCTAATCCTTTGTTCATGTCTTGTTCTGACATGAGCCCGGAAGGACTAGGTTCTTGAACCCAGTTTTATGAGTTCCTGGATAATAAAACCTGCTAATGATCGTTCCTCTTTAATGGCCTTTCTCTCTAAACCTTTCTCCCAGATTTCTAAGCCTTGTCTTTATTAAAAATCTTTAGATCATACATTGCATACATATTGTGGTGGGATTACATCCAGTTATGTACAAATTATTACATATATTTTTTAAATAATATATATCTCTATTTATTTTCATATATTTATCATTATAAACTGATTTATTTACATTTATATTTATTCTGTATTTAACCTTATATAATCTTATATGTACCTTGTAATAAATCAGTTTCAATCTCCCTCTCTCTCTCTCTCTGAGAAATATCGCAGCCCATCGGTGGCGGAGTCTTTCCTGTGGGCCCTCTGGTTGACTGGGTTCCTCTTCCAACTTGTCGTGTGTTTCTTTCCCCACCTTTTATACCACATATATATATTAACACTAGCCGAATGACCCAGTCAACGCCCGGGTTTTACCCGATTAAATGTTTTTATTCAAATACTATTTGTTACAATTATAAATTGGCGCCGTGGATGTCACTCTTGTGAAACGTCCCGCTCCAAACTTTATGTCTGAGAAGCGATATTTTTATAGAAAGATGATCTGGCTTTTTTTGTTTTCTGCTCGAATGAATGTTTTTCTGTTAGAATTTTGTTCCTGCGAACAAAATAATGAACTGGTTTCACCCGTGGTCTCTGCTTTTTGGGATTTTTCCCGATATAATTTTGTATCTGATAATCAAACATGACACAGCAATATCGTCATCATCATTTTCTGACTAAAAATATATAGTTTTAATAATTGATTTATATATTTTAAAAGATAGCCTATCGTCTTCCCCGAATTAGTGAACTACTGCGAATTTGTATACCGGACATACAAACATTCATTTATATTTATATAGATAGATATATAAGATATCCAAAGACTATAATTAGAAAAAAAACAAATCATTTTGAATATATTTTTGAGTTGAAAATTATGATGATGATCATATACTAGTTTTGAAGGACCCAGCTTTTCGCAAAGCTTCTCTTCTAGTGAATACGTGCCTGGCGAAATTTGCTTCAAGAAATCATTTTATTATACAATTATAAATACTCTCTAGATGTCATTTTTAAAAAACTATTTCAACTGTGATATTATAACACTATGCGGTGCTGATTTTGTTCATACGAAAATGTAATGCCTTGACAAAGGTTTGAGTTCAGCAAACCAAAATATTGGCAAATAAATCTTTTATTCAATCCAATATATGCCTTTTTATTATCTAATGATTTAAATGTGGATTGCTCTATTCTAAGAAATATATATTGTGGCGAAGAAATAATAATATTAAATTAAATAATAAAATATAAATTATTTCTTCGCCACATATTCGTCACCGAGTGTCGCCTCATTGAAGCCCTATATTGTAAGCGAGTGACCCCAAAATATTTCAAGACTAATTTTCTACGCTACAACTGTTGGAGAAGGTGGACCGATACCCATTAAGAAATAAAAGAAACATTGATTCTGTTGATCCAGAAGAAAGTTCTATGAATGTAAAGACGGTACCCAGGTAAGCAACTATTTTGTTCAACATCTGCCAAGGAACCCTTCCATTTTCTCCGGGGGGGGGGGGGGGGGGGGGGGGTGAAGATCTCTAAAAATGGTTAAAAGGGTATGAACGTGGGGCAAGGTACAACCATTGGGACGAAACCCTCTGTCTTACTAAAGTTTATTTTTATCTGTCTGGAACTGCTCTCAAATGGTTTGAGAACAACGAAGAAAACATACAGACCTGGAAGGAATTCACATCTCAATTAGAGAATGTGTTCGGAAAAAAGGAAAATTCAAAATTAAAAGCGGAGAAGAAACTTAAAACACGGGCGCAATTAAAAAGTGAGTGCACCGAATTTTACATCCAGGATGTCCTGTGCTTGTGCATAGAGGTTGATCCTCAAATGAGCGAAAAAGATTAAAAAAATCTCCCACCTCATGAAGGGATAGCTAAGGAGCTTTATCAAGCACTCCTAAGCACAGAGCAATTCATTACAGAATGTCGCCGTGTCGAAGCGCTCCATTGTAGGCGAGTTACCCCAACCAGGTACGAGCGCCTACCAAATGTAGCCTCTCTCTGTGACCAGGATGACGGAGAATATCTGTCATCGCTGATCCGAAAAATTGTCCGCGAGGAGATACAGCAAGCATTGGACTCTCCTCAAGAGGAGCCTAAAATCACTGCCATTGAAGATTTAATGAGGGAATAGATTGTAAAGACCTTGGCACCTAGATCAAAACCTACAACAAGTCCCCCTTAAGCACCCAGGACGGTATCAAATCCTAGATTCGAGGTTCAACCTAGAACTCCCCATCCTACAACTCAGTGTCTGAAATAAGGAAGAAGACGCGACACCAATGAATGGCGGACAACTGAGGGAAAGCCAATCTGTTTCTACTGCGGACGCCCAGGTCACGTCGTCCGCTATTTCTGCGACAGGAAGAGACACAATGAAAAAAGGAGAAATGAATATTTCCAAAGAAAGCAAGACGCAATGGTATTCTACAACTCTTGAGCCGAATCTCAGGAACCCAACGACGAATCATCGAGGGAAATTTTTTTCACTCGCTACCGAAGCCCTACCCCATATCCTGGTCGAAACAGACAACATTTCTCACATACTAGAAGAACTATCTGGACGCCCCGCCATGAAAATCCTCCCTTGCCGACCACAGTAGAAATAAGAAAAAACTACATTGACGTAAATATAGACCTTCCAGGCCCTCATGAAGAAGATATCTCAACTGAAAGAAGACATCCACCACAGACACCTGAAGAGATCTCTGGGTCTATTACTAGTTCTTAAGATTGACGATGCAAGTCTCCTGCTGAGCATCTGGTCGATGCTCTTTATAGCAGGAGGCTATGTGGCGAAAAAATAATTTATATTTTATTATTTAATTTAATATTATTCAATGAAAATATTCAACAGATTATAAAAATATATTTTACTCTGTATTTGTAAAATCATCATAAAAATATTTCTTTGCTTGCTTGTTCAAGATTCCCTAGCTGTAGATAGTTTGGTTGATAATTGTCGACTAGTCGTACTGACGTCTTCAATAAATACGCTTACATCTCAAAATATTCTCAGACTAATTTTCTACACTACAATATAAATGAATAAATATATAATAGATAAAAATAATGTTAAATAGATTAATGTGTGTAAAATATGTAAAATTGATGAATATACATATTGTAAAGTAGAAATTAGGAAAGACAAAACTTCGGGATGATTTATTTAAGGCTAAAAAACAAAAACAAATGAGGCAAATTTCCAGAGTATCAAAATATAAATAATATAAATATAAAAAAATAATCATATTCAGTGCAGATAATAAATACTTTGCTACATAGCTTCTTCCCTATGGGAGCTGTGACACACTGCTTGCAAATATTTTATATACTGACATGGATCTAACGTGATTCTGCCAATAATTCCTTTGGGAACTTGAAACTTTGTTCCTAGTAGCTTCGCGTCCTTTCTCTTGCGGCGTGTCGTTAATAGGGACATCTCTTCTTGTAGGGAAGCCTTGACTTTGACACGGCGATGGAATCTTGGAGCCAATCTTGGAAAATGTAAATCACAGCACCCCTAAGGCCTCAAGGTCTTCTCGGCGATCTTACAGAGTAGAAAAATATAAATAATATAAATATAAGAATTAATAATCTGTACATACAATAAATACTTTGCTACAATATATATAAAATGTATACAAGGTCTTCATTAGTAGCGTGCACCACGGGAGAGACTCCATCCCTAGGGGGACATAGCGCTTTGAATTGAAATAAAATTTAAAATATCACAGATATTATTAATCTGTGGTTCATTATTTAATGACCAGCCTTTTTCCTTTAGTTTTGGGATTCGCTTGTTTGGGTAAATAAAGTAGCCACGTGATATAAACCATAAAATAATATTTATATTTCTAGTTTTATCGGTTTATTTTCACCATTTTAAATTATTAATTAACGAATTATTCAATCTAAGAAAGAGTAAGTATATTACTTTCGAGATGATGCAATTTTCTTGTTTGCTTTCACTGGCAAATTTAAACATTAACCCTTTAAATTAAATCAATTGTGTCACATTTTGGTCATTAATATATGAAAAGCATTCGAATATTAGTGCATTTTTGGCCATTTTATCCAGTTTTTCTTCACTAATCTAAAATAAAATACCCACTTTGTAAATTTTGTAATTAAATACCATTCTTTCAAGCCTTATTGACCTAAAAACACTATTAAAAATGTCAACGTGTGTTAGTTGGATGGAACTATAAAATACCAGTCGATCTATATTAATAAAATGGAAATTTCATAAGTGGACATCACTACAAACTTTCGTTACAATGCATCAATTTCAACCAAATTTTCAACCTTTATGTAAAACGAGATGGAGCAGGTTTTGCTTAACATTAAAATATATTTCCTAACATTAACATGCGTAACTTCGCTGTTATCGATTAAATACAAAAAAAAATCAACAGAGTTATTTTATTTATATATAAATACAAAATTAAATTTCAACAGAGTTAATTCTTTTACATACTAGCAAATAATCTCAATCTAAAAAATATTCAAAACAAGCAATTTTAAGATAACACCATATGTAAAACAGTCGGCCAAGAAAACAACAACGATATTACATCTTTCTCACATATTCACACACAATCTTGATTAATAATTAAAACTAATCTTTAACATTGTTTATTATACTTCAACTTTTATTTCTACATTTATTTTTAAATACCCAATTGTTTTATCATGTTTCTAATTTCGCCTAACAAATATACAAATTTATAGTGACCAACATATGCAAATTTTATCTTTGTTTTTATTTAACTTGATATCGTAAACATAACATCCATTGTAAGCATTTTTCTGTTCACCTTCCCTGGTTTCTCTTTTCTCTGATAGTTTTTAGGTGTAGTATATTTTCTTATTACTAGACTACAAACATTCCCTCGAGAAAAACCTGGGCGAAGCCGGGTACATCCTCTAGTATAGTAATACAATTAAGAAATTGGCAACAAAATAAAAAAATAGCATGAAAATAAAATAATCTATAGTAAACTTTTAAACCATGTTCTATAAAATAATTTTAGGAAACCTGAGGATGTTTCATTAAAAATATTTTTAAAAGTTTTATAATGATATTTGACAATTTTATTATTTTGATTTAGGAAGTCATAAACCAGGTTTGTGCCATTTATGCCAACTTGGTATAGTTTAGTCAAAAGTTTCCAGACCAATGAATGCTGCAATAGTGGATTTAGTTGGGCTTGATTGAAAGTTATCATGAATGGTTTGAGTCAAATAAAATAATTGATGAGTTTTGGAGTAATTTCTCATGAAAGCTGCTTGGTATTTAGGTAGATTTTCTTTTTGAAAAGAAAATACACCTATCCCCCGATTTACATGGTAGATGCATTCCTGAGAAAAACATGTAAATCGGGAGATAGGTGTACACAGAAATAAAAATAAAATGCATTGACAGGTTAAAATATGTAGTCAGCACATAAGCTCGGGATTTCTCGTGAGATGTATACACAGCGCATGTGTTCAATCACAGTAGCATTTAGTATAGTGCGATAAAAACAACAAAAAAAAAATACTTATTTGGAAAACCGTGTAAAAGCGAAAACGTGTAAAACAAGTACCGTGTAAATCGGGGGATAGGTGTAATTTAATCATTTTATTATAAGTTTCCCTACTATCGAGGTGGGTAACTGTCTGTAAGATTTCTAGGTTTACCAAGTTTTAGGATAGGAATACCTATGGCTGTTTCCCAATCATTAGGAAGTTTACCTAGCCATATGTGGTCGTTATTTGGTCATATATGAATGTTGTCAGGACCACAAGATTTGTTCATATCTACAGTATAACCTTGTTAATTCAACACTTTACGATAATTCAACCATGTATTGATGTCCTGACCTCCAGCCTATCAAATAACAAAAGGTATTTCGACACCAATAATTTGACCATTTAAAAAATCAAATTTTGATTGTTATTTATATACAACTTTACCAGAATAAGTATATTGCTACGGCGTTTTATGGTTTCCACAAGTCCATATCTCAGAAGAAGGCCAAGTGACACTCACTCCTCACTTTCTTACTGCTACTCTTTTTGTGTTGTTTTTCTTGCTTCCCTCTTTCTCTTTCTTATTTTTTTTCTCTTTTTTTTTTCTTTTTCTTCTGTCTATCGTTGTTTTCTTTGTCTCACTGCTTTGTTCTTATGCATACCTCTGGTGAATCCTGTATAGGGTCAGTGACCCTAAATAAAGGCTTTTTGTTGTTGTTGTTGTTGTTGTATATGCAACTTTACAGCTAAAAAGGTATTACAGAGGTGAGTGGCAGCCGCTGAAAAGTGAACTTTAGGATCGCACCTGCGCACTTTAATTAAAATGGTTAGTTTAAATTTCACTTTGCAGTGCCGCTGCAAATGTCAGGAGCGCTATAGTTTTTTTACACAGGCTACAGTATAACCTCATTAATTTAACACTCTATAATAATTTGACAACCTTCTGATGTCCTGACCTCCAGCCTATCAAATAACAAACCGTAATTCGACACTACCGATAACACAAATCTACAAAAAAAAACTTTTTTTTATTGATTCTAATGTAACTTTTCATGCTGAATTCAAAAATGAAATCAGAAGTTTCCATCACCCATAGTTCTTGCAGGATAACCATTTTTCTTTAAATTGGTACATACAGTAACTAGACGAATGACCCGGGCAACGCCCGGGTTTACCCGATTAAATGTTTTATTCAAACACTATTCGTTACAATTATAAATTGGCGCCGTGGATGTCACTCTTGTGAAACGTCCCGCTCCAAACTTTACAGTCAGATTAGTTACGATATAAATCTTCAAATCGAGCGAGCGTCAATAAATATTTCGATTTAGATCAAGTATTCTAATTAGTAAGCGAACTATTATTAATAAAATTTTGAAAAGATTTCGATTTTAAACGTATTTATAACCTTGATAGAGGGCGCTGTTCGTGAGCTAAGTAGAATAATTTGAATATATAGTTTTAATATTTAATTTATGAACGGAAAAATATGTCCAGGGTAGCCTAGTGGTCATGGCATCTGCCCGGTAAGCGGAAGGTCGTGGGTTCGATTCCCATCCCTTGACACTTTTTATTTTATCCATTCTGACCAAAATCTATCCGTGAACTTCACACAGACAGAATAAGGCAATTATATAAGTAGATTAATAATAATAATTATTATCATTTGATAATGATCATAATGATGATGCGCGCGTTGATGACCAAAATCTATCCGTGAACTTCACACAGACAGAATAAGGCAATTATATAAGTAGATTAATAATAATAATAATAATTATCATTAGATAATGATAATGATCATAATGATGATGCGCATGTTGATGACCAAAATCTATCTGTGAACTTCACACAGTGAACTTCACACAGACAGAATAAGGCAATTATATAAGTAGATAATAATAATTATCATTAGATAATGATAATGATCATAATGATGATGCGCGCGTTGATGACCAAAATCTATCCGTGAACTTCACACAGTGAACTTCACACAGACAGAATAAAGCAATTATATAAGTAGATAATGCAGAAAATGTTAAGTAAGCATTTTAAAAGTAAAAATCATCACATTAGCTAGCGCTTTATTTTTGACAAGAAGAGTTGATATGTGGAGCCAAAAGCTTTATTTTATTTGTTATTAATTAAATTTTGTTCTTTAAGAATCATAAATATTAATTTAAATAACAAATTATTGAATTTTTAATTAAATATGTTCATTTTAAATGCAATCTGTTTTGCTTTCAACTCAAAAATAATGACAAGCTCTGGAATGCTATTTGCTGAATAACAGTTTTAATATATATACAGTAAAACCCCTCTATAGTGAACCCCAATGGGACAGAGCTTTTGGTTCACTATAGCCACGGTTTGGCCATTTTTTAAAACTTTTTCTAAATTTTTAGACTGTATAATTAAAAAACAGCCATACAAACAGGAAAAGGCAGCCACTTAATAATGGTCACTTTGTTTTAATTCCCTAAATTGACCTATTTCTTTACAGTAATGCTGAATCTCAAAAAAAGTCATTTGATAATAGGTTCTTCTTATAATAAGAGAAAATAAGACCTAATCCAAATAATTTATTAGTGTGTGACGTTTCGGCAACAACATTGTCACCATCATCAGACAAAAGATTTTGTCTGATGATGGTGACAATGTTGTTGCCGAAACGTCACACACTAATAAATTATTTGGATTAGGTCTTATTTTCTTTTATTATAATCTATTATCCAAATTTTGCTTTATCAGGTTCTTCTTATCATTAGCATACATGTTTATATATAAACCTATGTATTATTTAAAAATTATGCCAAATCCCCAAGGCAAAACATTATTAATTATATATTTAAAAGGTATAAGAGTATTTTAGAACATCTTTCTCAAATACAACAACAACAATAGCTTTTATTGGGCACACGTGCCATACAGGATTCTCCCGGTAGGACAAAATAAATAAATAACAGATTAGCATCATAGTTATATACAAATATTGGGTATTGACCTCGACCAATTATCAAGTTGGACCCGGTGTCTGTGCTAAATATTTTGATTGAGCTGATTTCCAGTATTTATAAAAAGCGAATGCAAAGGGTCTGGATTTTATGACTTGCCATTAAAACATAAGGCGAATTGCTATTATAGCCGGTCTCTTGATGAAGAATTTCTCTTTCTTCTTCCATTGCCATACAGTAGAACATGTAGTGTGGAAAACCGAGACTAAATTCACCGTTGCATAAGGTGCATTTTATGGTCTTAGTTTTCAATAGTGAAACATGATTAGTTCTCTGTACTACAAAAAGGCTTCTTACTTGTACAATGATTCTCTTTAAGGTTAGGGGGATATTGTCATTCAGATAGCATTCCATTGTAGGAGATGAATGAATGTATTTATAGTGAGAGTAGAGTATTGATTTTCTTATTCTTACATAATCCAGCTGCAAGGACTGATCGGTTGGCGTTCTAATAATTAGGGGGATGTATCTTTGTAGAATATTGAAGTCTGTACATCCAACAAGCCATGAGAAGCCGGTGTTATTAAGTAGCTTTGTTATACTTTTTACCAGTCCGATATTCTGTTTTGAAGAAATTGAAATGTCCCACAAATGTGCCAAACAAATTGAAGGTAGCCTGCTGCCGTCCATTTTCAGAATTCTAGTCCAGAATTTTAAAGTTAGTTTTTTCACTGTGATATCAAGAGAGTTTCTTCCTGTTTCGGCCCTCAAAATATAGCCCGGAGTATAGCTTGGAAGGCACAGAAAACGTCTGAGAAAGGTATCCAGGATTCTATCTAAGATTAAGGCTTGATCATGTGCCCAGATTGGAGCCGCATAGAGTAGGACTGTCAAAAAAGATCATAGAATCCAACAATCTCATACTTGCATGGAAGGATTCTTTCTCAAATAATATAATACTATATTTATTTGAAAAAATGCCTCTAATACCTTGTTGTTTGAAAGTGAAAAGTAAAATTAGAAAATCAGAATTGTCTTAAAATATCGTTATTTCCATCAAAGGAATAAAGCTCCGTGTATTCTGAATCAATTGAGGATGAATCAAAAGTATCCAATTCAGAAAAATCGGATGCGAAACATGTTGATACGATAGCGCGATCGATAAAATTGCGAATAAAAAATGCCAATTTGCAAACACCAAATCGGTAGGGAAACGGCTGGCCAGGGGGAATATCCGCGAACCCTGAATGAGTCATATACCTAACAAAAAATCCATTCTAAAAATAGAACTGTAGTGGTAGTTTTTAAGAATTTATAAATCTATTTGTTTATGGCCCATGAGACAAGGGGAACTGTTTTTTTTTTTCCTTCTTCTTCCAATTCCAGTTTCCACATATTCTTCTGAAGTGTATATTAAATTTTGTTTAAAACCTGTTATTCAAACCATTTCTGGCTTTAAAATTATTTAGAATTATTTTTTAGCCTAGGTTAAACTTGATATAGAATGCTTCCAAAAGGGCATGCTGCCACTGTTTGTTTTTTTTTTAGAACGCCACTCTTTGTTTCTTTTCTTTATTTTGGAAGCCATTTGTATTTTCTTCTATTTCAAAATTGTCGAATGCAAAGTAATTCTATTAAATAAAAGTATAATGTGTAAAATTTACAAAACATACAACAAAAATAGAATGGAAATGAAAACAAACAATGCCGCTAATATTTTGTTTTGAAATCGCGATCCATGAGCTGAAACATGCTCAAAATTTTGTTGTTTTAAATTTTTTTTTTTTAAATCTCAGTTTTAAGTTCGTTATAAGTCTTGTATTTTAGTAGATTTTATCATTTTGGGACCGAAAAAAGGTTCGTTATTTTAATAGCAAAGTTCGTTATGACGATGGTATTTTCAATGGAATCGGGAATCGCCGTGGGTTCGTTATAAGGGAAGGTTAGCTATATCCAGGGTTCGTATTAGCGGGGTTTTACTGTATTTAAATTGAACCTAACGATTTGTTTAATAGATTTGCATCAGAAGTGACAGGTAAATTTGTAGTGATCAGTTTATTCTTCTCTATCGTGTGCACTAGACTGTGTCAATATGCCGAGGCGTTGCATTAATATTCCGGATATTTTCTGTTACATTTGTGGGGAATTAACTTTCAAAGGCGAAACTTTACACCGCTCATCAACTTTATTTTGGCTGTAAAGTCGGTGACCAAGATAAGACTTGGGCTCCTCATCATTGTTGTGAAATTTGTGCTCGACGTCTTACAGGGTGGATTAAAGGTGAACATCATATGCCTTTTGCGGTTCCAATGATATGGAGGGAACCTAAAGGCCATTCTTCAGACTGTTATTTTTGTTTGACAAAGACTACAGGTATTACATCCAAATCAAGACATACAGTTGAATATCCAGATTTGCCTTCTGCTATGAGACTGGTTCCTCATAGTGATATTTTACCTGTGCCACAGCCTCCTGAAAATGTAATATTTAGTGACGATGATTCAGATAGACGAGAGCAACAGTCGGATGACACAAATTTTGAAGCAGGTTCTTCATCTGAACCTCATTTGTTAACCCACGGAGATTTGAACGACCTCGTACGTGATTTAGATATATCCAAAAAACAGAGTGAACTTTTAGGCTCTAGGTTAAAAGGCTGGAATCTGCTGCATAAAGGCACAAAAGTATGCTTTTTTCACAAGCGTCAAGATGAATTTCAAGACTTCTTTTCACAAGAGAATGATTTAGTATATTGCAATGATGTTGTTAGTCTAATGGAAGCGCTTGGTCATGACCATGATACAGAAGAGTGGCGTTTATTCGTTGATTCTTCAAAAATTAGTTTGAAAGCTGTTCTCCTTCACAACGGAAATAAGTTCCCATCAGTACCAATAGCACATGCATCCAACATGAAAGAGACTTTCGAAAATATGAAACTGCTTTTGAAAAAGATAGAATATGAAAGATATGGTTGGAAAATATGCAGCGATTTGAAAGTCATTGCTCTCTTGCGTGGATTACAGCTTGGATATACAAAATTTTGTTGTTTTCTGTGTGAGTGGGATAGCAGAGATAGGGAAAGGCATTACATTAAAAAAATCTGGCCAAACCGTGAAATCTTTACTCCAGGACATAAAAATATTGTAAATCCTCCCCTGATCGATTCAGAAAATATTTACTTACAACCATTACATATTAAACTGGGATTAATGAAGAACTTTGTCAAGGCAATGGATCGAAATGCCAGTGGATTTGCCTACCTAAAACAAAAATGTTCTAGCATAAGTGATGCAAAAATTAAAGAAGGCATTTTCGTTGGACCTCAGATTCGAGAATTGCTGCAGGATGGAAATTTTCAAAATAGTTTGAATGAAGTTGAAGCAGCAGCATGGAATTCCTTTATAAACGTTTGCAAGAACTTAGGAAGTGTCAAGGTTGAAAATTACCGAGACATAGTTAATGATCTGTTGCTTTTCTACAAGGCACTGGGATGTAACATGTCTCTCAAGATCCATTTCCTGCGTTCACATCTGGATTTCTATCCAGACAATCTTGGTGCAGTTAACGATGAGCATGGTGAGAGGTTTCATCAAGATATATCAAGCATGGAGAAGCGGTACCAAGGTAAATGGAGTCCCGGTATGCTTGCTGACTACTGCTGGACACTCAAGAGGGATATACCACAAGCAAAGTATAGAAGAAAATCCACCGTCACTACTTCTCAATAAAATAAATATATTTCGTTCATATAGGCCTATATATTGAAAACATTTCCAAATTTCAAGTAGGTGTATCTCAAAAATCTTGCGTGATAGAAAAAAAACTAATGGTATATTTGGAATCAGCACAAAGAATTTAGATAAGATGCTGTTTCTTTTGGGACAAAGAAAAATAATTTTTGATAAACCAGTGTAATGTAATAAGGTTCATGCAAAAATGCTTACGTAATATTTTTTGCTGTATTCATCCCGATACCAAAAAAAGGCTGTCACGCAAAAACCATGGGTGATGGAAAATTTCTAATTAGATTTTTAAGTTAAGCATGAAAAGTTACACAAGAAACACCATCAGGTTCTTTTGGGAAAAAATGTTGTTGACCAGTGTAATATGACACTTCCGATAGCTTGACCATTTTAAAATTCAAATTTCGACAGTTGAATGTTTTTTTTTTTTTTTTTTTTCATACAATTTTACCGCTAAAAAGGTATTGCACCATCCTGAATGTTGTTGGGTAGGAAAGTGGAAGAGTCGGTGGATGAGAGGGTAACACGCTCGATTCCCGACAGTCATGAACCGGGATTAAATCCCGCGTTAAAATTTGTTTAATATGTGAATAACCTTCACATATTATTCATTGTTCAATTATCATGAACTAGGTTGCTCTTGCTGAGCGGTACCTATTTATGTGAATTTGAACCGAGTAGGAAAGTGGCTGATAAAATGAAACTAGAAGTTAGGTGGATTTATCAGTGTAGTTAGCTAGTTAGTTTCATTTTGATTCAACTTCCCCTCAGTGTTTCATCATCCTTCAGTAATCCAACTCACCAGCTTCTGAGTCTCTCTGCCCAGTTTCCTTCTCTTTACCCTAATGTTTTAAATAAATGTGGTTTCATTCGTTACTGTATCTGGTGTACTATCAACTTTAATATGTCACCTGGGTGGAGCACCCTCAGACTCAATCATTTTCCTTGCGGATTCATAAGATTTTTGTTTTGAAAAAGTTGAGTGAAGACTTGAGACAAATTGAGTTATCCTGGTGTGTAATCTTATGGAGATTTGTGTTACAGCATGGTCCAGCCAGTTCCAGACCAAGTAGACTTTGCAAAGGAGGAGGAGAAAATCCAGCACCTATGGAAAGAGCTGGATGCTTTCCGGACCAGCATGAAGCTCTCCAAGTCGAGGCCGAGGTAAATCCTATGAGATAAGAGATCATAATTTCTGTTGAGGGCCTTGGGGAGAGTAGAACTGGGCACATTAAAACTTCTAACTTCCCAGAACAACTATTCTTGTTTAAATACTATAATTACTAATCTATTTAACTTCTCTTCTTCTTCTTCTTTCTTATCTCCACTCAATCATTAGGGTATCAAGTTGTGACCCTTGATGGTATTTGACAACCATCATGACTGGGTGAAGTAGAATGCGTCTGCCTTTGTCATTAAGACTGGGAGCACTACTCAGTGGCAGGCCGACTTAGCTCCAAAAGAAATGGCCGCCTCTGACATGAGGAACAGACACCATGTGCAGCTGCTCCTAACATGGAGTACAAATGCTGCTCATCCTGTATTCCTAGATCAGGAGCCCTTACAGGGTACTATCAGCCGGGCCAGCTGAACCCAGGTTTTTTAGTGAGCTTGTTACTGCTCCCCCTCCTCCTTTTTCATCCGGGCTTGGGACCGGTAAAGGCGGAGTTATTTAACTTCTAATAAGAGATCACCTTCAGGATAAACTGGGTTCAGTTTTCAAGCTTTGCATGAGAAATGATGTTGTAGCATATATATTCGATTGATGCAAAAAAAGATTGGCTAACATTTAAGAGATAGTTTCAAGATAAAAAGTCCATTTTTGTAAAATTTTGGTATTCTGAGAGGTGAATTGTGAATGATTAACGCTTAATTTGGATCAAATTATTTATCATAACTTCCAATATTTCGAACATTTTCAACAAGATATATTTGTGTTTAAATGGGTATTTAAGCATGTTTGGTACTTTAGGTCACACATGTGACAGGCTAATGTTCTTGATATTTCTAGGGTGTAAATATCCTCAAATTTATCCATCACACACGTGACTGGCTTTTATTTTTCACTCTATAGGAAGTAATCGGGATGAAGTGGTATATAGAACTGGGAGATTGGGCCAATATGTGTGTGACTAACTCACGCAGCTTTGGTTGTGTCCTTGTGACAATTGACAATTAAAAAGAACTTTATTGACCGACTGTCAATTGTCTACACTGACAAAGAGTCAGAATCCAACAAGAAAAGAAACACAAAAGTTCAGATTCAATTAAATTAAAAGTATGCACACAGAGGAAGCCCTACGAAGGGACGCCTGGAAATTTTTCAAGAACCCAGATCTGCCTGGAGTGTAATCAGGTTCTTGCGGATCACACGTCCCCAGCAAGTTCGAGGGCTTCTTCGAGAAAATCAACGAGGATGGTCTTGTTTTTAGGGAAAATAAACTGAATGAAGGTGGCATGCTCGGGGTGTAAAAGTGCCCAGATGACTTGATGCGGGGAAATCTGCTGGCGAGTCAGTGACGCCAGGGTGGACTCAAGTTGTGTCCTTGTGGTTGTTAGGCATTTTCTCGGAGAATGATTTGATTAATGCCGGACAGATTTGATGATGAAAATTCCACATCTAGTGACCATCTCTGCAATTTGCCAGATTTGAAAATGCTTCCACACAAGTTCTCAAATATTTTAGAATTTTCCTGAAGAATACAGTTTTAAGTTTGGTTTTCAAAAGTCCAAGATGGGTTCTATTTCGGGAGAAGGGGGGGGGGGGGTCGAACAAAAGACTCATGAAATCTTCAATAAAGGTGGAGATATTTTTGCATTTATTTTTATAGAGAGATGATGACCTCACCTTTTAATGAAACTGGTCTTAATAACCTTGTTTCTTTTAATCTGTTAATGCTCTTTTTTTTTCTAGAATCTTGTGTATTAACAATTATGTATGTCCAGATTTACCTTCTATGATGGCCCTCCCTTCGCCACAGGGCTCCCTCACTATGGCCATCTCCTTACTGGGACCATAAAAGACATTGTCACACGGTTTGCCTACCAGTCCGGATTCCACGTGGAACGTAGATTTGGTTGGGACTGCCACGGACTTCCAGTGGTGAGTACATCCTCTCCTAGTTGGACTTGGATAACCAACTTCAGTGGGAGAATTGAATCTTTTTAAAAATTAAAGCCCTCCGCCTTTGCCGGTCCCAAGCCCGGATGAAAAAGGAGGAGGAGCAGTGACAAGCTCACTAAAAAACCTGGGTTCAGCTGGTCCGGCTGATAGTACCCTGTAAGGGCTCCTAATCTAGGAATACAGGATGAGCAGCATTTGTACTCCATGTTAGGAGCGGCTGCACATGGCGTCTGTTCCTCATGTCAGAGGCGGCCATTTTTTTGGAGCTAAGTCGGTCTGCCACTGAGTAGTGCTCCCAGTCTTAATGACAGAGGCAGACGCATTTTACTTCACCCAGTGTGGAGATAAGAAAGAAGAAGAAAATGCATAGATGTGTTTACCAACCATTCCAGTGAGTGAAAAGGCTACATTTCCTCCCCATTCTAAGAGGCACTTGTACTTGTACCGATTCTTGCAAAAGTTCAACCCCACCAGCGAGTGCAAGTAACCAAATGGGGCTCTGGCACATTTGTAAGTGCAAAGTCGAACTGCTTTTCACATGTGTAGACATGTGGTGCGCTTACAGTAAAAGCAGTCGCTAACTACCCACCATGATTATCATTGCCTGTACCACGTGTACTAGGGATAAGCAAAAAAAAAAAACTTGTACCTGGAGGCATTTGTATTGCTATAAGTGATTAAAGTATAATAGCTATTACACTCTGTTATATTGTTGTGGTTACATTCTGGAGGGCCGCGAGGAAACAGCAAAGGTTTATTCTGCCAGGTAACAACTGTCCACTGGACATTTGAAGGAAAAACTAATTTGATTATGAAGATGGTAATCTATGTAAAAAAAGAGGTACTCAAAAATTCAAACTCATAAATTTTTTTTTTTTTTTTGCTTATCCCTAGTACACGTGGTACAGGCCATGATAATCATGGTGGGTAGTTAGCGACTGCTTTTTACTGTAAGCGCACCACATGTCTACACATGTGAAAAGCAGTTTGACTTTGCACTTACAAATGTGCCAGAGCCCCGTTTGTTTACTTGCACTCGCTGGTGGGGTTGGACTTTTGCAAGAATCGGGAGCCATCGGAGCATTTTTTTTTAAACAGAAAAAAGTGTCCAATGCAGGAATCGAACCCGGGTTGTAGTGGTCGAAAACCAAACGGTTTAACCAGCCTTCCACTGACAGAACAAAAATAGGAAAATAGAATGCACTGTCAAACTCTGCTTAACAATATTTGGCAATCTATAACATTGAAGAGATCCTGGCAGGGCTTTCACTACAGTAAAACCACCTTTGTTAAAATGGCACTAACTAAACAAAGGTGAACTTCTAATAATTAATTCATGAAAAAAGGTTCATAAAATGCAATAAAAAGGAAAAAATAGTGCTCTATAAGTGCTCTATAATTTTGATAAACTCGGGGAAGAATATTTATTATAAGTGCTCTCTCTCTCTATAAGTCTAGAAAAAAATTGATTACAATATTTTGTGGACAGACAGACTTGGAAGCAATAAAATCTTTTAAATAGAGCTCACCTCTAGTTTTTTTTTTAATAGTTGTTCATTTTTTAAGAAAAAGGCATCTCCTTATCGTGCAACTGGAAGTTGCTGATGGCTTGCGCCATCTATCGGAATAAATATCAACTATTCTCGTTGATTTCTAATTATTCCAGAATTGGCCAAATACCCATTCTTGATTAATCAAGAAAAGCTAACCACGGACGCGTTTCGGGCTATTGGCCCTCATCAGCGTGGTGCAAGCTGTACCTCAACGACCAAAAAATTGGTCATTAAGGCATCATGAAACGGGTAGTTAAGGCCAGAATTGCATGAGACCGCGACATAATGTGAAATTTGTTGTTTCTTATCCCCTTGTGTAAGGATTACATGAGTCCATGCTCCTCGAGCTGTTTTATGATAAGCAGCGGCCTCTTTCAAAGGTCCTGTTTAGTTGCTCACTTATAGAGAGGTCAAGTGTTTACTTTAAGTGGTGTTTGTGCAGGAATATGAGATTGACAAGAAGCTGGGGATCAAAGGACCAGAAGATGTTGCCAAGATAGGCATCAAGGAATACAATTCCCAGTGCAGGCAGATTGTCATGCGGTACGCAGAACAATGGGAGGTAAGAGCTACCTTGTGGGAGGTATTCCATGATGTTGGAGAGGAGTTATCGTGAACTTGTATGACCTATTGTGCCAAACCCGACCTTGTGGTTTGATAAATGGTCATATTGAGATCTGACCTTTATAGTTGTCTCTTTACAAATAGATATATTTGTGAATGATTAACGCTTAATTTGGATCAAATTATTTATCATAACTTCCAATATTTCGAACATTTTCAACAAGATATATTTGTGTTTAAATGAGTATTTAATCATGTTTGGTACTTTAGGTCACACATGTGACAGGCTAATGTTCTTGATATTTCTAGAGTGTAAATATCCTCAAATTTGTCCATTGCACATGTGACTGGCTAAAACACCAATGTTGTATAATGCCAATACTACCCACCATATCTATATATTAACACAAAGCAATAACGCGCCATCTATACACATAAAATGAAAGGATTTAAAAGCACGAATGTTTCTTTTATACATAATACAAACTTCTACTGCCCTTACTGTGATGAAAAATATATTGGGAGGTCTTGGCTCATCAGTGGTGAACCCTCCCAGCGACCTCCTAATATATTTTTCATCGCAGTAAGGACAGTAGAAGTTTGTATTATGTATAAAAGAAACATTCGTGCTTTTAAATCCTTTCATTTTACATCTATATATTATAAAGAATGTATTCAACGTGTGCTGTGTGTTGTCAGATCATTGTGAACCGCATGGGCCGCTGGATTGACTTTGAGAATGATTACAAGACAATGTACCCATGGTTCATGGAGAGTGTGTGGTGGGTCTTCAAACAGCTCTATGAGAAGGGGCTAGTGTACAAGGGTGTGAAGGTAAGATTCTCTTGTCTGCTCTCATCTCACTGAGTCAGCTCTTGTGTCCGTCCAGGTGATGCCCTACTCTGTTGGCTGCACCACCCCCCTATCCAACTTTGAATCTGGCCAGAACTACAAGGATGTACAGGACCCAGCTGGTATGTTATCGCCTTGTTTTCAATCCTGCTCATGATTACATAGGAACTTACAGGTCATGATATTCTCCCATCAGTAACTCATCTGATGTGTTAAAAATTTCATTCTATAAGCCTCCCGAAGGAGAGTCTTTTATGAACTATTTCCTGTGAAAGACCAGCAAAAAAATTGATTTTTTTTTTGTCTCTCTTGAGAGACTATTAAAAAATAAAATTGGATAATCCTAGTATCTTTGCCAGGAGGATATTGATCTATATATAAAAATCAATGTTTGTTTGTTTGTATGTCCGGTATACAAATTCGCAGTAGTTCACTAATTCAAACCAAAATTTCCATACATAGGTAAAAAAATACGGGGAAGACGATAGGCTATTTTAAAAAATATATAAATCAATTATTAAAACTATATATTCAAATTATTCTACTTAGCTCACGAACAGCGCCCTCTATCAAAGATTAGATTAAATTATGCTGATGCAAACAAATAGATAATGCTAATAACAAACAATTATTTAAAAAAATCTTATCTAAATATATATCACTTGGGTAGATATGCACACGGGTCAATCCCGGGGCGAAGCCCGGGTCACCCGTCTAGTTGATCTAAAAAGATGAAAGTGACCTCTCCTTCTAAAATAGACGCCACCTATTGACCGTCGCTGCAAACTAGAGGTCTCGGGTCGGTGACAAAGCCACAACTTGGCAAACTGAAAAGCGTCCATCTAGAGACCATGGTTTCATGCTAATAGCCCTCGTCAGCCTAGGGCAGACTTTATTCCACGAGATCCATAATGGACCAATGGAATCTTCACAATATGCCAAAGAGTTTGGCTCAGTTGAGTGTCCTTGACATCTATTTTGACGGGAGAGGTGTCCTTTATCTTTATAGATTGGATAATATCAGGTTTAAAAAATGTTGAATTTAAAATATTAAATAAAAAAATTATGTTGTAAAAGATTCTGAGACACAATTATCGAGCACTTTTTGAACATAGAACTATAACCACTGTCATTTCAAACATCTTGTCTTGTTTTCTAGTCATTTCTTAAATACAGTAAAATCCTTCTATAGCGAACCTCAATGGGACTGAACCTTCAGTTCAATGCAGCCATGGTTCATTATAGCCATAGTTCTCAGTCTTTTATAAAATAAAAATGGGGATAATTTCAGGTTTAATATAAGGGAAGGTTCACTATATTCCAGTTTGTTTAAGCGAGGTTTCACTGTAATAGATTATTTTTACTTCATATATTTGATTCCTAGTATGTATAATCAATAAATAGTATATATAAACAATACTTTAAATTTATACCGCATAAGTTTCTTTTTTATGAAAAATCAATATTTATTTTAAAGAGAAATATTTACTATTTCTAACTTTTTTGAATGAAGTATGAGAGGGTGAAAATATGAAGAGTAATGGCGAACGGGAAAAATAAAAGTGTCCAGGGGCGGGAATTTTATTTTTCCCGTTCGCCATTACTCTTCATATTTTCACCCTCTCATACTTCATTCAAAAAAGTTAGAAATAGTAAATATTTCTCTTTAAAATAAATATTGATTTTTCATAAAAAAGAAACTTATGCGGTATAATTTTAAGTATTGTTTATAATCACACGCCGCAGTCCTTTATAAAATAGTATATATATATTTTTATTTTTACAAAGCCAATATTTTAACAGTATAGAATGATTACTTATGTGGGTTGCACTTGCTATGTTTGGTTTACCATCATAACTTAGCATGTGTCATGACTGAGTCTCCAATGTGGGGTTAGGGTGGTCTCTCATGGGAAGACCCTACTGTAAATCCACACAATGTTAATTTGCAAGATAAAACTTGTATGTTAGTGGCATGTTCAAGGCCATATGACTTGTTTGGTCCATAATTTCAACATTTCAGCATTTTGATGGAAAATATTCCTGTGATTTAATTTAGAGACAAATACAGTAGAACCTCCCTTTAGTGGACACCTCTCCACAATGGACAGTTTTTATTTGCAAAATTATCATTTTTATAATGTAGCAACTCTCCAGTAAGAGGACGCCTCTCCCTAATTAGGGGATTTTGTGACATTTTTAGCTCAGGTGAATCCTGAGTTGTGGATGGCAGTTTGGATGATCAGAGGTTTAATACTGTTTGTTGCCCAGTGGTGGTGAGCTTCCCGCTAGACGAGAGGCCTGATGTAGCCCTGGTGGCCTGGACCACCACCCCTTGGACCCTCCCCTCCAACCTGGCTGTGTGTGTCAACCCGGACTACACCTACATCGAGGTCCAGATCCCCAATGCTCCGTACAAGTATATTGTGCTGGAGTCCCGCCTTGAGATGCTCTGCAAGAAGAAAGAAGACTGTGTCATCTTGAACAAGTAAGTGTCATCAAGAGTGAGTAGCAGTTTTTTCTGCAATCAGTACCTGAATTTGGAGCTCTCATTGAAGCACTTTTCATTATAAAATTCAATGGCTCTTGATTCTTCCAACCCTATCAGTTAGTTGAAAAAATAAAAACTTAATCTGACATCTCTTGCTAAAGTTGAAGTGCTTACACACATATGTAGATGTGTGTACCCACATTTTTTAAAACTTTTTATAAGATTCTTACAGTTTATTGTTTAAATCATTTTAAATTTATTTTCAAATGTTTTAATAGATACATACATTTTTACATTTATCTCTTTTTGAGTTATTAATGAATTATTTTTATGTACTTATTACAATTTTTAAATATAAGATAGAACTTTTTTTCCTTTTATATTTTAAGATATTTTACATTTTTGATTGCATTTTTTATAATAATTTTTTCATGCACAAAATTCTCCCACCTACTCTGTATTTTAATTGATTTCAACTGTGATATTATAACACTATGCGGCGCTGAGTTTGTGTATACAAAAATGTAATGCATCGATAAAGGTTGGCGTTCAGCCAGCCGAAATATTGGCAAAATAAATATTTTATTAAATCCAATATATGCCTTTTATTATCTAACATATGTAGATATGATGTACTAGCTGAGTTATAAGCAATCCTAAACCTCTACCTACCATCATTATCATGGCAAGTACAATGTGTAAGTACTTGAAACAACATAAATTGTCAAATAAGTAAACTACAGTCTATAATTTCTTTAATTCAACACCTGCGATAATTAGACCATTTTTTTCATGCCCAACCTCCAGTCTATCAAATAAGCAGTTTTTATTTGACCATCTATAATTTAACGCTTAGGATTATTTGACCACTTCTTGAATGAAATTTTGCCAACAAGATATTAGTTAACGGTTGTTCAAATACAACTTATCACTAAAAATGCATTACTGCGGCATTTGGTAGCAATGCGATCATAGTGCATGCACACTGTAGCTAAATGCGTTAGCACAAATGCCAACATCGCATGTATGTTACATGCAATTTTCATTTTGTCCTGGACGATTTAGGCATCATTGTTTTGATAACTTAAGTAGCTGCAAGTCACCGGAACAAGCAATGAGGTGTCTTCAACATTCTGTTACAAAAAGGTCAAATGAAATTTACTTATTTGGCTTCTTACCATGTCTTCTTCTTCTTTCTTATCTCCACCCAATCATATTAGAATATCAAGTTGTGACCCTTGATGGTGTCTGTTTGACAACCATCATGACTGGGTGAAGTAGAATGCGTCTGCCTTTGTCATTAAGACTGGGAGCACTACTCAGTGGCAGGCCGACTTAGCTCCAAAAGAAATGGCCGCCTCTGACATGAGGAACAGACGCCATGTGCAGCCGCTCCTAACATGGAGTACAAACGCTGCTCATCCTGTATCCTGGATTAGGAGCCCTTACAGAGTACTATCAGCCGGGCCAGCTGAGCCCAGGTATTTTAGCGAGCTTGTTACTGCTCCCCCTCCTCCTTTTTCATCCGGGCTTGGGACCGGCAAAGGCGGAGTTTTCTTACCATTTGATTCATATATGTAATCCTAGATAGTTTAGGAGGCTACATGGATACTTGTCCTTTGGTCTCTCATTAGAGGTTGGGTTGGATTGCTTTGATGTTACTGAGATACCTTTCCACTAAACAACATTCTATGTTAGGTTCCTGGGCCACACCTTGCAAGGCAAGTCTTATCAGCCCCTCTTCCCTTACTTCCAGGATGTAAGTAAGCCCTCTCTCTCATCTGTGCACTTCCTGACTCCCCACATGTCCAGCTGAAGGCCAAGGGAGCCTACCGGGTGCTCTGTGATGGCTATGTCACAGAAGAGGGCGGCACTGGTGTAGTCCATCAAGCTCCATATTTCGGAGAGGTAAGTTGATTCTGCAATGTGTATCCCCTCATTCCGACTATTGCTGTCCAGGATGACTACAGAGTATGTCTGGCCAATGGAGTCATCACCAGAGATCAGACCATTGTCTGCCCCCTAGATGCTACAGGACATTTTGTAGACCCCGTGGTGGACTACAAGGGAATGTTCATCAAGGTAGGTCCCCTGACTCTGGGCACCTGTTGGCGGCAACAGAAATATGGTCCAATGATTCAATTTTATATCAATTCACCTCCTTAAGTGACCTTTTAAAAATTAAGACAAATTTAAAAGTTTTCAATTTTAAAACTGAGCATTTTAAAAAATAGCCCAAGGTACAGCTTGCACCACGCTGATGAGGGCCAACAGCCCGAAACGCATCCGTGGTTAGCTTTTCTTGATTAATCAAGAATGGGTATTTGGCCAATTCTGGAATAATTTAAAAAATCAACGAGAATAGTTGATATTTATTACGATAGATGGCGCAAGCCATCAGCAACTTTCTGTTGCACGATAAGGAGATGCCTTTTTTTTTTTTTTTTTCATAATATAATAATGTTAGAAAACACCAAGATCTACAAATAAATATTACATATTTAGCTAAATGTCATTTTTGCAAATTTTTATACCTTCAGTTTATTTTTTATTTTTTTGCTTATCCCTAGTACACGTGGTACAGGCCATGATGATAATCATGGTAGGTAGAAGTTGGCGACTGTTTTTACTGTAAGTGCACCACATGTCTATACATGTGAAAAGCAGTTTGACTTTGTACTTACAAATGTGCCAGAGCTCCATTTGGTTACTTGCACTTGCTGGTGGGGTTGGACTTTTGCAAGAATCGGGGGCCATTGGAGAATTTTTTTTTTAGTCAGAAAAAAGTTCCCAATGCGGGAATCGAACCCGGGTCGTAGCGGTCGAGAACCAACAGTTTAGATCACCGACCCCCTTCAGTAAACCCGGGCCAGTGGGCTATATATATGCTGTGTATCCTGAATGACTGCTTGAGACAGTGGGATTTCCCCCCCACTGGTAAATATAATGATTTTTTTTTTTTTTACATTTAGACCCTTGGACCACCCAGTAAATGCCAGAAGTCAGTTCAGACACATCTTACCCTACAAAATGAGGCCATTTAACACACACTATGGTGTGTGGATTTACTGGGTTGCTAGCAGAATCATCTAAGTGGATATCTCAATAGATTTAGTCCCAACTTTCGTTTTGGGTAATATGGGGATTTAATGTATATCTCTTGTGGTGGCTTTCCCTGGTATATAATTCTTTTAGTCTTCTTCTTCTTCTTTCTTATCTCCACTCAATCACACTAAGGTATCAAGCTTGTAAAGCTTGAGATTTTTGATGGTGTCTGCCGGGGAAGAGTAGAGCTCATCAATGGATGAGTCAATACAGTCAATAATATGTCTTGGGGTTGCAGGCTGAGAATTGCACTTAGTACATAGTGGGAAAACCCTGCAACCATTCTGGAAAGTCATTGTCCGTAGATGACCAGACTTAAGTCTGGAAATCAAAGACTGTTGTTCTTTTGGGAGGACAGAACCGGTGCTTGTCCCTCCTGCTCTGTACCAGTCATGTGCAGCATCAGATTTCCATTCCTGCAGGCATTGGGTTTTGATGGTACGGAGGAGGTCTCTTTCGTCTAGTTGGTTGGTGGTTACTCTTTTAGTAAGTTTCAGAAATCATTTGTTGGTTTGTTTGGAAAATATAGCTGAGGAGAGTAACAGCCAGTTACTGAAATGTTGAGAATCCTTTAGTAAGGTCTAAATCTTCTTCTTTCTTATCTCCACTCAATCATATTAGGGTGTCAAGCTTGAGACTATTGATGGTGTCTGGGTGAAGTAGAATGCCTTTGTCATTAAGACTGGGAGCACTACTCAGTGGCAGGCCACTGACTTAGCTCCAAAAGAAATGGCCACCTCTGACATGAGGAACAGACGCCATGTGCAGCCACTCCTAACATGGAGTACAAACTCTTCTCATCCTGTATCCCTGGATCAGGAGCCCTTACAAGGTACTATACGCCGGGCCAACTGAGCCCAGGTTTTTCAGTGAGCTTGTTACTGCTCCCCCTCCTCCTTTTTCATCCGGGCTTGGGACCGGCAAAGGCGGAGTTAGGTCTTAATATAGAGTCTATATTTCAATAAATTAAAAAGTAGGTCCTCCAATCTGTAGTACTATAGTAAACCTAGACAGACAGAAATGTATTTAAATTAAAAGCAATGCTTTCATTCCCTAAGAAGTTTATTTAATATAAAGCAATGCTTCCATTCCCTAAGAAGTTTATTTAATATAAAGCAATGCTTCCATTTCCTAAGAAGTGTATTTAATATAAAGCAATGCTTCCATTTCCTAAGAAGTGTATTTAATATAAAGGAATGCTTCAATTTCCTAAGAAGTGTATTTAATATAAAGCAATGCTTCCATTTCCTAAGAAGTGTATTTAATATAAAGCAATGCTTCCATTTCCTAAGAAGTGTATTTAATATAAGGCAATACTTTCATTTCCTAAGAAGTGTATTTAATATAAGGCAATACTTTCATTTCCTAAGAAGTGTATTTCTCTGTTGTTTCAACACTGTGAATGACAGGATGCAGACAAGGCCATCACACGTGACCTAAAGCAGCAAGGAAGGCTGGTATCTGCCGGTACCACCAACCACAACTACCCCTTCTGCTGGCGCTCAGACACTCCCCTCATCTACAGGGCCATTCCCTCCTGGTTCGTCAGGGTGGAGCCCATGGTGCCCAACCTCATCAACTCCAACCAGGAAACCTACTGGTGAGTACTCTTGGTACCTACCTAGCTTTTTTTATTTCATAATTTGAGAGTTAGAAAATAGATAAAGGCTTCTCAGATACAGGTGAAAATTGAAAGGTCAACTAAGCATTGGATGGACTTGATAGAAAAGATGTTGAGGTTAATATCTTATCACAGACCAGTTATAGGTATGATCGTGGCTTTTACTGTTTCTGCCATCCAAATTGGTGTTATTTGAAACCTCTGTCAAGAATTTCATCATTAGTCTAATTCTATTTTATTTTATCTCTGTGATGAGCCAACTCTCTCGCCCAAAATTTATTATATTCAATAGTTATGAGGAAATTTATTCCAAAAGTAAAACACAAAACAATTAGTGCTGACAATGAACATTTTTGAAAAATGTTTTTAGAAGTTAACCTATTGATCACTCATTCTCACGCTCTGTTATCACTAACTACCTGCTGAATGTTTCAGGGTGCCAGACTTTGTGAAAGAGAAGAGATTTGGAAACTGGCTAAAAGATGCCAGGGACTGGGCTATCTCTCGCAACCGCTACTGGGGCACCCCCATCCCCATGTGGATCAGTCCTGATGGGAAGGAGATAGTTTGTGTGGGGTCCATTGCAGAGTTGGAGCAGCTCACTGGTCAGACCATCACAGATCTCCACAGAGAAAGTGTGGACGACCTAGAGATCCCATCCTCCCGCCCTGGCATGCCCCCGCTCCGCAGAGTCTCCGAGGTGTTTGATTGCTGGTTTGAGAGTGGAAGCATGCCTTATGCCCAGGCACACTACCCTTTTGACCATGCTAATGACTTCCACGCCAACTTCCCTGCAGATTTCATTGCGGAGGGTGTTGACCAGACTCGAGGATGGTGAGTATCTCACAACTGGTGTCTGAATCTTCATCTTTTCAATCAGTATTTCCCCCTCATTGAAAGCTCTGAAAGTTCTTTGCAATGTTTTTCTAATGATTTGTTTGGCTTCTTATGCAAAATTCCCAAACTGATATATTACTTCATTTCTTCAGTTGAAAAGCCCTAGCAGAATTTTTGTTTAGTTTTATTTTAAAATGTGCATGGATAATGGTTTCTTCTTGCATAAATTCCAAGCTGGTATAATTACTTATGAAAGCTTAGTGAAATTCTTAAATTTGGCTTTTTTATAAATTAAAAAAAAATTCTTTGTTGAATATGAAACCAAGCTAATGTCATATTTTCCCCTTTTAAAATTTCTTTCTCTCTTAAAATAGTTTTTTGATATAGATATGAAATTTTTCCTTTACCTATGCAATGTTTTAGTTTTTAATAACATTTCTAAACCAACTGGAAGATTTGTGCAAGTAGAAATTCACCCATATGCTTTATAATTCCAGATGCAATGTTTTGTTTTTAATAACATTTCTAGACCAACTGGAAGATTTGTGCAAGTAGAAATTCACCCATATGCTTTATAATTCCAGATGCAATGTTTTGTTTTTAATAACATTTCTAGACCAACTGGAAGATTTGTGCAAGTAGAAATTCACCCATATGCTTTATAATTCCAGATGCAATGTTTTGTTTTTAATAACATTTCTAGACCAACTGGAAGATTTGTGCAAGTAGAAATTCACCCATATGCTTTATAATTCCAGATGCAATGTTTTGTTTTTAATAACATTTCTAGACCAACTGGAAGATTTGTGCAAGTAGAAATTCACCCATATGCTTTAATGATTCCAGATGCAATGTTTTGTTTTTAATAACATTTCTAGACCAACTGGAAGATTTGTGCAAGTAGAAATTCACCCATATGCTTTAATGATTCCAGATGCAATGTTTTGTTTTTAATAACATTTCTAGACCAACTGGAAGATTTGTGCAAGTAGAAATTCACCCATATGCTTTAATGATTCCAGATGCAATGTTTTGTTTTTAATAACATTTCTAGACCAACTGGAAGATTTGTGCAAGTAGAAATTCACCCATATGCTTTAATGATTCCAGATGCAATGTTTTGTTTTTAATAACATTTCTAGACCAACTGGAAGATTTGTGCAAGTAGAAATTCACCCATATGCTTTAATGATTCCAGATGCATGTTAAAGAAAATGTTAGCAGAGCAAGTTGTTGTTACCATGGTAGATGTATAATTTGTGTTTAGGTTCTACACTCTGATGGTCATCTCCACGGCCCTCTTCAACAAGCCACCCTTTAAGAATCTCATCTGTAACGGCCTGGTGCTGGCCAAGTAAGTAATCCACCACCACTATATATATGTATATAGACCTTCACTGCTGTTGCCTACAGGGATGGACAGAAGATGAGCAAGAGAAAGAATAACTATCCCGACCCAATGAAGATTGTGAATGAATATGGAGCCGATGCTCTCCGGTGAATATTATTTTCTTCATTTATTTTATGTAATGGGAATTAGATCCCTCCCTTCTCTACAGATTGTTTTTGCAGAGGGGGAATTACATTTCTAAAGATTTGACAAAGAAAGATTTTTTTAATTGCAAAACTTTAGGTTACTGCTGGAAATTTAGGTAACAAATCTAAATCCAGCAGATTCTGTATCTTTCTAAACACACCGATATTGTTTGGTATTAGACATATCACATAATACAAAGTTTACTTTTAAAATGTCTCTAATACCATGTGGCTTGAAAACATTGCTTCTAGTATTTTCTTCCATTTCACATATTCTACTCAATAATAAAAATGGCATATCCTGACCAGGAGCACATGTGCTTTACAGAAGGCAGAACGCCATCTGGTGGAACAGAAATCAACTAAACATTGATTTAGCCTGTTCCCTGATATATGGCCAACCCAATTTCTTGATAAATCAAGAAAAGCCATCCACAAACGCGTTTCGCGCTTTTTGGCGTTGGCCAAATATCAGGGAACAGGCTAAATCAATGTTTAGTTGATTTCTGTTCCACCAGATGGCGCTCTGCCTTCTGTAAAGCACATGTGCTCCTGGTCAGGATATGCCATTTTTATTATTGATTTCAACACCTGACCTTTTTATCTTTTATTTTTTTCTTTCATTTTTTCATATTCTACTTAAGTCTAGATTTTGTTTTGTTTTGAATCTGTCATGCAAACCATTGCTCACTTTAAAATCACCATACTTCATGGCATAAAAAATAACTTTTGTTGCATGATGGGCACGTTTATTTGGACATTTTATAGCCCTGGTTAAACAGGTTATCCTAACATGTATCAAAAGACTGGGGGATGTGTTTAGGCTGTACCTCATCAACTCTCCAGTGGTCCGTGCTGAGAACCTGAGGTTCCAGAGTGAAGGAGTCCTGGGAATTAACAAAGATGTCTTCAGGCCGTGGTACCATGCCTATCGGCTCCTGGCCCAGACTGTCCTACAGTACCAACAGGTGAGGTGTATTCAAGGATACAATTTAAATTGTGTCTTTTGAATGTTCTACCGAAAATAAGTGCTTTCTATAATAATATAAATAGAACATTATAATGTGAATTCTCTATGTGTCTCTCAAGACTAATCCTTTGCTAATTTGACCTATGTACTCCATAGATTTTTATTACTTCAATAGGAGAGACATGGCAATATGTTCCAACCGGTATGTTGTCCAGAAATGGGGAGAGGAAGTCCATTTCAAGGAAGAACTTGATCCAGAAGAGCTGGGAAGTAATGTGATGGACCGTTGGATCCTGTCTCTCACCCAATCCGTCCTGGCTTTTGTGAAGCAGGAGATGGCAGGTGCGTGGACTCCACCTCGACTACCTGTAGGTGGATCTAATGGCGGCAATCTGTCTGTCCAGCTTACCGTCTTTACACCGTAGTGCCCCGGCTCATCAAATATGTCGATCAACTCACCAACTGGTATGTCCGCATGAACAAGAAGAGATTCAAGGTGAGTCCCCACACTTATCCCACTAGTATAGTCCCCACCATCTCTTATATACTTATCCCGCTAGTATCATGTAATTCTACCAAATATATACTTAGGTAGAAAGCATCTAGTTTAAAAAGAGTGTTCACTGATAAAGCAGTGTGCAAGGACCAATTGAATCAGTATATTAAAGCTTCACACACTGCTTCAATGTGGGTCACTCAGAAAATGGAAGGAAAATAACAGTAATCGCACACCCTCCTGTTTTCAATGATTTTTCTATAATATTATTAGTAAAGAGCCATAGATAGGATCAAATAGAGACAAGTGCCAGATGATATGGCAACCTGATATCTAAGTCTTAAAATGAAATAGTTTTAAAATTTGAATAATTTTTGGAGATATCATTAAAAATAAAATACAAGAACGCTACTTCAGTTTCTTTATAGCAATGAGCTGAAGGAGAACTTACTATTACAAATCAAGTTGCTCTATCTCCTGGATTTTGCCAGTGTCTCACTCAGGTCAACTACCACTTCTAAAGAACCTGTATAGTGAACTACTGAATTTTATCAGTGCCCAAACTCCAGTGTCTAACAAGTTCTAAAGAACCTGTAGAAGAGCAAATTAGACGTATTCTTTCTTCTTCTTCTTTCTTATCTCCACTCAATCATATTAGGGTATCAAGCTTGTAAAGCTTGAGATCATGACTGGGTGAAGTAGTAGGAGTCTACCTTTGTCATTAAGACTGGGAGCACTACTCAGTGGCAGGCTGACTTAGCTCCAAAAGAAATGGCCGCCTCTGACATGAGGAACAGACACCATGTGCAGCCGCTCCTAACATGGAGTACAAACGCTGCTCATCCTGTATCCCTGGATTCGGAGCCCTTACAGGGTACTATCAGCTGGGCCAGCTGAGCCCAGGTTTTTTAGCAAGCTTGTTACTGCTCCCCCTCCTCCTTTTTCATCCGGGCTTGGGACCGGCAAAGGCGGAGTTCCCATAGTGAACTACTGAATTTTATCAGTGCCCAAACTCCAGTGTCTAACAAGTTCTAAAGAACCTGTAGAAGAGCAAATTAGACGTAATATTATCGTTATTTAAAATTTGTTTTGCTCTCTTTAGACTGAGTCATTTAATCTCTTATTTTCCTTAAAAATCATTTTTTAATGTTTTTTAGCTATAGATTCTAAAGAATACAGTTTGCCATAGAATTACGTGATTCATTAAATACCTTTAAATGAATAACCGTTAATTTTGTGACTATTTGGATAAAATAAAAGCTCTTTAAATTTAGCTCCTTGATAAAACTAAAATTCCAAGGAGAAAACATATCACCCATAGTTAGGCCTTTTATTACGGACAGTTGTTGTATAAGCAGCATGTAATTGATGTGCAGGGAGAAGGTGAAACATCCCGCGAGGATTGGCTGCAGTCCCTAAAGACCCTGTTCTCAGTCCAGTACACCATGATCCGCATGATGGCCCCCTTCACTCCTTTCCTCACAGAGCTGATGTACCAAAACCTCCGTAGTCTCCTCGGCCAGGAGGTGGAGGACAGCAAGGCCTCTGTACACTACCTCATGTTGCCGGAAGTCAGGTAACTCCCCTAGCTGTGTGGGTCTGTGAGGTTATATATCTGTACCTTCCATGAGTGTGTGTCCACCTAGAACATGTTCTTTTTTCTCTCTTAGTCTCTCTGGGATGGATACACTCCCTGTGTGTGTGGCTGAGACAATAGGGATGTTATTTATATATCTGTACCTTCCATGAGTGTGTGTCCACCTAGAACATGTTCTTTTTTCTCTCTTAGTGTCTCTGGGATGGATACACTTGGACACTCCCTGTGTGTGTGGCTGAGACAATAGGAATGTTATTTATATATCTGTACCTTCCATGAGTGTGTGTCCACCTAGAACATGTTCTTTTTTCTCTCTTAGTGTCTCTGGGATGGATACACTTGGACACTCCCTGTGTGTGTGGCTGAGACAATAGGAATGTTATTTATATATCTGTACCTTCCATGAGTGTGTGTCCACCTAGAAACATGTTCTTTTTTCTCTCTTAGTGTCTCTGGGATGGATACACTTGGACACTCCCTGTGTGTGTGGCTGAGACAATAGGGATGTTATTTATATATCTGTACCTTCCATGAGTGTGTGTCCACCTAGAACATGTTCTTTTTTCTCTCTTAGTGTCTCTGGGATGGATACACTTGGACACTCCCTGTGTGTGTGGCTGAGACAATAGGGATGTTATTTATATATCTGTACCTTCCATGAGTGTGTGTCCACCTAGAACATGTTCTTTTTTCTCTCTTAGTGTCTCTGGGATGGATACACTTGGACACTCCCTGTGTGTGTGGCTGAGACCATAGGAATGTTATTTATATATCTGTACCTTCCATGAGTGTGTGTCCACCTAGAACATGTTCTTTTTTCTCTCTTAGTGTCTCTGGGATGGATACACTTGGACACTCCCTGTGTGTGTGGCTGAGACAATAGGAATGTTATTTATATATCTGTACCTTCCATGAGTGTGTGTCCACCTAGAACATGTTCTTTTTTCTCTCTTAGTGTCTCTGGGATGGATACCCTTGGACACTCCCTGTGTGTGTGGCTGAGACAATAGGAATGTTATTTATATATCTGTACCTTCCATGAGTGTGTGTCCACCTAGAACATGTTCTTTTTTCTCTCTTAGTCTCTCTGGGATGGATACACTCCCTGTGTGTGTGGCTCAGACCATAGGAATGTTATTTATATATCTGTACCTTAATGAGTGTGTGTCCACCTAGAAACATGTTCTTTTTTCTCTCTTAGTGTCTCTGGGATGGATACACTTGGACACTCCCTGTGTGTGTGGCTGAGACAATAGGAATGTTATTTATATATCTGTACCTTCCATGAGTGTGTGTCCACCTAGAACATGTTCTTTTTTCTCTCTTAGTGTCTCTGGGATGGATACCCTTGGACACTCCCTGTGTGTGTGGCTCAGACAATAGGAATGTTATTTATATATCTGTACCTTAATGAGTGTGTGTCCACCTAGAACATGTTCTTTTTTCTCTCTTAGTGTCTCTGGGATGGATACCCTTGGACACTCCCTGTGTGTGTGGCTGAGACAATAGGAATGTTATTTATATATCTGTACCTTCCATGAGTGTGTGTCCACCTAGAACATGTTCTTTTTTCTCTCTTAGTCTCTCTGGGATGGATACACTCCCTGTGTGTGTGGCTGAGACCATAGGAATGTTATTTATATATCTGTACCTTCCATGAGTGTGTGTCCACCTAGAACATGTTCTTTTTTCTCTCTTAGTGTCTCTGGGATAGATACACTTGGACACTCCCTGTGTGTGTGGCTCAGACAATAGGAATGTTATTTATATATCTGTACCTTCCATGAGTGTGTGTCCACCTAGAACATGTTCTTTTTTCTCTCTTAGTGTCTCTGGGATGGATACACTTGGACACTCCCTGTGTGTGTGGCTGAGACAATAGGAATGTTATTTATATATCTGTACCTTCCATGAGTGTGTGTCCACCTAGAACATGTTCTTTTTTCTCTCTTAGTGTCTCTGGGATGGATACACTTGGACTCTCCCTGTGTGTGTGGCTGGGACAATAGGAATGTTATTTATATATCTGTACCTTCCATGAGTGTGTGTCCACCTAGAACATGTTCTTTTTTCTCTCTTAGTGTCTCTGGGATGGATACACTTGGACACTCCCTGTGTGTGTGGCTGAGACAATAGGGATGTTATTTATATATCTGTACCTTCCATGAGTGTGTGTCCACCTAGAACATGTTCTTTTTTCTCTCTTAGTGTCTCTGGGATAGATACACTTGGACACTCCCTGTGTGTGTGGCTGAGACCATAGGAATGTTATTTATATATCTGTACCTTCCATGAGTGTGTGTCCACCTAGAACATGTTCTTTTTTCTCTCTTAGTGTCTCTGGGATAGATACACTTGGACACTCCCTGTGTGTGTGGCTGAGACCATAGGAATGTTATTTATATAGCTGTACCTTCCATGAGTGTGTGTCCACCTAGAAACATGTTCTTTTTTCTCTCTTAGTGTCTCTGGGATGGATACCCTTGGACACTCCCTGTGTGTGTGGCTGAGACAATAGGAATGTTATTTATATATCTGTACCTTCCATGAGTGTGTGTCCACCTAGAACATGTTCTTTTTTCTCTCTTAGTGTCTCTGGGATAGATACACTTGGACACTCCCTGTGTGTGTGGCTCAGACAATAGGAATGTTATTTATATATCTGTACCTTCCATGAGTGTGTGTCCACCTAGAACATGTTCTTTTTTCTCTCTTAGTGTCTCTGGGATGGATACCCTTGGACACTCCCTGTGTGTGTGGCTGAGACAATAGGGATGTTATTTATATATCTGTACCTTCCATGAGTGTGTGTCCACCTAGAACATGTTCTTTTTTCTCTCTTAGTGTCTCTGGGATGGATACCCTTGGACACTCCCTGTGTGTGTGGCTGAGACAATAGGGATGTTATTTATATATCTGTACCTTCCATGAGTGTGTGTCCACCTAGAAACATGTTCTTTTTTCTCTCTTAGTGTCTCTGGGATGGATACACTTGGACACTCCCTGTGTGTGTGGCTGAGACAATAGGAATGTTATTTATATATCTGTACCTTCCATGAGTGTGTGTCCACCTAGAAACATGTTCTTTTTTCTCTCTTAGTGTCTCTGGGATGGATACACTTGGACACTCCCTGTGTGTGTGGCTGAGACCATAGGAATGTTATTTATATATCTGTACCTTCCATGAGTGTGTGTCCACCTAGAACATGTTCTTTTTTCTCTCTTAGTGTCTCTGGGATGGATACCCTTGGACACTCCCTGTGTGTGTGGCTCGAGACAATAGGAATGTTATTTATATATCTGTACCTTCCATGAGTGTGTGTCCACCTAGAACATGTTCTTTTTTCTCTCTTAGTGTCTCTGGGATGGATACACTTGGACACTCCCTGTGTGTGTGGCTGAGACCATAGGAATGTTATTTATATATCTGTACCTTCCATGAGTGTGTGTCCACCTAGAACATGTTCTTTTTTCTCTCTTAGTGTCTCTGGGATGGATACCCTTGGACACTCCCTGTGTGTGTGGCTGAGACAATAGGAATGTTATTTATATATCTGTACCTTCCATGAGTGTGTGTCCACCTAGAACATGTTCTTTTTTCTCTCTTAGTGTCTCTGGGATGGATACACTTGGACACTCCCTGTGTGTGTGGCTCAGACAATAGGAATGTTATTTATATATCTGTACCTTAATGAGTGTGTGTCCACCTAGAAACATGTTCTTTTTTCTCTCTTAGAGTCTCTGGGATGGATACACTTGGACACTCCCTGTGTATGTGGCTGAGACAATAGGAATGTTATTTATATATCTGTACCTTCCATGAGTGTGTGTCCACCTAGAACATGTTCTTTTTTCTCTCTTAGTGTCTCTGGGATGGATACACTTGGACACTCCCTGTGTGTGTGGCTGAGACAATAGGAATGTTATTTATATATCTGTACCTTCCATGAGTGTGTGTCCACCTAGAACATGTTCTTTTTTCTCTCTTAGTGTCTCTGGGATGGATACCCTTGGACACTCCCTGTGTGTGTGGCTGAGACCATAGGAATGTTATTTATATATCTGTACCTTCCATGAGTGTGTGTCCACCTAGAACATGTTCTTTTTTCTCTCTTAGTGTCTCTGGGATGGATACCCTTGGACACTCCCTGTGTGTGTGGCTGAGACCATAGGAATGTTATTTATATATCTGTACCTTCCATGAGTGTGTGTCCACCTAGAACATGTTCTTTTTTCTCTCTTAGTGTCTCTGGGATGGATACACTTGGACACTCCCTGTGTGTGTAGGCTGAGACAATAGGAATGTTATTTATATAGCTGTACCTTCCATGAGTGTGTGTCCACCTAGAACATGTTCTTTTTTCTCTCTTAGTGTCTCTGGGATGGATACCCTTGGACACTCCCTGTGTGTGTGGCTGAGACAATAGGAATGTTATTTATATATCTGTACCTTCCATGAGTGTGTGTCCACCTAGAACATGTTCTTTTTTCTCTCTTAGTGTCTCTGGGATGGATACCCTTGGACACTCCCTGTGTGTGTGGCTGAGACCATAGGAATGTTATTTATATATCTGTACCTTAATGAGTGTGTGTCCACCTAGAAACATGTTCTTTTTTCTCTCTTAGTGTCTCTGGGATGGATACACTTGGACACTCCCTGTGTATGTGGCTGAGACAATAGGAATGTTATTTATATATCTGTACCTTCCATGAGTGTGTGTCCACCTAGAACATGTTCTTTTTTCTCTCTTAGTGTCTCTGGGATGGATACACTTGGACACTCCCTGTGTGTGTGGCTCAGACAATAGGAATGTTATTTATATATCTGTACCTTAATGAGTGTGTGTCCACCTAGAACATGTTCTTTTTTCTCTCTTAGTGTCTCTGGGATGGATACACTTGGACACTCCCTGTGTGTGGCTGAGACAATAGGAATGTTATTTATATATCTGTACCTTCCATGAGTGTGTGTCCACCTAGAACATGTTCTTTTTTCTCTCTTAGTGTCTCTGGGATGGATACACTTGGACACTCCGTGTGTGGCTGAGACAATAGGAATGTTATTTATATATCTGTACCTTCCATGAGTGTGTGTCCACCTAGAACATGTTCTTTTTTCTCTCTTAGTGTCTCTGGGATGGATACACTCCCTGTGTGTGTAGCTGAGACAATAGGAATGTTATTTATATATCTGTACCTTCCATGAGTGTGTGTCCACCTAGAACATGTTCTTTTTTCTCTCTTAGTGTCTCTGGGATGGATACACTTGGACACTCCCTGTGTGTGTGGCTGAGACAATAGGGAATGTTATTTATATATCTGTACCTTCCATGAGTGTGTGTCCACCTAGAAACATGTTCTTTTTTCTCTCTTAGTGTCTCTGGGATGGATACACTTGGACACTCCCTGTGTGTGTGGCTGAGACCATAGGAATGTTATTTATATATCTGTACCTTCCATGAGTGTGTGTCCACCTAGAAACATGTTCTTTTTTCTCTCTTAGTGTCTCTGGGATAGATACACTTGGACACTCCCTGTGTGTGTGGCTGAGACCATAGGAATGTTATTTATATATCTGTACCTTCCATGAGTGTGTGTCCACCTAGAAACATGTTCTTTTTTCTCTCTTAGTGTCTCTGGGATAGATACACTTGGACACTCCCTGTGTGTGTGGCTGAGACCATAGGAATGTTATTTATATATCTGTACCTTCCATGAGTGTGTGTCCACCTAGAACATGTTCTTTTTTCTCTCTTAGTGTCTCTGGGATGGATACCCTTGGACACTCCCTGTGTGTGTGGCTGAGACAATAGGGATGTTATTTATATATCTGTACCTTCCATGAGTGTGTGTCCACCTAGAAACATGTTCTTTTTTCTCTCTTAGTGTCTCTGGGATGGATACACTTGGACACTCCCTGTGTGTGTGGCTGAGACAATAGGAATGTTATTTATATATCTGTACCTTCCATGAGTGTGTGTCCACCTAGAAACATGTTCTTTTTTCTCTCTTAGTGTCTCTGGGATGGATACCCTTGGACACTCCCTGTGTGTGTGGCTCAGACAATAGGAATGTTATTTATATATCTGTACCTTAATGAGTGTGTGTCCACCTAGAAACATGTTCTTTTTTCTCTCTTAGTGTCTCTGGGATGGATACCCTTGGACACTCCCTGTGTGTGTGGCTGAGACAATAGGAATGTTATTTATATATCTGTACCTTCCATGAGTGTGTGTCCACCTAGAACATGTTCTTTTTTCTCTCTTAGTGTCTCTGGGATGGATACCCTTGGACACTCCCTGTGTGTGTGGCTCAGACAATAGGAATGTTATTTATATATCTGTACCTTAATGAGTGTGTGTCCACCTAGAACATGTTCTTTTTTCTCTCTTAGTGTCTCTGGGATAGATACACTTGGACACTCCCTGTGTGTGTGGCTGAGACCATAGGAATGTTATTTATATAGCTGTACCTTCCATGAGTGTGTGTCCACCTAGAACATGTTCTTTTTTCTCTCTTAGTGTCTCTGGGATGGATACCCTTGGACACTCCCTGTGTGTGTGGCTGAGACCATAGGAATGTTATTTATATATCTGTACCTTCCATGAGTGTGTGTCCACCTAGAACATGTTCTTTTTTCTCTCTTAGTGTCTCTGGGATGGATACCCTTGGACACTCCCTGTGTGTGTGGCTGAGACCATAGGAATGTTATTTATATAGCTGTACCTTCCATGAGTGTGTGTCCACCTAGAACATGTTCTTTTTTCTCTCTTAGTGTCTCTGGGATGGATACACTTGGACACTCCCTGTGTGTGTGGCTGAGACCATAGGAATGTTATTTATATAGCTGTACCTTCCATGAGTGTGTGTCCACCTAGAACATGTTCTTTTTTCTCTCTTAGTGTCTCTGGGATGGATACACTTGGACACTCCCTGTGTGTGTGGCTGAGACAATAGGATGTTATTTATATATCTGTACCTTCCATGAGTGTGTGTCCACCTAGAACATGTTCTTTTTTCTCTCTTAGTGTCTCTGGGATGGATACCCTTGGACACTCCCTGTGTGTGTGGCTGAGACAATAGGAATGTTATTTATATATCTGTACCTTCATGAGTGTGTGTCCACCTAGAACATGTTCTTTTTTCTCTCTTAGTGTCTCTGGGATGGATACCCTTGGACACTCCCTGTGTGTGTGGCTGAGACCATAGGAATGTTATTTATATATCTGTACCTTCCATGAGTGTGTGTCCACCTAGAACATGTTCTTTTTTCTCTCTTAGTGTCTCTGGGATGGATACCCTTGGACACTCCCTGTGTGTGTGGCTGAGACAATAGGAATGTTATTTATATATCTGTACCTTCCATGAGTGTGTGTCCACCTAGAACATGTTCTTTTTTCTCTCTTAGTGTCTCTGGGATGGATACACTTGGACACTCCCTGTGTGTGTGGCTGAGACCATAGGAATGTTATTTATATATCTGTACCTTCCATGAGTGTGTGTCCACCTAGAACATGTTCTTTTTTCTCTCTTAGTGTCTCTGGGATGGATACACTTGGACACTCCGTGTGTGGCTGAGACAATAGGAATGTTATTTATATATCTGTACCTTCCATGAGTGTGTGTCCACCTAGAACATGTTCTTTTTTCTCTCTTAGTGTCTCTGGGATGGATACACTCCCTGTGTGTGTGGCTGAGACAATAGGAATGTTATTTATATATCTCTACCTTCCATGAGTGTGTGTGTCCACCTAGAACATGTTCTTTTTTCTCTCTTAGTGTCTCTGGGATGGATACACTTGGACACTCCCTGTGTGTGTGGCTGAGACAATAGGAATGTTATTTATATATCTGTACCTTCCATGAGTGTGTGTGTCCACCTAGAACATGTTCTTTTTTCTCTCTTAGTGTTTCTGGGATGGATACACTTGGACACTCCCTGTGTGTGTGGCTGAGACAATAGGAATGTTATTTATATATCTGTACCTTCCATGAGTGTGTGTCCACCTAGAACATGTTCTTTTTTCTCTCTTAGTGTCTCTGGGATGGATACACTTGGACACTCCCTGTGTGTGTGGCTGAGACAATAGGAATGTTATTTATATATCTGTACCTTCCATGAGTGTGTGTGTCCACCTAGAACATGTTCTTTTTTCTCTCTTAGTGTCTCTGGGATGGATACACTTGGACACTCCCTGTGTGTGTGGCTGAGACAATAGGAATGTTATTTATATATCTGTACCTTCCATGAGTGTGTGTCCACCTAGAACATGTTCTTTTTTCTCTCTTAGTGTCTCTGGGATGGATACACTTGGACACTCCCTGTGTGTGTGGCTGAGACAATAGGAATGTTATTTATATATCTGTACCTTCCATGAGTGTGTGTCCACCTAGAACATGTTCTTTTTTTCTCTCTTAGTGTTTCTGGGATGGATACACTTGGACACTCCCTGTGTGTGTGGCTGAGACAATAGGAATGTTATTTATATATCTGTACCTTCCATGAGTGTGTGTGTCCACCTAGAACATGTTCTTTTTTTCTCTCTTAGTGTCTCTGGGATGGATACACTTGGACACTCCCTGTGTGTGTGGCTGAGACAATAGGAATGTTATTTATATATCTGTACCTTCCATGAGTGTGTGTCCACCTAGAACATGTTCTTTTTTCTCTCTTAGTGTTTCTGGGATGGATACACTTGGACACTCCCTGTGTGTGTGGCTGAGACAATAGGAATGTTATTTATATATCTGTACCTTCCATGAGTGTGTGTGTCCACCTAGAACATGTTCTTTTTTCTCTCTTAGTGTTTCTGGGATGGATACACTTGGACACTCCCTGTGTGTGTGGCTGAGACAATAGGAATGTTATTTATATATCTGTACCTTCCATGAGTGTGTGTCCACCTAGAACATGTTCTTTTTTCTCTCTTAGTGTCTCTGGGATGGATACACTTGGACACTCCCTGTGTGTGTGGCTGAGACAATAGGAATGTTATTTATATATCTGTACCTTCCATGAGTGTGTGTCCACCTAGAACATGTTCTTTTTTCTCTCTTAGTGTCTCTGGGATGGATACACTTGGACACTCCCTGTGTGTGTGGCTGAGACAATAGGAATGTTATTTATATATCTGTACCTTCCATGAGTGTGTGTCCACCTAGAACATGTTCTTTTTTCTCTCTTAGTGTCTCTGGGATGGATACACTCCCTGTGTGTGTGGCTGAGACAATAGGAATGTTATTTATATATCAGTACCTTCCATGAGTGTGTGTCCACCTAGAACATGTTCTTTTTTCTCTCTTAGTGTTTCTGGGATGGATACACTTGGACACTCCCTGTGTGTGTGGCTGAGACAATAGGAATGTTATTTATATATCAGTACCTTCCATGAGTGTGTGTCCACCTAGAACATGTTCTTTTTTCTCTCTTAGTGTCTCTGGGATGGATACACTTGACACTCCCTGTGTGTGTGGCTGAGACAATAGGAATGTTATTTATATATCTGTACCTTCCATGAGTGTGTGTCCACCTAGAACATGTTCTTTTTTCTCTCTTAGTGTCTCTGGGATGGATACACTCCCTGTGTGTGTGGCTGAGACAATAGGAATGTTATTTATATATCTGTACCTTCCATGAGTGTGTGTCCACCTAGAACATGTTCTTTTTTCTCTCTTAGTGTCTCTGGGATGGATACACTTGGACACTCCCTGTGTGTGTGGCTGAGACAATAGGAATGTTATTTATATATCTGTACCTTCCATGAGTGTGTGTCCACCTAGAACATGTTCTTTTTTCTCTCTTAGTGTTTCTGGGATGGATACACTTGGACACTCCCTGTGTGTGTGGCTGAGACAATAGGAATGTTATTTATATATCTGTACCTTCCATGAGTGTGTGTCCACCTAGAACATGTTCTTTTTTCTCTCTTAGTGTCTCTGGGATGGATACACTTGGACACTCCCTGTGTGTGTGGCTGAGACAATAGGAATGTTATTTATATATCTGTACCTTCCATGAGTGTGTGTCCACCTAGAACATGTTCTTTTTTCTCTCTTAGTGTCTCTGGGATGGATACACTTGGACACTCCCTGTGTGTGTGGCTGAGACCATAGGAATGTTATTTATATATCTGTACCTTCCATGAGTGTGTGTCCACCTAGAACATGTTCTTTTTTCTCTCTTAGTGTCTCTGGGATGGATACACTTGACACTCCCTGTGTGTGTGGCTGAGACCATAGGAATGTTATTTATATATCTGTACCTTCCAGGAGTGTGTGTCCACCTAGAACATGTTCTTTTTTCTCTCTTAGTGTCTCTGGGATGGATACACTTGACACTCCCTGTGTGTGTGGCTGAGACAATAGGAATGTTATTTATATATCTGTATCTTCCATGAGTGTGTGTCCACCTAGAACATGTTCTTTTTTCTCTCTTAGTGTCTCTGGGATGGATACACTTGACACTCCCTGTGTGTGTGGCTGAGACAATAGGAATGTTATTTATATATCTGTACCTTCCATGAGTGTGTGTCCACCTAGAACATGTTCTTTTTTCTCTCTTAGTGTCTCTGGGATGGATACACTTGACACTCCCTGTGTGTGTGGCTGAGACAATAGGAATGTTATTTATATATCTGTACCTTCCATGAGTGTGTGTCCACCTAGAACATGTTCTTTTTTCTCTCTTAGTGTCTCTGGGATGGATACACTTGGACACTCCCTGTGTGTGTGGCTGAGACAATAGGAATGTTATTTATATATCTGTACCTTCCATGAGTGTGTGTCCACCTAGAACATGTTCTTTTTTCTCTCTTAGTGTCTCTGGGATGGATACACTTGACACTCCCTGTGTGTGTGGCTGAGACCATAGGAATGTTATTTATATATCTGTACCTTCCATGAGTGTGTGTCCACCTAGAACATGTTCTTTTTTCTCTCTTAGTGTCTCTGGGATGGATACACTTGACACTCCCTGTGTGTGTGGCTGAGACAATAGGAATGTTATTTATATATCAGTACCTTCCATGAGTGTGTGTCCACCTAGAACATGTTCTTTTTTCTCTCTTAGTGTCTCTGGGATGGATACACTTGACACTCCCTGTGTGTGTGGCTGAGACCATAGGAATGTTATTTATATATCTGTACCTTCCATGAGTGTGTGTCCACCTAGAACATGTTCTTTTTTCTCTCTTAGTGTCTCTGGGATGGATACACTTGACACTCCCTGTGTGTGTGGCTGAGACCATAGGAATGTTATTTATATATCTGTACCTTCCATGAGTGTGTGTCCACCTAGAACATGTTCTTTTTTCTCTCTTAGTGTCTCTGGGATGGATACACTTGACACTCCCTGTGTGTGTGGCTGAGACCATAGGAATGTTATTTATATATCTGTACCTTCCAGGAGTGTGTGTCCACCTAGAACATGTTCTTTTTTCTCTCTTAGTGTCTCTGGGATGGATACACTTGACACTCCCTGTGTGTGTGGCTGAGACCATAGGAATGTTATTTATATATCTGTGTTGTTGTTGTTTTTTATCCCCTTGTGTAAAGATTACACGAATTCCATGAGTTCATGCTCCTCGAGCTGTTTTATGATGAGCAGCGGCCTCTCCCAAAGGTCCTGTTTAGTGCATCTAATGCAAGCCAAAATGTGTTCTGGAGCTGCAGGTGACAAGCTACATTTTGGGCAAGTGGGATAGATTTTGTTATTATTTTCTATCTTCAATGGCTTGAGATGGCCTGTTCTAAATCTTGTTAGTGTTGTTTGATGCTGTCTATTTCTGATGTTTAGAGCTCCTCCTGGGTTCACTCCACTGTACCAACTGTGTTTAGGTGGGATCCTCCAGTTCTTGTTTATTTTTGTTTTGGCTACTGTTTCTATTTCTTTAAAAGTAAGTTTATTTTTCTGTGGCAAGGGTTCTTTTGTGCCCTTTTTTCGCTAGCACATCAGCAGCTTCATTGCCTTCAATTCCAACATGTGAGGGTATCCATTGAAGGTTAATTTTTGAAGTTTTTGAGAGTTTTTGGAGATAACCAATTATGTTCCTGCTTACTTTGTCTCTGAGTTCCCCTGTGTGACTCAAGTGTTGTATGGCACTTCTACTATCAGTAAGAATCCAGATATCTTGATAATTAGTATTTCTGATGGATTTTAAGGCTTCATAGATGGCTATAAGTTCTGATCTGAAGACTGAGCAAAAATCTGGGTTTCTTCTGTTCATTTTCTCAATGCCATTTGTAGTTTTGATGAGACAGCCACTGCCAGTGTGTCCCAACTCATCTCTGCTACCATCGGTATAGATAGTTATTGCATTTTTAGGAATGTTATTAATTATTTCTAATGATAATTGTTTTAAGTATTCTGGATTTTGGTATTGTTTGTTGGTGGGTTCATTTAAAGTGTCATTAAAAATAACATTTTGTAGTGGTTCGCATGGAGAAATTTTTTCTGCTAAATAATTTTTTTCTACTTTATATTTTAAAAATCCATTTCTTTTGGCCAGGTGGAGAGGACCTTCTTTTTTGAGTCTTAGATTGGATTCCCAATTAAGTATGTAATTGGAAGTTCTGTGTTTGTTTCCATAACTCTTGATTTTGTTTATATATTTTGGCAGATTGTAGCTTCTTCTATCCTTTAAGGGCATAATGTCTGCCTCGTAAAGTACAATATCGTTAGGGCAGGTATTTCGAAGACCTGTAATAATTCTAGCTGCACTTAGTTGTATCCTTTCCAGTGTTTTTAGATTTGTTTCAGATGCTGTACCATAGATTTGATATCCATATTCCAGGATAGGTCTAATTAGAGATGTGTAAGTTAATTTTAGTGTGGTTGCATCGGCTCCCCACTCTCTTCCTGAAATATATTTCAGGATTTTTAGTCTGTCTCTTCCTTTTCTAATAACTTCTTCAATATGTTTACTGGAGTTAATTTCTGGATCCAGGGTGTAGCCAAGATATTTAGGATGTTTATTATATTGTAATTGTTGTTCTTTCAGAATAATTTTTGACCTTATTTTGTATAGTTTCTTATCGGTAGTAAAAAGACAGGTTTCAGATTTTTGGGGGTTAAATTCTAATTTATGTTTATTAGCAAATTTTTCTAGGTGGAGAAGAGTCTTGTTCAAATTCCTTTCAGCTTTTTTCCAGTTAGTGTTACTGCTCCATAGAATAATGTCATCAGCGAAAAGTCCAATATTGGTTTTATGTGAAATTTTTTCTTCTATGCCTGCAATAAATAGGGTGAAGAGAGTTGGGCTAAGGACTGATCCTTGTGGTAATCCTTGGTACAATTTGAAGGTTTTAGATAGAGTTCCATTATATTTGACCCTGATGTATCTATTTTTAAGGAAATCATTTATCCAAGTGATAGCTTTTCCATCAATTTTGAAATGCTTGTATAATTTTGTAATCAACTTGTTTTTCCATACTTTATCAAAAGCTTGTGTAAGGTCTAAAAAAGCAGCTATGGTGTGGCTAGTTGGTTTTCTGTTTTGTGCATCTTTTACCTTTTGGGTGAAAAATAAGAGTTGGTCTATTGTCCCATGTCCTTTCCTAAATCCATATTGTTCTTCTGGTAAGAGATTTCTTGTGTCAAGGTGGTAGGTAAGTCGTCTGAGTATAATTTTTTCCATTAATTTGCAGCAAATACTTGTGAGGGAGATAGGTCGATAGTTTTTTGGGTCATCAGCAGATTTGTCAAGTTTTTTAATAGGAATTTTATATATCTGTACCTTCCATGAGTGTGTGTCCACCTAGAACATGTTCTTTTTTCTCTCTTAGTGTCTCTGGGATGGATACACTTGACACTCCCTGTGTGTGTGGCTGAGACAATAGGGATGTTATTTATATATCTGTTCCTTCCATGAGTGTGTGTCCACCTAGAACATGTTCTTTTTTCTCTCTTAGTGTCTCTGGGATGGATACACTTGACACTCCCTGTGTGTGTGGCTGAGACCATAGGAATGTTATTTATATATCTGTACCTTCCATGAGTGTGTGTCCACCTAGAACATGTTCTTTTTTCTCTCTTAGTGTCTCTGGGATGGATACACTTGACACTCCCTGTGTGTGTGGCTGAGACAATAGGAATGTTATTTATATATCTGTACCTTCCATGAGTGTGTGTCCACCTAGAACATGTTCTTTTTTCTCTCTTAGTGTCTCTGGGATGGATACACTTGGACACTCCCTGTGTGTGTGGCTGAGACAATAGGAATGTTATTTATATATCTGTACCTTCCATGAGTGTGTGTCCACCTAGAACATGTTCTTTTTTCTCTCTTAGTGTCTCTGGGATGGATACACTTGACACTCCCTGTGTGTGTGGCTGAGACAATAGGAATGTTATTTATATATCTGTACCTTCCATGAGTGTGTGTCCACCTAGAACATGTTCTTTTTTCTCTCTTAGTGTCTCTGGGATGGATACACTTGACACTCCCTGTGTGTGTGGCTGAGACAATAGGAATGTTATTTATATATCTGTACCTTCCATGAGTGTGTGTCCACCTAGAACATGTTCTTTTTTCTCTCTTAGTGTCTCTGGGATGGATACACTTGACACTCCCTGTGTGTGTGGCTGAGACAATAGGAATGTTATTTATATATCTGTATCTTCCATGAGTGTGTGTCCACCTAGAACATGTTCTTTTTTCTCTCTTAGTGTCTCTGGGATGGATACACTTGACACTCCCTGTGTGTGTGGCTGAGACAATAGGAATGTTATTTATATATCTGTATCTTCCATGAGTGTGTGTTCACCTCTAGAAATAGCCCTTCCAAAGTTATTAAAGTAGTTTGTTCTATTTTATGTTATGAGGATCATGGCCTTCCCAAGTTAATAGAGTAGTTAGTTCAATATTATAATTCTCTTCTAATTTACCATAAAAACATTTCAGATATAAAATTTAATCATTTCACACTGGGCGGATACAAGATGGTAGAGAACTTACCCACCAATACTTTCCTAGCTACCTGCATCTACTTTGTGGATTCTTATGACCTGTGTATGTTTTTATAAAAATATTTCTGATAGTTTAGTATATAATAATTAATGGACTTTTTTAGAAAAAATATTGAGGAACTTCATAGTTCTATCTTGAATGATATCTTAGGAAAAAATATAGAGCACTAGAACAATGTTCATAAAGTGTATGTATCCAGGACTGCCCTCCAAGATGAGGAGATGGAGAGGAAGGTGGCTCGGATGCAGGAGGTGGTGGAGATGGGTAGGCTGATCCGAGACAGGAAAGATCTTCCCTTGAAGGTGAGTTGATTCACTCTTGTCAGAGGGGGGGTCGGTTGAAGGCTGGTTAAACCGTTTGGTTTACGACCACTACGACCCGGGTTCGAACCCGCATTGGACACTTTTTTCTGTTTAAAAAAAAAAATGCTCCAATGGCCCCCCGATTCTTGCAAAAGTCCAACCCCACCAGCGAGTGCAAGTAACCAAACGGGGCTCTGGCACATTTGTAAGTGCAAAGTCGAACTGCTTTCACATGTATAGACATGTGGTGCGCTTACAGTAAAAAGCAGTCGCTAACTACCCACCATGATTATAATCATGGTGGGTAGTTAGCGACTGCTTTTTACTATAACGATAATTAATACAATAATTATCATGGCCTGTACCACGTGTACTAGGGATAAGCAAAAAAAAAAAAAAAAACTCTTGTCAGATTTCAGGATTTGACACTGATTGTGCAGTATCCACTCCGTGAAGCTGTGGTAGTCCATCGGGACCCATCCTACCTCTCAGATCTCAAATCTCTGGAGAAATATATCCTTCTGGAGCTGAACATCCGCAGCCTGACTCTCACTCCAGACAAGTCTGCATATGGTGTGCAACTCCGCGCAGACCCTGATATCAAGGTGCTGGGACAAAGACTACGGCAGCAAGCTAAACCTGTTTTCCAGGCTGTCAGGGTAATTCACCTTTCAATTTATTTCTTTTATCTCCCTTCTTCCTGTCTTAACTGACTGTTCAAATTTTAGAATCCAATAAACAATAATTCAAGCCAAGCCCTCCCAATATATTTTTTCATCGCAGTAAGGACAGTAGAAGTTCGTTTTATGTATAAAAGAAACATTCACGCTTTTAAATCCTTTTATTTTATATGTATAGATGGCACGTTATTGCTTTGTGTTAATTTATTCCTAACTGGCCTTGTCTTTATAGTTTGCTGAAGAGCATTGCTCGAAGCAAATATTTGAATGTAATTCTACTGTCCTATAAGCTTATGTCCATAGTTTACTTGAAAACCATTTCTAAGATTCCATCCTTCAGTGTAGCATATAAAAGCAGAATGATCCAATACAGTATTAGAGCTCTGAGAAGCGGTCTAGTGGATTAAATTGGCAAAACCGCTGGGAGGGTTCACCACTGATGAGCCAAGCCCTCCCAATATATTTTTTCATCGCAGTAAGGACAGAAGTTTGTTTTATGTATAAAAGAAACATTCGCGCTTTTAAATCCTTTTATTTTATATGTATAGATGGCGCGTTATTGCTTTGTGTTAAACAATAATTCAACCAATTTTTAAAAATTTCTATAACCGATTCATTTATCAACTATTTCATCTTCTAACTATATATCTCATTATTTGATAACACGTCCTATAAAAATGTCCAATACAGCTGTGGCTGTTACAGTGGATTATTAAGGTGTATTAAATTACAGAAGTTAAACTGTACCGTAGGACATCCCTTTCCTCCTTCAAGTTTCTTTACTTTTGAAACTGAATATCCATTTAGTGACTACCCATTTTTACAAAAGGTGCGTGTGTTTAGAATCTGACAGATGAACAGATAGAGAAGGCCATGACAGCAGGCCAGATGGAGATCTGTGGCCACATCCTCTCAGCCTCAGAACTCCGCATCAGCTTTAAGGTCGGCGGAGAGTCTGCTGGGAAGTATGAGGCCCACTCCTGTGGGGAGGTAAGTTGTTCAATTACTATTCTCTCATTTAAAAGTTCATTAAAACTATACCCGCCTGGTTTATGATGACTTTTTAAAAGTCTTCACCCTTAAAATAACGTCCCAAATCTGACTGCTAAAATTGGTCCCTAAAACTATTATTCTTTTTCTTTGAAAGATTGTTATAAAATTGTTATAAAAACTGATGAAATGTGAAATATGACTATATAATTGCTCCATTACTATTTTGGACCCAGTAGCTGTGGCTGTAATAGGAAGATTGGAGAATGAAATATGCTTCACTACTCTCCCAAAGCCATTTAATTATCAGCTGTAGCTCTGAGACAGGGATTTCATATTAAGCACAATAAAACAGGATTATTGGAAAGCATAAGAGTGCGAAGGAGAAAAGTTTCTTTTATTACAACAGGGTCAAAACACAAGCTTTCAAATCTATTGGGTCCTCTGTGTAAATCTTTCTCAGTGTAACTCTAATGAACATTAAAAGAGGAAAGTGATTTATACATGAGAGATATACTGATGATCTTATTTTGTTTAAAAATATATTAAAAGGGGGGGTCGGTGGAAGGCTGGTTAAACCGTTTGGTTTTCAACCACTACGACCCGGGTTCGATTCCCGCATTGGACACTTTTTTTCTGTTTTAAAAAAATAAATAAAATTTAAAAAATGCTCCAATGGCCCCCGATTCTTGCAAAAGTCCAGCCCCACCAGCGAGTGCAAGTAACCAAACGGGGCTCTGGCACATTTGTAAGTGCAAAGTCTAACTGCTTTTCACATGTGTAGACATGTGGTGCGCTTACAGTAAAAAAAAAAAGCAGTCGCTAACTACCCACCATGATTATCATGGCCTGTACCACGTGTACTAGGGATAAGCAAAAAATATATATTAGGGGATTAGCCTATTAAAAGGATATATCTATATATATAAAAATGAATGTATGTGTGTGTGTCCTTTATGCCTGACCAAACCACTCATTGGAACGCCATGAAACTTTGGGAAGTTATTTAGTATAGTACTGGGAAGGTTTCTAGCAAATAAAATTTTTGAAATAACTTTTCGCCTAAAAATAATCAAGATAAATATTCTAATTTATCTGTTATAATTCAACAATCTGCTCTAAATACTATCATGATGATACGATGATTTTGTAATGTAGAAAATTAGGAAAGACAAAATTCAGGATGACACGGCAATTTATTTGAGACAAGAATAATGATACAATTCCAAGGCAAGATACTATTCCTTTAACCCTTAATTACTCGCGTCGAGACACAGGTCTCACCTAAATTTTTAATCGAAAAAATAAATACGATTTTCGAGTCCAAATAATTTGTAAGTTTTAGTAGCTTAAGATATAATCTAAATAAATATTTTAGACCATTTGTTCTATCGCTTGGCCCCTAGAAGGAAGAAAAATAAAACAAAAAAGCCACCGCCGAGACAAACGTCTCGACGCGAGTACTTGCGTAATAATTTTGGTTTAGGTTTCATTTTCCGGCTGGCTCTATCTTCGTAAAACAGTAAGTTATTGTTCTTCTTCTAAGTATATTTTTTGTTCCTAAATATCCTAAATTCTCTCTCTCTCTCTGTCTCTCTTAGGTATTTAGAATTTATTTATTTTTATTCAATATTTTAATACTAAATATTTCCTAAAATATATATTATATTATAAAAAAAATGGCTAGTACTTCTGAGAGGAATCAGAGTGAATCCGACATGAATTGCGATGTAATAATTTGTGATTTATCCGATACTTCTGATACCGAAATTTATAGTCATCATGACACAGACTCTGAACAGAATTCAGAGGCGGATGAAGAATTACCAAATGATGATTCTGAATTTTATTTTGGAAAGGATGGTGTCACAAAATGGAAAAAGACAATGTGGCAGAAAACCCAGATTCGTACAAGAAGTGTAAATATATTTTCTCAATTGCCAGGGCCTAAATCTGAAGCAAAATCGATAGAATCTGAATCGGATGCATTTACAAAAATAATTGATAATGAAGATTTCTCTAGAGAAAGAGATGCCAAATTAACTACTGTAACAGAAATCCTAGATTTATTTGGACTTTTGATAATGTCAGGTGTCAAAAGAGCTGCTCATTTTACTTATAAAGAGCTATGGGCGGTGGATGGCTCAGGAGTAGAAATTGTGAGAGCAATTATGTCACAAGAACGTTTTTTATTTCTTCTACGTTGCTTGAGATTTGATGATATTACAACAAGGAAAGAACGAAAAAAGCTGGACAAACTTGCTCCAATTAGAGAATTTGTAGAAGCCTTTGTATATAACTGTAAAAAGCTCTATACTCCAGGTGAATATAATACATTTGATGAGAAGCTCATTCCATTTCGTGGCAGGTGTGGCTTTAGACAGTATATGCCCAACAAACCTGCAAAATATGGGCTCAAAATTTATACCATTAGTGATGCAAGAACATTTTATACCTTTAATTTTGAAATATATTGTGGAAAACAACCCGATGGTCCATATAAAAAAAGTAATTCACCCGATGATATCGTAAAAAGATTGATCACTCCAATATCTGGGACAAGCCGAAACATAACAACAGACAATTGGTACACTAGTTATAAATTATCCCAAGATCTTCTTACAGAACATAAACTCACTTTAGTTGGCCTTTTAAAAAATAAAATAAAAAGGAAATCCCTAAAATATTTCTGCCCAATAGGAATAGACCAAAATATAATAGTATATTTGGCTTCACTCAGAATACCACCCTTGTATCTTATGTCCCAAAAAAGAGCAAGGCTGTTCTATTGCTCTCAACAATGCACTCAACTCCCACAATTGACGAAGAAAGTGGATTCAAATTAAATTTGTAATTTGACTAAAGGCGGGGTTGACATGGTGAACCAAATGTGTGGAACTTATTCTGTTGGCCGTCGAACCAACAGATGGCCTCAATGCCTATTTTTCGACCTACTAAATGTTGCAGGCATAAATTCAGAAATAATTTTCAAGTCTTTAAATATAAATTCACCTCGAGTTCCAAGAAGAATCTTTTTGAAAAATATTTCCCTACAATTATTCCAGGATCATTTAAAAATTCGATCCCAATTGAAAAACTTGCCAAGAAGTCTCCATGACCTGATAATATTGCATTGCAAGAAAGCTGAAAGTCCAGAGATAAGTTATATATATTTCATAAAATTATTTAAAATGATAAACATAACAATCTTTTGTTTACCACAGATCGAAATGAGTGTAGAGTCAGAACCTAAGAAGCGAAAACGGTGCTATGTTTGCCCAAGTACCAAAGGTAGTATGACACAAATTATTTGCTACAAATGCAGGAGACACATCTGTCAACGTCATTCTTCGAATATTTGCAAAGATTGCGAACAATATCCGTCTGCAACTTTTAATAGTAGCCTATTTGTAAAACTATGTCAAACATTCATTGTTTTTACTATAGTCATTGTTTCAATAAAAATAAATAAATATAAAAATATTTTTTGCCTTAATTCACATGTGTCATAAACTACACACAATTACGAATATAATGCAGCCTAATTTTCAATACAAATATCAATATTTAACATATATTTCGGTTTTTTAAAAGTGAGACCTGGATCTCAACGCGAGTACTTACGTAACAAATATAGGCGCGAGTAATTAAGGGTTAACTTCCAATTACCGAGGGAACCAATTAATATTGATTTTATTCAACTTATCGAGAAATTTTCAAGGGACCGGGAAAAAATGTTCACTTTATCGAGAGATTCGTTAGACAAACCTTTACTCGGGTAAAACCCAGGTACATCCGCTAGTCTCATTTATAAATTGTTTCTATTCTAATGTACTTTAGAGTTCCACCTGTAAAAGAACTGATAGGTTTAAAAAGCTAATGTGTTTTTACTTTGTCTTAATAAAATGAACTTTTCTCCTTTGTTCTTATACTTTCCATTATATGTCTAAGGAGAATGTTAATTTGCTAAAACAATGTTTACTTCACGTGAAAATATTGGACTTTAAAATAGTTCCACTAAAATATCCTTGATAAACCAATGTGTTGAACCATTCTAGTCTAATACAGTGGAACCAACCAACCTCCCTTGAGAGACACAGATACTTTTGGTTCAGAAATTGACTTCTTCTTCTTATCTCCACTCAATCATATTAGGGTATCAAGTTGTGACCCATGACGGTGTCTGTTTGACAACCACCATGACTGGGTGAAGTAGAATACGTCTGCCTTTGTCATTAAGACTGGGAGCACTACTCAGTACACGCTTGTTCGGCGGTACATATACTAAAATTGGAACGATACAGAGAAGATTAGCATGGCCCCTGCGCAAGGATGACACGCAAAATCGTGAAGCGTTCCATACTCAGTGGCAGGCCGACTTAGCTCCAAAAAAATGGCCGCCTCTGACATGAGGAACAGACACCATGTACAGCCGCTCCTAACATGGAGTACAAACGCTGCTCATCCTGTATACCTGGATTAGGAGCCCTTACAGGGTACTATCAGCCGGGCCAGCTGAACCCAGGTTTTTTTAGCGAGCTTGTTACTGCTCCCCTTCCTCCTTTTCCATCCGGGCTTGGGACCGGCAAAGGCGGAGTTTGACTGAGAAATTGACTTGAATCTGGGCAGTTATAATTTTAGAAAAGTGAGATACTTAGGAGAGGTTAAAAGTATGAGAAAAATATTTTGCATTAGAATGAAATATACAACTTGGCCGCCAGTTGAGAGTTCAGTGAAAGATGAACAGGCTTCCAGCAACACCTAGCCTTTCTCTATAGAGCACATACTTTGAGGTGATTGAAGCCCTGTGTTGTCTCCAGGTGCTGGTACTCTTGGACACCCAGCCAGACCAAGCCATGTTGGATGAAGGAACAGCCAGGGAGGTCATCAACCGCATCCAGAAGATGAGGAAGGAGGTAGGTGCCGGAGATAAATATATATAACACGGACTCACCATGGTAATATTGTTCCTAGGCTCAGTTGATGCCCACAGACCCTATTGTAGTGGGTTGGCAAGCCACAGAACCCCTGCAGTCCGTAGTCCAATCCCATCTGGATTATATTCAGTCTGCTCTCCAGTGTCCCTTGTTGGACCCATCTGCTCTGCCAGCTGGACAACCTATCATTGAGAAAGATTTCCAGGTAACTCTCGGGTTTTACAAAGGTGGTAGCTATGTATTGTAGACCTTGTTTTAGAAATGGTTGGAGAAATATATGTGGAAACAGCTAATACAGTAGAACCTCCATCAGAGGACACCTCTCTATAAAGGACAGTTTTCATTTGCAAAATCACCATTTTTAATATTTATCAACTGTCCAGTTAGAGGACACCTCTCTCTAAATGACACCTTGGCTCTGCAATTAGGTGTCCTTTACAGGGAGGTTCTGTATGTGACCAGTCATCATAATTTGATTAATCTTTACCTGGCAGGAAAGATCCTAGTCTTCTGCCAGACTTATAGGGAATATGGTATAGAGTGAAGGAAGCTTGTATAAATAATGTACAGGTCTATACCATATAGCACTCTTCCCTAGCAATGATAGATTTTTATTGAATTTATTATACATCATTTCTTTGTTGACGATAGAATGACCAATGCAATAGTCAAAGCTGTATTGTAGATGTTCACTGCTGATGAGAAAGCTTCCAAATATTTTTTTCAGCATTTCTGATTGACAAATATTCTCTTGTAGCAATTGAAAAATATTCATCATACTCACAGTATCATACCTTAATTCAACACTTGAAAGAATTCAAATATTTTTCATAATCTCAATCAAATTCTGCTAGCTATAATTCAGCAGGAGGCATCTATCCTTTAGGGTATTGAATTAACTAGGTTTGACTGAATTACAGAGCATCATTTTCCACTTTCTTCACAATTTATCTCTTCGAATTGGGAATTATTTCATCTATCTCCAACACAAAATCCAAATGCTTGAAAGATATTTCTATTCCAGTCTTTTTCATATATTTATTTTGACTATAATAGAAAGAGATAGGGAAGTATATATATATATATTAGTGAACTACAAATTCTAAAAAGCTTGTTATAAAATGTTAAGGTATATGTGAGGACCAAAATGATGGTTGTCCTTCAACATAATTACCTCTAAAGCTCCCATCATGGCGTGTCCAGATCAAGAATGCTTCTTTGAAGCTCACTCTGAAGCATCCGAATCCAGCTGCTTCCCAGAGATCTGTTGCCACTTCTGTTTCATCAGTGGCTAGTGGACCTTGCTGCAGGTAAGTGGTTACACTGTACTTATTGCTACGATACCATCTGGTAACTGGCTGTAATACACTTCCTTAGTTTCATCTAATGTCAAAGTGATATTTATTAATCTCAATGAATGGAGCTAGTGGGACTTACAAAGCAGTTTGGTATAGCTGGAAAGGCCGAAAGAAAGTTCAGGTAGATGAATGCAAGATGGGGACATTTGCTCACCACTTGGGAGATAGCATCTTGGTTTTAGCACTCCTCCTTGAAGAGAAAGTTTTCAATCAGCTGTCTCAAACATTAGGTTAGTTTTAGACGTGGCTTTTAGAGATGGCATCAGAGGTGAAGTGCTACCTTATGACAGATGTCTCAAATGCTAGGTCTGCCCTCTTCACCCTAAGAAAGCAACATCCTAGAGTCTAACCCATATTAGATGCATTTTAAAGCCATCAAGTCATAAAATTTCTACATTCTGCTTGGAAAAGGATGGGCATGTTTCCTCTAAACAGATGTTTCACATCCTTCTTTTGCAGATCTCCTTTTTTAATCACTCAAGTCAAAATTTACCCCAAGACTCCTTCTAAATACATTTATTTCCTTTCTATTGTAAATAGAGACAAAAATTTCTTGGCCATTTTTTTTGGGGGGGGGGGGGGGGGGCTTTAATGAAAATTAGATCACCTTCCTTTCACCAATTACACTTCAACTTTTGTCCTTATTACAAAAGATGATGGTTGAAAGGAAGTTTATCATTTTTATGGCAAAAAATACTTTTATCGATATTTTTAAGATTGTCTTGATGTTTGTGAAAAGAATATGCAAGGGGCATTATAATCAGTAGAACCTCTCTGTAAAGGACACTTAGTTGCAAAGCCAAAGTGTCCTTTAGTTGAATAGTTGAATCAAACAATTTATAAAATGACCTCTCTGTTCTCTCCTTTTTGAACAGATAGGCTCTTCCCCTCATCTTAACCACCTAATCAGCACAGGGTATTTTATTCTGGATTGTTGCTGCTCAGATATCTGAACGTGGAGCTGTGTGGAGAGGCCACTCCACAGTTGGGGGCCACAGGCAGGAAAGGAACAGTGCTTCTTGAAAATCCCATTGGAGACTACATCCTCTCCCATGACCAGCTCCATAAACAGGTACTCCATGTTTCCTGCCCTTTGTTGTAAAGTGCCACTACATTTGCATGGTCTGATAGGAAGGAAACTTTGTACAAGATTTCTTAGATTAGGGTTTTCAATTTTACCAGGTTATTTAAGGAATCCATGTTGTATTGAAACTGAAATGACTAAATTCCTGGATCTGTTGTGCAAGGAATGTATATTTTTACAGTATGAAAACTTTCTCAATATTTTATGAAAAATTCACAGGATAAATTATAATGTTATTTTTATACAACACACACTTACTGTATTCTAATTGTTTTTACGATTAAACTGTTGTGGGTATGTTATCTTTTCCAGGAAGTTTCTTTTATTGGTGATCTTGTCCTAATTGCAAACAAACACTGATGTCCAGGTTAAGGTGATCTTCGGGATCAGTAAGGATATCCGGCTCTGTCTTGACCCAGAAGGCTGCAAGGAAGTGGACCCACGGAGCTGTAGTCCAGTGGATTTACATGGATCTACCTTGTATGCCTACACCTCCTAGGTTTTATTTGGACATTAAATATTGCACCTTTTCACTGTAATCTCTCTTTGTTAATTTATTTTTCCATCACACGCTAGGGTTTGTAACTATGGTATGGTTACATTTTGTATATATATCTCTCTCTAAATATATATATATATGTTATATTAAAATATTATTTTATTTAAAATTATGTTTCAAATATTCTGTTAAGTATACCCCCAGATGTCTTGACTTCCCTTTATATAGTTGTTGTTGTTTCCTGTTGGCTGGCTCAAACCTTATGTAACCGTAAATAATATTTTATTTTCTTTATTCATAAGCCTTAAATCAAGCAATACTTTTCTCAATTTATGTTTTTTTTTTCATAAGCTAAATTAAAGCAATAATGATCTAAACTGTTTTTATTTATATTTTCAAGATTTTAACCACGACTGCATTACCCTAGCATAATCCTACAGATAATCAAAATCATCAGAAAATCTCATTTTTCATATCTTAAATCTATATATATATAAATCAATGTTTGTATGTTTGTTTGTTTGTCCGGTATACAAATTCGCAGTAGTTCACTAATTCAAACCAAAATTTCCATACATAGGTAAAAAAATATGGGGAAGACTATAGGCTATTTTAAAAAATATATAAATCAATTATTAAAACTATATATGCAAATTATTCTACTTAGCTCACGAACAGCGCCCTCTATCAAAGATTAGATTAAATTATGCTGATGCAAACAAATAGATAATGCTAATAACAAACAATTATAAAAAAAAATCTTATCTAAATATATATCACTCGGGTAGATATGCACACGGGTCAATCTCGGGGCGAAGCCCGGGTCACCCGTCTAGTTATATATATATATACATGTTAGATATCAAGAAAAAAGGAAAAATGGTCAGGAGGGTGTTGATATTAAAAACAAAATTGGCGTTTCCTGAACACACATGAGCATTTTAGATGGCAGAGCGCCATCTAGTGGAACAAAAATCAACTAAACATTGATTTAGCTTGTTCCAATGATATTTGGCCAACCCAATTTTTTGATAAATCAAGAAAGTCAACCACGTACGCGTTTTGGGCTGTTGGCCCTCGTCAGGGTGGTGCAGACTGTACCTCTACGACCAAAGGTTTGGTCCCAGAGGCAGATAACAAGAAATGGGTATTTAAGGTCAAATTTGCTTAAAGACTCTTTTCATGTTAAAAATCAAGAAGAAAAATATCAAAAATGGTCAGGTGTTGATATGTAAAACTAAATTGGCATTTCCTGACCACTCACATGAACATTTCTAATCAACGTTTAGTTAATTTTTGTTCCACTAGATGGCGCTCTGCCATCTAAAATGGTCATGTGAGCGGTCAGGATATGCCAATTTTTGTTTTTAATATATATATATGAAACAACAATAGAAAAAAATAAAAGATAAGTGGGTCAGGTGTTGATATTAAAAATATAGAGAGCATATCCTGAGCACATGTGCTTTTTAGATGGCTGACCGCCATTTAGTGGAACAAAAATAAACTAAACGTTTATTTAACTACTAGCCGAATGACCCGGGCAACGCCCGTGTTTTACCCGATTGAATGTTTTGATTCAAATACTATTTGTTACAATTATAAATTGTGGTCATGGCATCTGCCCGTTAAGCGGAAAGTCGTGGGTTCGATTCCCATCCCTTGACACTTTTTTATTTTATCCATTCTGACCAAAATCTATCCTGAACTTCACACAGTGAACTTCACACAGACAGAATAAGGCAATTATTATTTAACTATTGTGGTGGCAGAATGTCGAAAAGAGCTATTGCTGGAAATAGAACTAACGGCTCCCTCCTCTGTCATTTCACTTACCAGTAACCGAGGTAAACTTTGGGTGGTGAATTGGAGTCCATATCCGAAACTAATCCCGCAGGGGATGCATGTAGCCGATAGTGTTGTCATCGAAAATAGTCAATTGTGTACTCTAGCTGATTGTAACCAAGTTGAAACAGAGGCGGAACATTCTGAAGACTCAAAAATCTCGGAATTTTTTATAGATGATTCACTTGATGAATCTCAAAAAGAAAAATTAAGAAATTTGTTAAAAAACTATACAGATATTTTCGAATTTAGTAAATGAAAACAATTCAAGGACGTCAATGTTAAACACCGAATTAACACTGGAGACCATGTACCGGCCAAACAAAGACCTTACCGAGTTGCACCAAGAGAATGCCAAATTATTCAGGATGAGGTAAACAATATGGAAAACTTTACATCATTCAGCCCTCTGAAAGTCCGTGGGCCTCACCTGTAGTATTGATAAGAAAAAAGGATGGAAGCTGGAGATTCTGCGTCAATTACCGCCGCCTTAACAAAAAAGGATGTCTACCCTCTCCCAAGGATCAACGACACGATACGTTAGACTGCTTACGGGGAGCTAGATTTTATTCTTCCATGGACCTCCAATCAGGGTACTGGCAAATCGACGTAGAAGAATCGGACCTTGGGAAGAGAGCATTTATAACTCCAGATGGACTGTACGAGTTCAAAGTAATGCCATTTGGGTTATGTAATGCTCCAGCTACCTTCGAACGAATGATAGATAATCTTCTGAAGGGTCTTAAGTGGACCATTTGCTTGTGTTACCTCGACGACATCATCGTTTTTTCAGATGATTTTGAAGAACATCTAAGACGCCTTCAACTTGTATTAAATTGCCTTAAGAAATCCGGATTATGTCTCAATTCCAAGAAATGCAAGTTTGGTGCAAAAACTATCACGGTTCTTGGACATGAGGTGAGTGAAAATGGAATTCGTTCCGACCAAGAAAAGTCGAGCAGTCCTAGACTTCGCTACGCCAAGATCATTGAAGGAAGTTAGAAGTTTTCTTGGCCTTTCATCCTACTACCGCCGCTTCATACCCAATTATGCCCACGTAGCCCAACCCTTGAATGACCTTTTGAAGAAAGACTCAGCATTTAATTGGAACCAGGAAGAGCAAAATGCATTTGAAGCTCTCAAGAGTCAGCGTTAATTTCTGAACCCGCTCTTGGACATTTTGATTACTCATCCCCAACCGAAATACGCGAGCAACTACAGAATAGGAGCAGTATTAGTGCAAATACAAAAGGGAAAGGAAAGAGCCATTGCTTATGCATCCAGAACCTTAAATAAGGCAGAAAAAATTATTCAACCACAGAAAGGGAATGCCTTGCCATCATTTGGGCTATCAATAAATTCCGACCATATGTCTTTGGACAGCCGTTCACTATTGTTACAGACCACCACTCTTTGTGCTGGCTGACCAACCTCAAAGACTCATGTGGGAGGTTAGCAAGATGGGCACTTCGGCTGCAAGAGTTTGACGTCACTGTCGTGTATAAGAGCGGAAGGAAACATCAGGATGCAGACTGCTTATCAAGAAGTCCATTAGAATACAGTGAAGATATGGAGGAAGATATTCCAAGCATAGTGACTTTGCAGAACTTTAGCGAAGAGCAGATGAATGATCAAGCTCTTAGAAAAATCGCTGACCAATTACAAAGTACTCCTAATAATTCGTTTGTAAAAATCGATAACACGCTCTACAGAAAAAAAATATGATCCAATGGGGAAACCATGGCTTTTGGTGGTTCCTCGCCATTTAAGGCAGGAATTACTGAAAAATTTCCATGATTCACCCACGGCTGGTCACCTAGGATTTACTAAAACCTATGACTGAATAAGAAAAAAGTATTACTGGCCCGGAATGTATAGAACGGTTAGAAGGTATGTGGCACACTGTTCAGATTGTCAGAGGCGTAAACATCAGCCCCAACTCCCTTCAGGGCACTTACAGCCAATACCTGTTCCTGAAGTTGCCTTTGAAAAGGTAGGAATGGATCTCCTGGGGAGATTTCCAACATCAGAAGGTGGCAACCTTGGATTATTGTATGTACTGACTACCTAACGAAATATGCGGTAACTAAAGCCCTACCCACAAGTGAATCCATGGAAGTTGCCAAATTCTTCATTGAAGAGGTCATCTTAAAGCACGGTGCGCCGGGGAATTAATCATGAATAGAGGAAGGAACTTCACATCTTCAATGATAAGTGATCTGAACAACCAGTGCAGAATAACCCATCAGAAGACGGCCGCCTATCACCCCCAGACAAACGGACTCACGGAGAGGTTGAATAAGACCATAGCAGATATGCTGTCCATGTATGTAGATGTCAACCAGAAAGATTGGGACAGGATTCTTCCATTCAGTTACATTTGCATACAACACAGCAAAACAAGAGTCTACTGGGTTCACCCCATTTTTCCTTGTACACAGGCGTGAAGTCGCCGAGACTCCACTGGACGTGTTATTCCCCAAGTTATTGCCAGAAGACGACGATTTCATTCAAACTCTAGGGGCAAGAGCCGAAGAAGCACGAAAACTGGCGCGTATCCACTCCATGAGATCTCAAGATAGCAATAAACATCGCTATGACGCTCATCACAGAAATATAATTTACCAGCCTGAAGATCTTGTGTGGATCTTTATCCCTGTGCGTAAAGTGGGATATTAGGAAAAACTAATGAGACGTTACTTCGGCCTATACAAAGCAACCCGAAAAATATCTGATGTGACCTATGAAGTTGAAACATTCGGAAACCAGAAAGATCGTCGTAAAACAAAAGATTTAGTTCACATTTGTAGGATGAAACCATATTTAAACCCAGAGGACCAGGAGAACCACCTAGAAGAGGACCCAGAAGATGACTCGACAAACTTCCAGGAAGAAGACATCCCCACTGAACGAACACAACAACCACAGACCTGCGAAGAGATCTCAGGCCCTATCACCCGTTCTCGAGCCTTGAGACTGAGGATGTAAGTCTCCTTCTGAGCATCGGGTACACACAATTTAGATGCTCCTAGAATAGGAACCTTTATGTATATATGAACCTCAGTGGAATGTCTTCATTCATAATGCAATAGCCGAATATTTATTTTGTATATATAGATATTTGCTTTTCACTCTATTTATTCATTTATTTTAATTAGTGTTATACGATATTTATTTGCATACATTACTTTTTCATTTGGATGATTTTCGCCTGAGAGATTGTGAGACGCCCGTGTCTCAAGTGTAACGCGCGGCTTGCCGCGAAAAAGGATGAGATCCTAGAAAAAGATGGTCGTTTAGCCCATCGAAATATCGGAAATAAAAAGATTATTTATTGAATCCAAGATGTGCCCTTTATAAACAAATATAACAATATGGATTGCTCTATTTTCAGAATGATTTCAACCAGCTTTGGTTCCAGCGCTCTTTGTCTTGCAAGAAAATTGGAAAATCACCATCTCTCTTTGAACAGTTGGAAAGAACATCTGCACTTCAATCACCGATGTCTCTCAAATGGAATCATCCCGCCTTCTCTGATTTTGAGAGATCCTGTGGGAACAAATTTTTCCCGTAGGATCCTGCTTCAAACAGGAAAAAAACTATTAAATGCTCGAATTAGAAACTGTCATTTCCGAATAAACGAATTGCAATCAAACATCAATAGAGTTACCCCAAATTTGCAACAACTGATCAGCGATGAATATTTTAATGAGTTAAACGGATATCTAGAAAGAAAATGCAAAAATAAGAGAGTTTCTCTACAACAAAAACATTCAAAGAAGCTACAGAATTGGTCGAATAAATCTACACGGCAAACAGATCAATGCACTGTAATTAACCTTTCAAGTCACACATTCGATCCAGAAACAACAAACCTCCTATCAAAAAGCCTAAACTTTGTACCTTCCCAAAAGATCAACACTCCTAAGACTTTAGCCGCAATAGAAAATGCAATAAAAAAACTCCCAGACGACCAAAAGACAAGAATTAGAACAGAAATAACCCCGATCATTAAGAAATTGGAAACGCAAAACAAGACAAATTTAAATAGAGATGAAAGAAACACCATAAAGTCTTTAAAAGAAAACAAACAAATCATCATAACTCCTTCAGATAAAGGCAGAAATACCGTAATCATGGACGTAATAGAATACAACAACAAAATCGAACAGTTACTTCAGAATCAGGAAATATATCAACCACTGACCAAAAACCCTCTACCCAACTTCATAAAAGATTTCAATAGACATTTCAACAGAATAAAACGGCAATACAAACTAGATAGTAAAACCTTTGAAGCCTTCAAAGCAACAAACCAGAATCTTCCGAATTTATATGGTCTACCAAAAATCCACAAAGCTAATACCCCATTGAGTCCCATAATATCATACTCAGGCTCTCCCTTATACCCTATCGCGAAATATTTGTCGTCAATCATCTCACCATTCCAGAAAAAACTCCCTTACACAGTCCCCAATCCAGTAGCAGCTATTGAAACCATCAATAATATTCCAATTCCACATGACAGCTATATGGTATCCTTTGATATAGAATCTCTTTATACATCAATTCCGCATGATGAAGCTATCCTGGCACTTCAAGAATTCTTACACAACCATCCGGAAATCATCCTTCCTATCCCTAAAGAAGCCCTTATAGATCTGATTGAACTTTGTCTAGCATTTAATTATTTTGGATATAAAGACAGATATTTCATACAAGAAAAAGGTTTACCAATGGGGAATCCTGTTTCATCAGCATTAGCTAACATCTACATGGACAAAATTGATAAAATAATTGCAGACACAGCACAACTACAAGTAATAATCTGGAAACGCTATATTGATGATATACTGATGGGTTCCCGGTTTGGATAGTTGAAAAGGGAGGATACACGATGTGACTTATTAAAGTTTCCTTACTTAAGTATATATATATATAGCAATTTAGGCCAACAACCCCATGTATATAACCCGCAGCAAGACCTTAATGTTGTATAATAGCAGCACAGCTGTCAGTGATGCACTATCGGCATATGTCTTTACATCATCACATGTAATGCAATTCGTGCAAACAGGATAAATAAAATAAATAGAAAAAAAAAAAAAGGGGGGGGAAACTCTGTAATTGATTAAGAGTTGAGCTAAAGCAAGGATCGAGCATATAATATTGTCAGAACAGTGGTCTAAAGATGGAAACAGCCGCGACACTATTATACAATTTCATCAGACAACCCATGAAATCGTTATTAAATTGGGCAATCTATAAAACACTGAAACACAGACACTCGCGGCAATGTATGTGGCCGGTAATTTATGGGAGACTTGATTATTAGTAACATTCCCTTCAAATAGGTAAGAAACATACAACATTTCATTTAAACAGTGGGAATAGCACCATAAGGCAAATTATGTATGAAATAGGTAACAGAGGAAACAAGAAAATTTCTCTAGATATTTATTTAAAATATCTTAAAATTTGGGAACATGTCTATACTGACGAGATATGCTATTTACATAGTAAAATTTAGATAGAGGTGACCTGAAGTTACTTTATAGCCCTTTAAGGCCCATGCGAAATCTAGGTTGGCTACTACACAAAAAGGGGGGGAAACCTAGATCTCCATCTATTCTAGCGGGACAAAATATACGAACCCTAACACTCCTTTTAAGTCACTTAAAGCCCTTTAGGGCCCATTCAGAATCTAAATAGATTAGCTTCTGTTCGAAAAATAAAAAAAAAAGGGGGGGGCTAAGCCATAATGGCAAGGGGCTTACCTTCTCTCGAAAGCGGCGGCAAGGTCTGGTCTCCTCTACGTCTCAGGCCCGTCTAAAAATCGTCCTTCTCACTGAGCGACTCCGATCGAAATCCTGCCTTTTGGCAAAGAACCTTCTTTTATATCATCCCTCTCTCCATTTTCATTCGCCGAAAGAAACCAATCAAAATGGCCAACGGCTCCAGTATCAATTTCATAGACGCCCCAGGCCTCATCAAAATAGAACATATAGTATTACCAAAACAAAAAAAAATCTCAAGAGAGAAACAACATGGCACTAGTGTAAGATTTCAGACTCCAGGCCTCTTCCATCAAAATAGAACATATAGTATTACCAAAACAAAAATCTAAAGAGAGTAACATCTACGGCGATAGTGTAAAATTTCAGACGCCAGCCCTCCCATCCACATGGATTGAAATACCATCCTCCCTTTTTCTCGGGACGATATATATATATCGCTCCCCCCCTCCGTCTTAGCTAAAATTGACACAGGCCCCTTTTCACTTGCACTGTAATATAACGCTTTCCTTTCTCGGTTCAGTCTTTTAGAGATCTTCCTTCTCCATTTTTTTTTTCTCTGGTCACCTTTACCTAAATTTTTGGTGAGGGGAATATATGTACATATGAAACAACAGTTTCCAGCTCGGATGTCTCTGGATGTCTTCTTCTTTACCAGGCATCAGCTTTCGGCATGGAAGTCTGGTGTCATCTGTTGTCTAGGTTTCTGGGCAAAAAGAATGGTCTGTAAGTCTATGTGGGAGGGAAGCCATGTATCCATTTGATTTGATTATACATACGCCTTCTGTTGGGGTATGGTTACAAAAACGTCCCCCAACAATCCTCCCCCTGCCAAGTAATGGACAAATGCGTTTGTGCTATTCATTATTCATCTGCCTTTCATCAGTTACTATGAAAGCAGGCCCATTTCTAGCAAAATGCATTTTCCATTACTAGGTGAAGCCAGATGTACCGAAACCTATAGGGAAGATAAGGCTAGTCAAAATGATGGTATGCCATTCTAGATGTTTATTATTCCGAACATTAGTGGGCATTGCGCATCCTGGCAAAGGGGTTTTTATGTGCTATTATTCTGTCAGAACACTGTTATCAAAATAGGTTATTGGGGACAGTCATATCATATGTATGGAAGTAAGCAAGGTCATCTGTCTTACCATTCATGGGTATATATACCACCCTTCCACTTTCTTCTTTGTTCTTGAGGAGTAGGCCTTCCTAGTGGTAAGTCCTCTCAACCCCATCCTTGCCTCTTGGGGTACTGGATTCATTGCTACCTTCTTTCTGCTAACAATACAGTTAGGACATTTCCCTATTACATATTATATATAAAAAAATTGGGCGCCAAGAAGTCGTTTAGAAATAACTGACTAGTCCAACTCCTAAAACATGCCAGCATCTTTATTTTCGTACCAATCAAGACATTCGTGTGGTATAGTTATATATATATACAATCAAAGGAAAGGATAATTATAGTTAGCTGAAAGAAATATCTTGGTATATAATGATTAGCCTATGACATGATGACTTTTGCTAAATAAAAATTACAGAAAACAAATTATGTAAGTAATCATTAAATAAGGCACGAAATATGTAATGATAAAATGAATCCTTCCATGTTATATGATGAGTATAACATATATATTGAAGTAAAAACATATCATGTAGATAGTGATTAAATATGTTAAGATATAAGTGATAAAAATCATCCCATGATAGATGACAAAAGAAAACTACTACAAGATTATATATGGTGACAAAATATATATAATTAAATATTTAATATAAATATTAATATCATGAATGTCAAAATAAAATTGTTGAAATGAATAGTATATGACTATAATATAATATATATGATATAAAAATAATAACATATTGAAAAAGAAAATGTAAACATAATATATATTTGTGCGCTGAAGGTTCAAGGTTTAGTATCTCAGTTAAGTTTTTCAATCTTATTCAGTCTGGAATCACGAGTTGGTCACTGGGTAATATTCGTCTATCCCGATCCTACTGGAGGGTGTGTTTTCTCTTATGTGTTAGATTCCTCTGTTACAATACTCTCAACTCAGATGGGTACGTCATTTAGAATCTTGGTCAAATGGAATATATCCCAGACCTCTATTAAACTACACAGTCCATTTAAATCTAGGGTGACAACCGTATGAAGAAAGCTCTCTGTTTGACAGAGAAACTAATCAACTTCTCCCATTTTGTTTGTGACTCCGTTTACCTTGTCTCTGGGGTGTGTACAGTTCAGCTACCTCCCCCTTCCAAGAAATTCATATTACTTTCATCTACTAATATACCCTCTATTCATTGACCTGAATCCTACAAATCTACATCTTATAAATTTGAATTTTATCAATCTGAAATTTTGGTTCTTTTACAAATTCCTTCAGAATTCTACTCCCTGTATAACTGCTCTTAATTCTACTGTCCTCAATACAACACTTCTAAAACTCTGACTCATTGGCTCGTTCTGGCGTCTCGTTCGCGGTCCTTATAGTTAACTAATACTTTAAAATCTTATCCTATCATGGAACGAGTTTAAACTCGTTGAAGGTCCTAATAATTACTTATTCTGCCTCTCGAATCTGTCTTATACTCGAATTCATTCCAACAAAACGTATGGCAGGGCGAATCCTTTATTAGAAGAAACTTCCGCTAGCTATGGGGGATCAAACTGGTACCAAAAAAAAAAATTCAATAGACGGAAACACTTCGTCTAGAATAACTGGGCAATCTCTGCCTACATGCCAATCTCACAGGACCTCCCGTCTGGAATACCCTCGCTCCAGCCACGCTAAAAGCGTCGAAACTACGGTGTCAGATCGGTTACCCAAGGTCGCGCCGTTATACCCCAGGCTATACGGCATGGCTAAAACAAATCCCCCATCCTGCATAAAATTCAATCTATACCTCTTCGTTTCCTCTAATGAGGAGAAGTTTTGTGGGTTTTCTGGTCTGATCATAACCTCCCACAACCTTCCAGTCTGGGAATCGAGATATGATCATTATCTACGACTCTTAAAATTCAAGTTGATATAAATAACAAAGAGTACTTTATTACCCTAGTAATAGAAATTAAAAAAAAATTATACTCCTCCAAAAGGAGACCTAACAAAAATGGAGCGAATATTTTCCTAACAATAGAGTTTTTACAGTCCTGTGAGGCTATCGTTCTTAACAAATAAAGAAATCAAAATTGAAAATTGAACCTATTAAATTCCCTAACACTACTCTAAAATAATTTTGGTCTAACAGTATACTAGTTTTTAACCTTCTTACACATTCATTAAGCCAATCCATTCATACACCCTCCCCCCCTTCATTCACGGCTTGCATACAAACTAAAGTTAAAAATTGCTATAAATGCCAAAACACTTAATAATCTCTATCAAATAAACCCTAACAATTTCTAAATTCCAGGACTAATGTGAAATCAAATAAAGTTTTCTAATTAAAACAAATTGGTAACTAAAGCCCTAGGTTACTCAAAGAAAATGCCTCTGTACAAGCTCTATATATACTAACACTTTATACTCGATAAATGATTGTTAACAATAATTGTTAACAATTCTAAATAATCTGGAAGCTAACCTACCAAAAAAAAAAAGAATCAGTGTAACTTCAAAACTGCCCTTGCCTTGACACTAAGCGACTTTTCACGACAATTCTATAAAGACACACACAAATTATAATGGTGAATAAAGGACCATTAAACGTGACACCTCATAAAAGCGGAATTGAGTCATTCCCCTAGCCACCGTGGGTGAAGTCACTTTCTTCTTACTTCCTCGTGCGTCTGCCCCCTTTGCAGTAGTCCGACCTCAACACTCTATTGAAAGATGGATTTATAGGGTTTACGATTCACTACCCAACACTAACATTCTCAAGTGCTTTCCGAGGATCGACTACGGTCTGGGCCTACTTAACTTCTACCCCTGGCTTAGGGTCCCTATACTTCACAACTTTACTCTGAAAGATTGACCTTTCATGTCCTCATTAGAAACCTATTTCAAAGCTACTACCTGAAGGCCAGGGATTATAGGGTTTCTGAATTACCCAACACAAGCCATAGGATGCCTATTAGGTTTGTTGTTTTAGACATAGCCCCCCTCTAAGTTGTGATTTCCTACACCTTCCTTCACCTATTACTCCTGATAATAACTAAAATTTCAGATTTACACTAAATAGTTAATTCACAATGGTATACATTATTCTCATTGGTCTTTGAAACTCGTGTTTTGACAAGAAATAGTTTGTAAAAAAAAAAAAAAAGGAATCCTAATGAAGTTCTACTTTAAAAAAAAAAAAAAAGGTTTAAAAAAAAAAAAAGGTTGAAATCTCTAAACTTCTCATTCTATCGAGCTGATTCTCCGTACACACTCCAAAATCCTAGTTAGAGGCGACAGTCTAAGCAGAATTTACACTGTGTGGGCCTTTTCACCCTTGTAGACCTGCGTAAAGTTAAACTGTTCACACTAACTCTGTCAACTTCCCCTCGTCTCATTACTTCTGAGTTCGCTCTGGTTGTCACCCCTTGTGGAACCACTACATTAACGGACCTATTAGGGAGATAAGCTGGACCTGTAAGATGAATCCAATGATCTTCATCACTGGAACCTTGACTTGAATTACCATCACTAGTCTCCTCCTCCTCTGTGGGGAAAATCCTAATTGGTATATGGTATTGTTTTAACCTATCTATATGGTATTTATCCAAATTCCCAGTTTCTAGATTCTTCAAGAGATATACAGTATCACCAGCCCTTTTTAGTACCTCATATGGACCCCCATACCTTGGCTCAAATTTGTGACGCCCCTTCGTCTCATGCATTCTCTCCACTAGGACTAAATCCCCATTATTAAAAGTTCTCAGCCTTTTGTTTTCAAACTTAGTCCTAGCTTCTTCCTGTTCACTCAAGTAGGTTTGCCTTACCACCTCTCTTATCTTCTCGACCTCCTCTGTTAGTTCCCGCTCGTAGAAGGCTGCCGTTTGAGCAATCAAATCTTCGCTTACAGGACTTTGTTCCGCTTCCTGAAAGGGTTGCGGGAGCCTCAGCTCATGTCCGAAGACGAGTTTCGCTGGCGTAAATCCTGTACTAGAATGTTCAGTGGTTCTGATAGCTAAAGCTACCATGGGTAGGATGTCATCCCAATTAGAACCTGCTTCACACCTACGCAAAGATTCAATTACTGTTCTGTTGAGCCTTTCTACAGCGCCATTACTTTGAGGTCTCCAAGCAGTGGTGTTCACTGCACTTACCCCCATGGCCTTGCAAATCCCTTTAAAAATACAGCTAATGAATGCCGAACCCCGGTCCGAAAGTATAGTTTTCGGTACTCCAAAGATAGTAATTACGCTTTCCAACAGCGCTTTAACCACTGTACTGGCACACTGGTCTCTTGTAGGTATTAAAATAGGGAATTTGGTAAATAAATCGACTATGGTCAGGATGCTAGAATGTCCTTTGGAAGTCTTCTCTAAGGGTCCTATGAAGTCTAGAGCAAGATGCTCAAATGGTTTTCCAGGCCTGAAGTGGGGAGCATTACCAGCCTTGGTTACACCTTGATTTGAGAGCTGGCAACCCTCGCATCTGTATATATAGTTTCGGACCTGTGTCCTCATACCCGGCCAATAATAATCGTCCTTCAGCCTTCTCATTACCTTCTTGACCCCAAAATGACCTCCCGTCGGAACGTCGTGGTGATATTTAATCACCATCTCCCTAATGTCTGACGGAACCACCTTCACCCAGATACCCCCACTGTTCTTAGACACGAGGTAACCCTCGTGCATTTTATAATCCTTATTTTTATAAGTTACAGTCTCGGTAGACCGTCTGTCACCTATTAGTTTCAATAAGGGGGCCCATTTCTTGTCCTTAAGCAAACCTTCTCACGTCCGATCACTATCTATCAAGGGGGGCCCACGATTTTTAATTACTGCGGCCACAACTCTCTTATCTCGTGATGGTTCAGGATCATCCTCACACGGGAACCTACTGAGGAAGTCGGCTACCGTGTTTTCTTTCCCCGGGACATACACAAATGTCACATTGAAGTCTTGGATGATCTCTGCCCATCTAGACAATCGAGCGTTCTTATAATCAGTCCCCTTGTTATAAGTGATCGGTTTGTGATCGGTATGCACCTCAACCTTACTGCCCGCCAGGAGGTGTTTAAAGTGCTGCAGAGACAACACTACGGCATAAGCCTCCTTTTCGATTGTGGAATAGCGAGTTTCGGGGCCTATCAACCGTTTGCTATAGTAAGCTATTGGCTTGACAACCCCGTCTATCTCCTGTTGGAGACAAGCGCCAACCGCTATTCCACTGGCGTCTGTATTGAGGATAAATGGTCGCCCTATCATTGGATGAGCCAGTAAAGGCTCACTGGTTAGTACTTGTTTTATGGTCTCAAAGGCTGTCTGCTCTATTGTACCCCAAGTGAATCTTCGCCCCTTTCTCAATAAGTTACTTAGTGGAGCTAGGAGTTCACCTGCGTTGGGTATGAAGCGCCTGTAGTAGTTTACAGTACCCAAAAGACTTCTGACCCCCCTGATGTTGTGGGGACGTTTCAAATCCCTGAGAGCCGCGACATTATCCCACATGGGTTTTATCCCATCCTGATCAATTACATGACCGAGGTAATCTACAGAGCCCTTGAAGAAATAACTCTTCCCACGCCTAGCCTTTAGATTAAAGCGACTCAGGCGTTCGAGTACAGCGGCAAGGTCCGCTACATGCTGCTCATGAGAGTCGCTGTAGACGATGACATCATCGATGTACAAACGAACGCATTTATACAACAAATCCCCTAGGACCAAATTCATGGCCCATTGGAAGATCTGAGCTGAGTTCTTCGCTCCTTGTGGTAGACGTGTGAAACGATATCTCCCCCAGGGCAGAGAGAAAGTGAAATAATCTCTATCACCCTCCGGGATGCGAATCTGGAAAAATCCAGAGGTCAAGTCTAATGTGCTGAAGACCTTTGCGCCTGCAAAAGCACGCAGGTTGTCTTCAACACGAGGTATTGGGAACGGGAAGAATTCTGTCACCTCATTAATTAATCGCAGGTCCATTGTAATGCGGACGTTGCCGTCTGTTTTAGCAACGGGGAATAGGGGAGAATTCCATAAGGATGTACTCCCCTCGATTATTCCAGCTTCTTCCAATTCGTCTACTAAGGCCTTCACCTTTGAGACCAGCTTATTTGGGATCGGATACTGACGTCTATAGACTGGCTTTCCAGTCAGTATCTTTAACTTAGGGGCAATGATGGTTGACCCATCGCCCATATCGGAGATGTCGTCACAGAAACAGTGACTATATGCCCTAAGGACGTCTTCCCCTGTCCTGATTTTATGTAGAGGTATACTGGGTGGTCTGACAGGCACCTCACTGGCCTGTAACGAGGACAGGAAGGCCGACTTAGTCGGTTCTTCGTCCTGCTCAAAGTCTGATCTGACGCTTCCATCATGGTTGAGAGTGAGTCTTAGAGCCTTGAATCCTGGCATACCTAGGATTCCATCAAAGCCTAGCCCACCTAGATGGCAGTATTCAAATGTTGTTTTTACTTCCCTGATGGGTTTTCCCCTGATATAGGCCCTAACCTCTATTAACTCACTCCCCAGTGACCTTAACTCACTCCCACTAATCCCCTTAAGGAAGGTGGGTTTACCCAAACCTTCAGCGCTAATATCCAAGGAATCTATATTTACAATGTTGGCCTCTGAGCCTGTATCGATAATTAGTCTGATAGTCCTATTACTCAGAGACCAACCTTTATCTACAAATGTACAAGTGATTACAGGTAGGCCGGCTAGAGTTCCCCCATTCCCTGCTTTGAGGCAAGCCGGACCTATTTTTTTGTCATGGCTGTGCAAATTCTTGCCATGTGGCCTGTCTCCCCGCATCTGAAGCACCTGATGGGTGTCCGCGTTGCTTCGGGGCCCTCATACCCCCTTGGCGCTCCTCCCTTGGTTGTTGCTGGAGGGCCTTCCTTGCGCTGTTCTTGTGGGGCTCTACCGTTGGGGTTCTGTTGGGGTCTCTCCTGCCTGGTCCCTTGTATAGTGGGCTGGTTGTTCTGAGCGGAACCTCCTCTCCGCTGGAAACCTCTGGCCTGGTTGGTGTCCCACCTGTTTCCCATATTCATCCTGGGTTGCTCCCTGTGGGTCCTCCTCAGGTCCTGGTTTTCCGTCTCCAGGTTCTTTAACTTGGATTCCAGCCGGGCCATCTGGCTCGTCAACTCCCTCAACTTCCTGGCACTCCCCTCTTCATCTTCCATTTGGCATCTGGAGTACTCGTCATCCCTTTCTTCGATCTGGTGGAGACTGCTCACAATTACCTCCCATGACTCATTCTGGAGTTGGTGGGCTCTCTGCCACAGGTTTGGACAGAGTCCAGTGAGGAAGATATCAGCGACCTCAGTGATGTCGATCCTCAGGCCATCTGACTCGGCTTCTGAGGCAAAGCTCCGCACTCTGTTCGCGTATTCCTTAACCTTTTCTCCGGGCCTTTGTCTACAGGAGAAGAACTTCTTCCTGGCTTCTCTCTTGGGGGCCCTCCTGGAGAATCTCTGTTCCAGGTTTTCCTTTAATTCGTTGTATCCCAGTTTGATCTGGGAGGCCTGGAGGGCGAACTCTCTCGCAGCTCCTCGAAGGTGATTGTCCAGGAGGATCCTCCTCCTAGAATCATCCAGGGCTTTCACATCGTAGACCAATTCGAAGTCCCGGATGAACTTGTCGAATGGTATGAGCCCATTTCCCTCAAACTTCTCCAAATGGTATAGCGCAGACGGCTAAGGCGTCTGGCTGGGTGAGGGGTCATCTCCAGGGTGCATGGTTCTCTCTCAGTCTGCTGTCTGAAATATTCCAGATTAGTAGTGGGGATTGGAGAAGAGGATCTCATGTATTAATGGGGGCAGGGAACCGAGGGGTGAAAGATGGGTTCATGGCCCAAAAGGGAAAGGAAATGGGAGAGGTACATGTTCATCCATGTGGGTGGATAGTAATCTTAGATCAATGCTCTTTCTGGGAGTATTGAAACTAACTAGCCATGATGGTAGAGGCGCTGTTCTCACTGCCTCTACTGTACATCAGAATGAACTATAATTATTACTAGTGTATTATTATTCCAACAGCCTATGACCTTTAAACCTTTATACCTTCATATACACTCGACGGGGTAGTCACCTTGTTAAAAAAAAATCTATAATGTCATAGATCAGCTAGGGGGAGAACATAACAAAATTGTGCGAATAGTCTGTTTCAACTACTGATTGTAAGCCTATTAAACTCGTTCTCTTTAGGTTGGCTTGCTCATTAATCTTCAATCTACGTTCAATAGTCATATTGAGTTCACATGGATGCTAGATGTAAACTGTATCAAAATAGTGTAGTTTTCTAGTTTCCGAATTATATGACAGTTAAAAAAAAAAAAAAACATTCTGGAAATATCTCGCACTGGCTACTATAAAAAAAATTGAATGGGGCACATCTCTGATCTTATAGGATACCTCATGGCTCATAGAATTGAATCGCTCATTTCTCACTAAAATATTCACACAGGGTATGGAGGTCTCCAGCGGTTCTATAGCTATTGGTCAACTAAATTAATTAATGGCAGGAATTGAAGCTAGTTTAAATGCTCATGTGCTGTTTTGTCATGCGTCTTTATGTCATCTGCAAAGGAAAGTGTCGCCTCAAAGGACCTAATTCTGGGACTAACATCCGCTGCACATTTCAGGAAGGAGTGGTCGTCCATACAATAGCAAGATATCATTTTGCTGCCAATGTACAATGTTGAGCATTTTCCATGTCATCATTTTGTCGATCCCCAATCTTCTAGGGTGTTTCTTTAAGCATTTCTCGATATCGTTTAATGCTTTATGCGATCCCGCCCGGCATTCAATAAGTATTATTTGATCGTACCATCTCCAGGAGACCATCCCATTGCGGCCGAACCATTTCCACCCAACTTATAACGCCGTCCATATCGCGTAATTGAAATTAGTGTAAAACTCAAAGAATAAGACCTTAATCTCTTAATTCTTTACTAATTTCAGTTGGCTCAACATAAATCTTCTCAATTATTATCTTAGTACAGTGGCGTGACATGTCACACTTCTTCTAGTTCTTTCGCAAGCTCGATTAATCCCAGTGAAAAGCCCGTCCAGGCGTCAATCCCGTGCTAACCCGTCATGCATGACTTCAAATTTGGAAATTATTAGACCTGAATATTTGCAGTGGCATCTGCTTCCACTGAAAGTTTTTAAGACACAAGGCTGCCTCTTATCTTGTTTAAATCACTGTCTTTACTCCCATATGCCTGTGTTAACTTTAACCATGACCTTATCAATTCTCAAAATTCTGCCTATCGAATATCCTGAGGATCAATGTTCTTCTTGTCTACGGCGGATTAACACAATAATTGTTCTCTAGAGTTATCTGCGTCGAGTGGTCAGTCTGTACTACTAATTCTCCACTCTAACTCCAGGATTCCTTTATCTACTCAGGCTGTTCAAAAATTTTCAAGACAGTTGTTCAAATCCCCAATGATAATCTGCTAAATTTCGATAATTATTGGAATTCTCATTAAACAGAATAACTACACCTTTCTGACACAGAAATATCCAGCATCAAGATATAGCGCACCGTCCAATTTCTTTATTTCAAGACGGTGTCAAATTACAACTGAAGGAACATACTGAACATATAACTGGTTTAAATTTCATGTAATCTCATCATGCCTTCTGCTGGCAAATGTATACTGCAGATTTAATACTATCAAGATGGTTTTATTTGTCCTCATCCAAAAAAAATGTTTCAGAAATAGAATCTTGGAAATCTCTACTAAAGACAAAAATTATACATTTGTCAATTCAGGATAACCTTCCCTTGTCAGAGTGTATACAGCTGCCAAGCCAAAATACGCAGGGGAGACAGGAAGGAGAGTCAGCAATAGAATATATGAACATAGACGCAACGTTATTAATCAAGACAATAGGTCTCTAATTTTCCAATACTGCAAAGGAACAGGTCACACTTTCGCATTAGGAGAACCTAGAATACATTACAGTAACATAAACAGCAAATATCAAAGGCTTATAATTGATTTTCTATTATTCAGAAAACACAATAGCATTAATAGAAAATAGATTTGCCCGAAACATATAACACAATATATCCTAGTACCAGCTAATAATATCAACAATAATATAAGTAACTTATATGTAATAGCCAATAACTATTATAAAACTACTTAAATAATAGAATTTCTAACCTATAAGATAATTCATAGAATATAGCAAACAATAGTAGAATATGTGTAATACCTTAATCAAAAAAATATGTCTTAAGAAAACAAATAATATGCAAAACTTCCTAATGTATATATATATATATATGTACATAGAATCATAATAGTTTTAGCATCAGGCTACGTTATATTTTCTTGATATATTGTATATGTTTCTCCTGTAGAAGGGCGGACAAGCTCGAAAGCTCGAGAAGACCAGAATAAAAGATACTCATCCCCATAGACGTTTTACTTTGATATCAGAAATCAATGATAATATTAAGGTTTTTGCCACAAACAATGTGAATCGTAAAAGACAGCGGCGAGAGATGCGGTATACACCGCCTCAACATAACTTTCATTGCCTGATAAAATGCCAGTGAAACGGAAAGCGTAAATTAAAATTCACGATTTATAATAGACTGTTAATCTCAGGATGCGTGGACTACTTCACCAATACTTAAAAATAGTATGGCTTTTCATTAGGTATATATTTCTAAAGTATAGGGGAAGAAACATATACTAAATTCGGGCCCCACGTTGGGCGCCATTGATGGGTTCCCGGTTTGGATAGTTGAAAAGGGAGGATACACGATGTGACTTATTAAAGTTTCCTTACTTAAGTATATATATATATAGCAATTTAGGCCAACAACCCCATGTATATAACCCGCAGCAAGACCTTAATGTTGTATAATAGCAGCACAGCTGTCAGTGATGCACTATCGGCATATGTCTTTACATCATCACATGTAATGCAATTCGTGCAAACAGGATAAATAAAATAAATAGAAAAAAAAGGGGGGGAAAAACTCTGTAATTGATTAAGAGTTGAGCTAAAGCAAGGATCGAGCATATAATATTGTCAGAACAATGGTCTAAAGATGGAAACAGCCGCGACACTATTATACAATTTCATCAGACAACCCATGAAATCGTTATTAAATTGGGCAATCTATAAAACACTGAAACACAGACACTCGCGGCAATGTATGTGGCCGGTAATTTATGGGAGACTTGATTATTAGTAACATTCCCTTCAAATAGGTAAGAAACATACAACATTTCATTTAAACAGTGGGAATAGCACCATAAGGCAAATTATGTATGAAATAGGTAACAGAGGAAACAAGAAAATTTCTCTAGATATTTATTTAAAATATCTTAAAATTTGGGAACATGTCTATACTGACGAGATATGCTATTTACATAGTAAAATTTAGATAGAGGTGACCTGAAGTTACTTTATAGCCCTTTAAGGCCCATGCGAAATCTAGGTTGGCTACTACACAAAAAGGGGGGGAAACCTAGATCTCCATCTATTCTAGCGGGACAAAATATACGAACCCTAACACTCCTTTTAAGTCACTTAAAGCCCTTTAGGGCCCATTCAGAATCTAAATAGATTAGCTTCTGTTCGAAAAAAAAAAAAAAAAAAAGGGGGGGGCTAAGCCATAATGGCAAGGGGCTTACCTTCTCTCGAAAGCGGCGGCAAGGTCTGGTCTCCTCTACGTCTCAGGCCCGTCTAAAAATCGTCCTTCTCACTGAGCGACTCCGATCGAAATCCTGCCTTTTGGCAAAGAACCTTCTTTTATATCATCCCTCTCTCCATTTTCATTCGCCGAAAGAAACCAATCAAAATGGCCAACGGCTCCAGTATCAATTTCATAGACGCCCCAGGCCTCATCAAAATAGAACATATAGTATTACCAAAACAAAAAAAAAATCTCAAGAGAGAAACAACATGGCACTAGTGTAAGATTTCAGACTCCAGGCCTCTTCCATCAAAATAGAACATATAGTATTACCAAAACAAAAATCTAAAGAGAGTAACATCTACGGCGATAGTGTAAAATTTCAGACGCCAGCCCTCCCATCCACATGGATTGAAATACCATCCTCCCTTTTTCTCGGGACGATATATATATATCGCTCCCCCCCTCCGTCTTAGCTAAAATTGACACAGGCCCCTTTTCACTTGCACTGTAATATAACGCTTTCCTTTCTCGGTTCAGTCTTTTAGAGATCTTCCTTCTCCATTTTTTTTTTCTCTGGTCACCTTTACCTAAATTTTTGGTGAGGGGAATATATGTACATATGAAACAACAGTTTCCAGCTCGGATGTCTCTGGATGTCTTCTTCTTTACCAGGCATCAGCTTTCGGCATGGAAGTCTGGTGTCATCTGTTGTCTAGGTTTCTGGGCAAAAAGAATGGTCTGTAAGTCTATGTGGGAGGGAAGCCATGTATCCATTTGATTTGATTATACATACGCCTTCTGTTGGGGTATGGTTACAAAAACGTGCCCCAACAATACTATGCATCACAAAAGTTGATCTTTCCACCATTCTGAATTTTTTTAATAATCTCAAACCCTTTCTAAAATTCACCTTTGAAATAGAAGAAAATAACTCCCTACCGTTTCTAGACATACAACTAACCAGAAACCAAGATAGAATTGAAACTGGAATATACCGAAAACCAACCCATACTGGAAGCTATCTGAACTTCAATTCATTTGGCCCCATTCACCATAAAATTTCCGTGGTAAAAACTCTTTCAAAAAGACTAATCACACACTTTTCAACAAACAATAACGACACAAAAAAAGAAAGAACCAAGATATTTCAAGAACTACTCAGCAATAATTACCCTAAACCGTTTATCAAAAAGCATTTCTACAGACCGAGAATATCACCCACAAACAATAGACAGACTTCATCCCAAAACATTTTTTGCTCCCTACCATACAGCTATGGCTGTGAAAGAATAGCTAGAAAACTAAAATACTACAATATCACAACAAGATTCCAATCTACCTCGAATCTTAACAACATCCTCCGCCATCCTGATACAAAAAAGAATACTGAACCAAACAATAGAACCAATGTCATATACAAAATACCATGCAAGTCTTGCCAAGCCGTCTACATAGGAGAAACCGGTAAACAATTAATAGAAAGAATCAACCAGCACAAATCAGCCCTAAAACACCATAACCCGACCTCCTTACTAGTAGATCATGCTCTCATCAATAGCCACATTCCAGACTTTGAACAAACATCAATAATATACCAAGATATAAAAGAAAAGCACAGCAGGCTATTCTTGGAGAGTTGGAGTTCTTTGGAAGACAGAAATAGTATAAACCGAAAGATTCGATATACTGGACATGTACACACAATTTAGATGCTCCTAGAATAGGAACCTTTATGTATATATGAACCTCAGTGGAATGTCTTCATTCATAATGCAATAGCCGAATATTTATTTTGTATATATAGATATTTGCTTTTCACTCTATTTATTCATTTATTTTAATTAGTGTTATACGATATTTATTTGCATACATTACTTTTTCATTTGGATGATTTTCGCCTGAGAGATTGTGAGACGCCCGTGTCTCAAGTGTAACGCGCGGCTTGCCGCGAAAAAGGATGAGATCCTAGAAAAAGATGGTCGTTTAGCCCATCGAAATATCGGAAATAAAAAGATTATTTATTGAATCCAAGATGTGCCCTTTATAAACAAATATAACAATATGGATTGCTCTATTTTCAGAAAGATTATAAAAATATATATTACTCTGTATTTGTGAAATCATCTTTAAAATATTTTTTCGCTTGCTTGCTTAAGATTCCCTAGCTGTAGATAGTTTTGCTGACTTGTTAATAATGGTCGACTCGTCGCTGTGACGTCATCAATAAATACTTTTACATCTTTGGATATTTCAAGGCTTGATTTCTACGTTACAATATATATAATAATTTTTATTAAAAAGTTGTGCGAATTATTTGAAGAAAAATAACAATACAACTTGGTAATACTTGGATTTTGGCATATTTAATTGGTTTATAAAAATGCATAGAAAAATGAAAAAAAAAAAAGCACTAATATATTTATTTATTTTATCATTTTCGCGTGCCGTTTCAAAGCTATATTTTATTAACCTCTTAAAAGCTCTAAATGATAATTTCTAAAAAAATAAATAAAATGTTTTTTTTTTTTAATATTTAATTTGACCATATTAAATTTAGTTTAATAAATATCAATTGTTTATATTTCTATTTTCGGTGCTGCTTGGTTGGCGTTTAGTTTTTGTATATTTTTCAATTACTACCTTTTGTCAATAGTAAAATTGTTAAATGGCGCTAGTTAAAAATTGCCATTCCTTTTTCCGCACACTCTTGAGGCGCGTAAGTATGAATCTATACAAATAACTTTTAAAAGGTCATAGCAAACTTTTTATTTATCAGTAATAAATTGTCTTCAATTACTTTCAAAACCAATGCATAGTGTTTAAGCCTGCATATTTTGGGTTTATATTGTTGTAGAAGATATATTAAACTTAAATTTAAATAGCTTTAAATTAAAACGAAATATTTAAATGGCATGGGCTTTCTTTTGATATAAATCAATATTAGCAAGTATTTGGATATTTTAGAAAATTCCAAATGTTTATTGCTGCAGATAAAAATACTTAAAGTATAATTTTAATTGTTATTAATTGCCAATTTTTATATTTGTCCATTTTAAAAAATAAAAAAATTGATATATAAAAAATTATACCGTCAAATTACTTGATACATAGTAAAAAAAAAAACATTAAAAGTAAGTTTAAATTACAAAAAAAAAAAAAATCTAGAAGATAACCTTTCCAAAGAACAACTTATGGCTTTAATAAATTTGCTTTAATATTTTTAGAGAGATGCATTAAGATGTCAAAAATTGTTCCTTTAAATTCTTTTTATAACCAATATATTTTGTTTCATACACTTGAACAGACTCTTTCAAGGCAATTTAGCATTAAAAATTCAATAAAATGAAAAAAATTGAGGTATAGTTTCAGTGACATATCTATACTTCAAATGGTGGATTCAACTTTAAGGTCATGTGAGCCTGACAACCAGATATGTAAGTTTTATTTTCAAATAATAAAATAAAATATTTTAAACAAAAATAGTACATCTCAGTAATTTTGATTTACTGCACTGATTTCTCAGCATATTTATTTCAATTTTAGGGGATTTTCTCTATAATATTTTAAAAAGTGTTGACAAATACAGGGTAGCTCATAAGTCCTGATCCCTTTTATTTTTTTATAAAAAAATTAAATAATAGATTAAGCTTTAATCTATTACATAAAATAAGTACACCCATCCCCCGATTTACACGGTACTTGTTTTACACGTTTTCGCTTTTACACGGTTTTCCAAATAAGTTTTTTTTTGTTTTTATCACACTATACTAAATGCTACTGTGATTGAACACATGCACTGTGTACACATCTCACGAGGAATCCTGAGCTTATGTGCTGACTACATATTTTAACCTGTCAATGCATTTTATTTTTATTTCTGTGTACACCTATCCCCCGATTTACACGTTTTTCTCAGGAACGTATCTACCGTGTAAATCGGGGGATAGGTGTATAGTTTTGTTATTCTAGTGTGCCTTTTAATTTTTTATTTAAAAAAAATAATAATAAAAGTTTTCAGGACTTTGAGCCACCCTGTATTATAGAATAAAATATAAATAGTGGATCATCAGATTTAAAAAAAAAAAATTATCCCTAATATATATACTGGTTATCCATAATTATGGTAGATAGTTAGTAGCTGGTTTCACTGCAAGTGCACCACATGTCTACACACGTAGTCACAAGACCCAATCCAAATAAATAAATAGTGTGTGACATTTCAGTAACAGCGTTGTTATCATCATTATGTCTTCTTCTTCTTCTTTCGTATCTCCACTCAATCATATTAGGGTATCAAGTTGTGACCCTTCATGGTGTCTGTTTGACAACCATCATGACTGGGTGAAGTAGAATACGTCTGCCTTTGTCATTAAGACTGGGAGCACTACTCAGTGGCAGGCCGACTTAGTTCCAAAAGAAATGGCCGCCTCTAACATGAGGAATAGACGCCATGTGCAGCCGCTCCTAACATGGAGTACAAACGCTGCTCATCCTGTATCCCTGGATTAGGAGCCCTTACAGGGTACTATCAGCCGGGCCAGCTGAACCCAGGTTTTTTAGCGAGCTTGTTACTGCTCCCCCTCCTCCTTTTTCATTCGGGCTTCGGACCGGCAAAGATGGAGTTTCGCCCCCTCATGAATCGGAGCCTCCCAATATTCTTTTCAACGTAGGTAGTATAGAGTAGAATATCGCATTTTAGTATAGTGCGATAAAAAAAAAAAAAACTTATTTGGAAAACCGTGTAAAAGCGAAAACGTGTAAAACAAGTACCGTGTAAATCGGGGGATAGGTTTAGTGTGTGACATTTCAGTAACAGCGTTGTCATCATCATTATGTAAAAGTACTGAATAAGAAAAATCATTCATATAATTTTCTGTGTGTAACCCAGACTCCTGGAGCGTACTAAAGTTACCAACGATAAGAAAAACAGCATGTTTTTAAATAGTTGGTATACACTGTTATTTGTAGTATGAACAAAAGGCTGATAAGAATAAAATAATTTTTTAAGAACCCTAAAATACTATTCATAGAATTAGAAGTGGAACTAAAACTTTTTTTTAGATAAATTAAAAGCATATCTGTTTTTTTTACTTATCCTTTTAGTCTAAATTAGACAAGATCTTGGAGGTCATGCTCGTAAAGAAGCTCAAGAACTCTTCTTGGTTCTCTGTACAGGGATCTTTTGTCCTTTCCAATGCAATTTAGTAAATGTTGGGGAGTGGCCTCTTCGGTTTTGCACCTAGTGCACATGGGGAAGCTTTTGGCTCCCTCTTTATAGACTAGAGGGCGCAGGTGACCAGATTTCCATCTGGATAACTGTGTCAATTCCCTTCTGTTTAGTTGGAGGGTCTGTTTTTTGGGGTTTTCTACCTGGTAAGCATATCTGTAAATATCTTTAATTGTTTCTTTCTTTCATTCTGTTAATTGTCGCATATTTCTTATAGGAATGAAAAAACATTTTCAAAGTAGGAATATTCCCAAGTACTCAATGATGTTGCCTAACTTTGATTATTTGATGTGAAACATGTATCAAAATAGGTCATGGCGGTAAAATTAAGAAAAAAGTCTCATGATTGTGAAACTGAGAATTGTGCAGATGGCTTGCACTCATTGTAAATACAGCAAAACCCCTATATAGTGACTCCTAATAGGACTGAACTTTTGGTTCACTCTAGCCACAGTGGCTTTTTTTAACTTTTCAAAATATTTCAGCATATATATATGTAGTATATTTTGAGTTGGATAGTTCACGGCCTTCTTCTGATATTCATTATATAACCCCATATCTATATATTAAAATATGTATCGAACAATGGAAGTGACAATAAAACAAAGAAGGTGGAGGTAAACCAGACGACAAAGACCAGACGAAAAACAACCCGGCGCCAGAAAGTGACGTGATTATAGGAACCAATCAGGACGCTCCACCTTATGCGAGCGTCCAATATAAAAGGCCCAGAAATTAGACAAAGGAAGTTGAGTAGTTGTTTTCAGAGCGACGCCGTTAGACGGTCGGCTAGGGCATCCGCGACAGTCTTCGTCCGTGGTCTACCTCTACCTTCTTGGAGTTACCATCTAGACCTGCCTCTGTCTCTTGCTGTCCCAGTGCGGGAATCCCATCACGCACCCACTACCACGACTGCCCAGCACATTCCACCTCGGGATTACTACATATATATATATATTAAAAAACGAAAGAAAAAATAAAAGTTAAAAAGATCAGGTGTTGAAATCAATATTAAAAATGGCATATCCTGACCAGGAGCACATGTGCTTTACAGAAGGCAGAGCGCCATCTGGTGGAACAGAAATCAACTAAACATTGATTTAGCCTGTTCCCTGATATTTGGCCAACCCAATTTCTTGATAAATCAAGAAAAGTGTTGGGTGCATGGAGTAAAGAGATAGTACCTTCTTTTCTATTCTTGAAGTTTTTAAAGAGAAAAAATAAATAAATATACTTTTATGATGAAATTATTTTTTTATTTTAATAATGAAATTAAAGCAGAAATTTTTTTTTTTTTTTTCTTATCCCTAGTACACGTGGTACAGGCCATGATAATCATGGTGGGTAGTTAGCGACTGCTTTTTACTGTAAGCGTACCACATGTCTACACATGTGAAAGCAGTTCGACTTTGCACTTACAAATGTGCCAGAGCCCCGTTTGGTTACTTGCACTCACTGGTGGTGGGGTTGGACTTTTGCAAGAATCGGGGGGCCATTGGAGCATTTTTTTTTTTTTAACAGAAAAAGTGTCCATTGCGGGGATCGAACCCGGGTCGTAGTGGTCGTAAACCAAACGGTTTAACCAGCCTTCCACCGACCCCCGCAGAAAATTTTAAGATATTATACTAACATATTTACAATCAGAAGACAACTAACCTGAGAGCTTCTAGCTTCTCAGCAAAAACTATTATTATCATTTTTACCCACAAGACATATGCAAAATCATCTATTGTAGATCAATCTGGAACAATAATTTACATATATAAATTTACAAATTTTTTACAATTAAATTTAAAAATACCAATTTTTAAACAATGGAACCTACATATAATAAAGACAATGAAAGCCCAAACACTCAACATAAAGATGATCACATCCAACAAAAAGCCATCCACAAACGCGTTTCGCGCTGTTGGCGCTCATCAGCGTGGAGTAGGCTGTACCACTGACCTTTTTATTTATTTATTTTTTCTATTGTTTTTTCATGTGTAAAGTGTATTTACACAAGTTTGGTCTTAAATACCCATTTCTTGGTTTTTCAGGTCGCAGTGGTACAGCCTACTCCATGCTGATGAGCGCCAACAGCGCGAAACGCGTTCGTGGATGGCTTTTCTTGATTTATCCAGAAATTGGGTGGGCCAAATATCAGGGAACAGGCTAAATCAATGAATAGTTGATTTCTGTTCCACCAGATGGCGCTCTGCCTTCTGAAAAGCACATGTGCTCCTGGTCAGGATATGCCTTTTTTATTTTTAATATCAACACCTGACCTTTTTATTATTATTATTTTTTTCTCTATTGTTTTTTCATATATATAAATATTATATTTTAAAAATGCTTATTTTGGATCATAAAGTTTTTATTTCCTATATTTCGTATGGCAACTCGCCAAACTTCCTCAGGGAACAAGAACGCTTTGAGTGTGATCGCTTGTTCCCTGAGGAAGTTTGGCGAGTTGCCACATGAAATATCGGAAATAAAAACTTTATGATCCAAAATAAGCATTTTTAAAGTATTGTGATATATGGATTGCTCTATTTTCAAACATATATATATAGTATATTTTAAACTCTATAATAATGAAACTTTTAGTATATGTCACATATCTTCCAATTAGTTAGAGCCGATACTTTATAAGATCCTACCCTTCTATTAAAATGTACACTGTTTCTATTTGCTACCACCCCATATTTTGTATATATGCTATATCTTTATTAATATAACCTGTAAACCCCTATTTGTATTTAAACTAAAAATGGTGATGTCAAAATAAAAAGCCAAAGAGGGGTCAGTCAGCTGGGGGCAGAGGAGGAAAATGCCAACGCCCAGATGGGGGCCCCCCACCAGGGCTTTTTAAGCCAATGACATAATTACTCTCCATAAAAAAAACCATATATTTATAATTAAATCTAATTTTAATTATATATATTTTTAAAAAATTCCATTGATGCACATCTTCACTTACAATATAGGAATCATACTCCCCTATCTACAATGCCCAAAACAAATTTCCATTAGATTTAAACCTTTTGAACTAAGTAAACAACAACAAAAGGATCCTTCTAAATACAAACAATCAATACTTTGAGATGATCCATTATTATCAAGACATACAACTAACCATGTTGTCTTCCCAGAACCTATGTCCTCAACACCGGCAGCTCTCCCTGTCCTGCCCTCTCTCCGCCCAGGTAGGTGTCAGTCTGACTCACAATGTCACTGACTGAGGTTGCCCCACAGATGACAGTGAGGGATGCCCTCAACTCTGCCATAGATGAGGAAATGGAAGCTGATGAGAGAGTCTTCCTCATGGGAGAGGAAGTGGCCATGTATGACGGAGCCTACAAGGTAATATACATCTCCCTACTTCAATGAGGCACAATTTGGATAATAGATTATAAACACAAGGTAATAAGACCAAATCCAAATAAATAAATAGTGTGTGATGTTTCGGTAACAGCGTTGTTACCATCTTCAGACAAAAGTACCGAATGAGAGAATTTTACCACAGCATGCTTTTAAATAGTTCCTGTTATCAAGTGTGTAAACAAGATAACAGATAAGAAGAAGATATTTATCTGATAAACAGATGAGATAAACACCTGATGATTATTATTCTTAGAATTAATATCTAAGATTTGAAAAAACTTTTAATTCTAAGAATAATAATCATCAGGTGTTTATCCCATCTGTTTTATCAGATAAATATCTTCTTCTTATCTGTTATCTTGTTTACACACTTGATAACAGGAACTATTTAAAAGCATGCTGTGGTAAAATTCTCTCATTCAGTACTTTTGTCTGAAGATGGTAACAACGCTGTCACCGAAACGTCACACACTATTTATTTATTTGGATTTGGTCTTATTACCTTGTGTTTATCTCCCTTCTTCCTTTTCTAGGCCACTGGTGGGATAGTTTGTTCCACACATGTGGAAAGCAGTTCGACCTTTTGCACTTACAAGAGTGCCAGAGCCCCATTTGGTTACATGCACTCAGGGGTGGGGTTGAACTTGGGGACATTGAAGCAATTTTTATTTTCTTCAGAAAAAGGTGACTAATGCTCCTTGATTTAATCCTGGATTGTGACTATTGATAATCTTTGAGTCAAAAGGCGATCCATTAATTAAGATTATATAAAAGGGCGTACCTGGATCTGTAAAGAAAAAACAAAACAATTTTTTTCTTAAAATATTTCGAGAGATTGCTTCCTCTTTATCAATTTATTGCACAGTGAAATCAATTTACAAATTATTGTAGATCATATGAAAACAAATTTGTCATTGGTCAAAAATAATTATTAATAATGATACATTTTGACCAATGACAAATTTGTTTTCATATGATCTACAATAATTTGTAAATTGATTTCACTGTGCAATAAATTGATAAAGAGGGAGCAATCTCTCGAAATATTTTAAGAAAAAAATTGTTTTTTTTTTTTTACAGATCCAGGTACGCCGTTTTATATAATATTGATAATCTGTTTGCACTACCAACCCCCTACAAATGGATTGTTGAGCTGATGTCTGTGCAGATTAGCCGAGGCCTTTTGAAGAAGTATGGAGAGAAGCGAGTGGTGGACACTCCCATCACTGAGGTATTGTGTATCCTGTGAGTGCCACTCCCATCTAACACCACTGCTTCCTCCTAGATGGGGTTTGCTGGTATTGCTGTCGGAGCTGCCATGGTGAGTTACCCCAGCCAATACTCTGAGCTATCATCACTTGCCTAAAGGATTAACCAGACCAATGTACTGGGTGTTCAAAAAGTGAGAAATCAAAAATTATCTCTCTGAACTATTTATTTTGTTAAATACACCTATCCTCCAATTTACACTGTACTTGTTTTACACGTTTTCGCTTTTACACGGTTTTCCAAATAAGTTTTTTGTTTTTATCGCACTATACTAAAATGCGATATTCTACTCTATACTACCTATGTTGAAAAGAATATTGGGAGGCTCTGATTCATGAGGGAGCGAACACCTATTCAGATTTTACAGTTTAATATACACCTATCCCTCGATTTACACGTTTTTCTCAGGAACGTATCTACCGTGTAAATCGGGGGATAGGTGTAATAATCTGATTTTTTTAATTTTATCATTAATTTATTAACATGATATTGCTGTTGAAGGATTGACAAGTCTGAAACCTTGAAAATAAAAAGTTGCACAAGAAACGTAGCCTTGGAAGCTTTATTTATTTGTTAATAATCTGCTTTAAATGTCTCTCAAGACTTTTATAGCGGGTCCTCTCTCACACAGTGTTGATGACAACTGACACCAGTACTTGTGTGTTGAAAACTTGGAATACATTTGCAATAGAGGTGGGTCACCCCCCACAACTGCTCCAAATTAGCCATTTAAAATATTCTGATTGATAGATTTGACTTGTAAAATCTTTTTTTTTTTAGTCTATGATCTAGCCATAAACAAAGAAATGGATTTTATATGGGAAGTATAATATCTGGTCAGTGAGACACTATACTACATAGATCCTATTTAATTCAACCATTTTTGAAATCCAACCCCCAAAATAGCCCACTTTAATTTAACCAAATATAATTCAAAACTGACTCCTTTCAGAAGGAAGCACCTTAGGGTAAAGTTGAATTACAAAGGTTTGACTTTATATATCCTCTGTGATGTTGTATTGATGAACTACAAGTAATCTTTGTTCAAAAGTTGTTCAAGTATAAAGCAAAGTTGCATTAACATATGTGTTTATCTTTCTAATCTAAAGATCTGTGCTCAAAGCAAAAAAAAAAAAAAAGGCTATATTTTCAACAACCAAATCATATATATTGAATCATCAATCTAAACAACAACAACAACAATAGCCTTTATTGGGCACACGTGCCATACAGGATTCTCCCGGTAGGACAAAATAAATAAATAACAGATTAGCATCATAGTTATATACAAATATTGGGTATTGACATCGACCAATTATCGAGTTGGATCCGGTGTCTGTGCTAAACATTTTGATTGAGCTGATTTCCAGTATTTATAAAAAGCGAATGCAAAGAGTCTGGATTTTACGACTTTTGCCATTAAAACATAAGGCGAATTGCTATTATAGCCGGTCTCTTGACGAAGAATTTCTCTTTCTTCTTCCATTGCCGTACAGTAGAACATGTAGTGTGGAAAATCGAGACTAAATTCACTGTTACATAAGGTGCATCATTAATCTAAACACCACTCTTCATAAGTAAAAAAAGTAAAACAATAGTTTGATAGTTTGGTATAGATTGACAAAGTCACTGGGAGGGTAATGTGTGTGAACTGAGCCCTCCCAGTATTTCTCATTGTAGTAGAGCACACACATACAGCAGAAAATTGTTTCTATTTGCAAAAAAAGCAGTATTAAAATAATTTTGATTTGTGATTATAGGGGGGGTGCTATTTGTGATATTTTTTTAAAATTAAAATTCTAACTTGAATGGGTGGAAAGTGTGGAGTATAGATTGGAAGTATTCTCTTTGTGGGGCCTATCCCCTCAGCCAATATCTACAAGTCCTCTGGCTTTAAGAAGAGTACAATTCATACGGAGTAATTGAGTGCATTTCCTGTTGATCTGAGGCTTACAAAGTTAGGAATTTTGTTGGGCTTAGGACAGCCTTCCTGCATAAGGTGGCCCTACCAGGAGCTCAAGACTCCAGACATACTTCCCCAGGGTCACCTCCCCGGCAGTTAATAGGACTTGGATTCTCATTGTACATGATTGGACTGGTGTCTCACACACACTCCTGTTTATTGGACTGGTGTCTCACACACAATCCTGTTTATTGGACTGGTGTCTCGCACACAATCCTGTTTATTGGACTGGTGTCTCACACACACTCCTGTTTATTGGACTGGTGTCTCACACACAATCCTGTTTATTGGACTGGTGTCTCACACACACTCCTGTTTATTGGACTGGTGTCTCACACACAATCCTGTTTATTGGACTGGTGTCTCACACACACTCCTGTTTATTGGACTGGTGTCTCACACACAATCCTGTTTATTGGACTGGTGTCTCGCACACAATCCTGTTTATTGGACTGGTGTCTCACACACACTCCTGTTTATTGGACTGGTGTCTCACACACAATCCTGTTTATTGGACTGGTGTCTCACACACAATCCTGTTTATTGGACTGGTGTCTCACACACAATCCTGTTTATTGGAATTATTTTATGTGACCAATAGTAACCTAGATATTATTTGAAAAAGGAAGAAAAATAAAATTCAGGTAAAGAGTCTCTTTTAATTTTGATTTTGTAAGCTTTTGAACAAAATTTATGTTCTTCAAAGGGCAAATATTTCTATGTACATATCAATATATTGTATCTAGAAATATTTGACCATTGAAGAACAGAAATTTTGTTTGAAAGCCTCCAAAATTTAAAAAAAAAAAAACTCTTTACCTTAATTTTATTTTTCTTCCTTTTTCATTGTTTACTTAATTGATAAGGCACAATTTGGATTAAAAAATAGATAAATTATGCCTTATCAATTTTATTGACTTCAATGGACCTAAGAAGTTATTCCAGTACTTTTGTCTGAAGATGGTAACAATGCTGTTACCGAAACGTCACACACTATTTATTTATTTGGATTTGGTCTTATTACCTTGTGTTTATTGTTTACTTAAATTTAATTTGGTTGAAATTTCAATGGTGCTTAGCCTGGTTTTTATCCCCTTGTACCAATTATGTTTTTTTTTTTTTTTCATTTATAGTATTTTGCATGTTTTCCGCTTTCAATTGGTATATACTGAAATGCACAGAAATCTAGCTGGGAAATTGGTGTCATCTCTGTGCACAAGGGTTGGTCGAAGACATGGAGCTGATATAAATGTGTCAACAGGCCGGCTTGAAGCCCATCTGTGAATTTATGACCTTCAACTTCTCTATGCAAGCCATTGACCAGGTGATCAACTCTGCTGGCAAGACTTTCTACATGTCCGCCGGAATGGTGAGTGTGGACTGGAGAACCTAATTACAAGATTTTTTTTTCTCATCTCGTGACAAACAATTGTCAGTACCATTGATATTTTGACATCAATGTCTGTTTTCTATTTTCAAGAATATTAACTTAAATATGAAGATTTGCACAAAATAATTTAATTTTCCAGTTCCGACATTTTAAAAACCAAATGCATATAGCATTGGTTAATGAGATTGATAAGGCACAATTTGGATTATAGATTATAAACACAAGGTCATAAGACCAAATCCAAATAAATAAATAGTGTGTGACGTTTCGGTAACAACGTTGTTATCGAAACGTCACACACTATTTATTTATTTGGATTTGGTCTTATTACCTTGTGTTTATAGCATTGGTTAATGTGGTGCAAATTAATAAATTTCTAGTTTTTAATCACCTTAATTATCTGTAACTTCACCTTTTGTATTTAGCAGTTTTTGTACTATTGATTCTGATAATTAACTCCTCTTTGCTAATAGCTGCCATGTCGTACCTAGATCTGTGCATTCTTGAGCTTCAGATCTCCCTTAGGGTCTGGGTTGAATATGCGCTAATTCAGACACTACCAATCTGGTACTCAGAATGTCCTATTTATTTACCTATTCTTATATGACTGTATCCAGCTGATCTGTAAGGTTGTTTAGGTCAACATTCCCATTGTGTTCCGTGGACCCAATGGTGCTGCAGCCGGTGTGGCTGCCCAACATTCTCAGTGTTTCGGAGCGTGGTACAGCCATTGCCCTGGACTCAAGGTCATCTCCCCCTACTCCTCTGAGGACTGCAAGGGGCTGCTCAAAGCTGCCATCCGGGATCCAGACCCAGGTGGGAGCAGTCCGTCCTACACTGCATAGAGCTGACCTCCCTGTTGGGTTCCAGTGGTGTTCCTAGAGAACGAGATCCTCTACGGTCTCAACTTTGAAGTTCCAGAACAGGTCCTCTCAAAAGATTTTGTCTTGCCTATTGGTAAAGCCAAAATTGAACGTCCAGGTATGTACAAACATATTTACACATACATTGTCTGCTTCCATGTTAGGAACGGCCTCAAACTACAGGCAAAGTCAAAATTTCACCAAAGTGTGCCTGGATCATGGTGCCATGATCAACGAAAGCTACCCCCCATACATTAGATGCACTAAACAGGACCTTTGGGAGAGGCCGCTGCTCATCATAAAACAGCTCGAGGAGCATGAACTCGTGGAATTCGTGTAATCTTTACACAAGGGGATAAGAAACAACAACAACAACACATACATTAAATCACTATTAAGTTCTTCAAGGGGGCGAAGTTTGAATCCTTAATAGCATGGGAGCCTAAATAAAATGGTTGTTCTTCAAGGGATGGATCAGCAATCTTGGCCTTAATAAATATACTAGATGTGGCTTTAATGATCCAGTATTCTTGTACATAAAAAACTACTCTATTACAATTTTTAGGTGTGGTGCACTTCAGTTTTGTTTCTTTAACTGAACTTGATTTTAATTACAGTACTGTTTTGTCTCTGTCTTCAACAGGAGCCAGTAGTATTTGGATAAAACCACATGGTCCCAGTATCATGACTCCTAGAATGTAAAATGTTGCTGCTGTTCCACAATTCAGTTGTCTCGTACGCCTCCACCTTTTGAATTGGTAAAATAAAATAAAAATTGCATACCTTATAACCATTTCAATTTAACTGGCTATAATTCAACATCCCATTTAAGTGCTTACAACAAAATGTCTTAACACTAGCAGAGTGAATGTTTGAATGAATTATCAACTTAACTGAATATATGTTTCAACATGTTTCTAAAATTCTCATCCCTTGAGGTTTCGAATTAAAAGAAGTGGACTAAAATTAGGTATTAAAAATAGAGTTCTTCAAATAAAATGAAAAAATACATTTTAAATTGTTTGGCATATTTTTTTTTGTGGAAAGTTTTTTTTTTATAGTTGCAGAAAACTCAGTTTTAGCCTGAACCTGTGCTATCCAGTGATATTTTGGTTCAGTTCCCTGACTTGAGGCAGAGGGCATGGTTGGCTATTGTTGACTCTTACAACTTAATATGTATGTGGAATTATAGGCCCACAGTTAAAATATCTAATAAGTTCTTTTGTCTTAGTTTGACTTTTAGGCCTCAGATTGCAGAGGATGCTGTGTTTGTACACCCGAGCATGGCTTAGAGAGAAAAATTGATAACCAGGGTTTGAACATCTTTGAAACCAAAAATGGTTAGGAGAACCTGTGGCCCCTTTTGGAAATCAAAAGCCAGGAGTAGCCTTAAGCAGTCTCTCATTGAAATTGTTTACCCTGGTTCTTTTAAATTAAATTTTTTATTGTTCTGTGTTCCAATTTCTGACACATGTTGAATACAGAACAATCTCCGATCAGAAACCATGGAAATTCCTGGTTGGAGGTGGTTGGAATAGATTGGTGAAGCCATTTTTGATTTTACAAAAATTGTTCCTCGATAGACATTAGGTCTCAGATGGAGGCTGTAGAGTGAGATAATTGGGACATTTGGTTTCCCAGCCAGTCAGAGTTGAGTGGTTTGTGATCAGTGAAGTTGCTTCCAAGTAGTACCGAAACCACACATAGGTAAACATTTATAGAAGTTCAAAGAAGCCATCCACAAAATGGGAACTCTCCAAAGGATATTTACAGTCATAAACTCTCCTATTTTACAGAAAAGGTTCAGCAAACTCTTATATTTATCTAGACGGGTGACCCGGGCTTCGCCCCGGGATTGACCCGTGTGCATATCTACCCGAGTGATATATATTTAGATAAGATTTTTTAAAATATAATTGTTTGTTATTAGCATTATCTATTTGTTTGCATCAGCATAATTTAATCGTTGATAGAGGGCGCTGTTCATGAGCTAAGTAGAATAATTTGAATATATAGTTTTAATAATTGATTTATATATATTTTTTAAAATAGCCTATCGTCTTCCCCGTATTTTTTTACCTATGTATGGAAATTTTGGTTTGAATTAGTGAACTACTGCGAATTTGTATACCGGACATACAAACAAACATACAAACATTGATTTTTTATATATATAGATGTTTCGTAACATTATATAATTGCTCCTCTCAGCTAGAAGAAAATACTTGCTGCAACTTTTCTGTGGAGTGTTTGCAATTCTTCTTTTTGAGATCAAGAGCGGGTTTCACAATGGATGGTGCACAATTATTATGCATCTAATTGAGAGAGAGAGGGAAGAAATTTATTGAGAGAAGAAGATTAATTACCCTAGAGTTTCATCTATTGTTGCCAAGTAGGTTAAATTATTGGAGAACTAGCCGAATGACCCGGGCAACGCCCGGGGTTTACCCGATTAAATGCTTTTATTCAAATACTATTCGTTACAATTATAAATTGGCGCCGTGGATGTCATTCTTGTATAATATATAAATGAGTTTTTAAAATTGTAAAAAAAAAAAAAAAATGCATCGGCCGGGAATCGAACCCGGGGCGCCCGCGTGACAGGCAAGCATTCTACCACTGAACCAAAAGCAAACGGTGACAGAATTAAGAACGCATGACGCTGATAACTGTATATATTAATATGTGTCCATATAGTTACCAAAAGTACTTGACAGACAACTAAGGTTGTGATTGGTAATGAATGTGTGGAGGACAGACTAGCTTGCTCACACATGTGTCATGTGCAGGAGAACATATCACCCTAGTGGCTCACTCCAAGGCTGTGGGCACATGTCTGGAAGCAGCCAAAGAGCTGGCTTCTCAGGGCATTGAATGTGAAGTGAGTTTTCAACCCATGTTGTCTTATTATTTTCTTATGGTATATCTCTTACTGTCTTGGTGTGAAAGCTAGTAGTTTGATTTAAATTTTTGAAATTTTTTATTAACTTCCATTCTCTCTTTAAAAAATATATATATATATTTTTTGCAATTCCTCTCATAAAATTACAAAGTTTGTTTCTATGGTGATTTTTCACTGCAAACCTATTGCATTAGTACTTGCTATGATAGCTATTTGCAAATAAGACATATTTTAAGACCCAAGATTTTCAGTCCTAAATTTAATCTCTGATGTAAATACCATATTGTCATAATAAATAATCTGCTCTCTTTGAAGAAGGAGAAATATATATGAAGAAGGGACTGCAAGATGTTCAAGAGAAGAATTGATACAATTCCACTCTTAAATATGCTTCCTTTATCGTACAATTTAACCATGTACACTTAGTTCTAAGTGTGAAAGTTTGAAGTTCCGTTTTAACCATGACAACAATATGTGGTTATAATAATTATTAAATTGATAAGGCACAATTTGGATTATAGATTATAAACACAAGGTAATAAGACCAAATCCAAATGTTACAGAAACGTCACACACTATTTATTTATTTGGATTTGGTCTTATTACCTTGTGTTAATAATTATTAAACTTTTTTTGCTGTTGTATTTAAAAGATAAATTTCTGCAACCACTAAAAGATGAAAAATAGATATCTAAACAGATTCTTCATCCTTTAGCTTAAAAGTCATATGATAAAATTCAATTTGGTTTATAGATTATAAACAAAAGTTGATCCAAATTGATAAATAGTATGTAGGTTTCAGTAACAACGTTGTTACTGAATGAGAAAACAAAAATCTATTGATATTTTAAAATAATGGTACTATTATCAGTTGTGTATAAACAAGAACCCCGGTCTTACTTTTCAGCAAAGTAATGCCCAGCCACACAGAGCAAGTGTTACTATGGATTGTCTTCAATCTTGCCAAACTCTTCCGTGGCCAGCAAGGTCGCCTTGTCTCTCACCCATAGAGCACATCTGGGACGTGATGGGAAGGCGATTGCAACCATCCCGGAATGTTGACTATTTAGCCCTACAGTTGGAGACAATTTTCCAAGCAATCCCGCAGCACGCCATCCGTAATCTTTATCCGACATGCCAGGTGGCCTGCTTCCAGGCTAGGGGGTGTCAAACGACATGTTTACATTCTCAATTTGTGACTAACAAACTATGGAATAAAATACAATATAACCTCGTAAATTTGACACACGCCAATTTGACCATGTTCTGATGTCCCGACCACCAGCCTATCAAATAACAAACCGTAATTCGACACTATCGATAATACAACACTTTCGATAGTTCGACTATTTTAAAATTCAAAATTTCGACAGTTGAATGTTTTTTATTTTTACATTCAATTTAACTGCTAAAAAGGTATTACAGCAGCATCAAGTGACGGCGAGCGATGGCTGGTGATAGGATCACCCCTGCGCACTTTTGGTTTCTGGTTAGTTTAAGTTTTACTTTGCGATCCCATTGTACAATGTCGCAAGTGTTATTGTTTTTTTTTTTTTTTACGCAGGAATTTAGGCATTGCATGCTAATAAATAATATTATTTTCTTCTTAATTTTCAACATTGAAATATTTTTGTTATTTTAAAATTTATAAATAACTAGCGGATGTGTACCCGGCTTCGCCCGGGTTTTGTCTGAGTGAAAGTTTGCCTAACGAATATTATTGATAATAATATTCTGGAACACACAGAATATTATGATAATAATGATAATAATATTCGTTACATTATATATTTATAAAATACTAGACGGGTGACCCGGGCTTCGCCCCGGGATTGACCCGTGTGCATATCTACCCGAGTGATATATATTTAGATAAGATTTTTTTTATAATTGTTTGTTATTAGCATTATCTATTTGTTTGCATCAGCATAATTTAATCTAATCTTTGATAGAGGGTGCTGTTCGTGAGCTAAGTAGAATAATTTGAATATATAGTTTTAATAATTGATTTATATATTTTTTAAAATAGCCTATTGTCTTCCCCGTATTTTTTACCTATGTATGGAAATTTTGGTTTGAATTAGTGAACTACTGCGAATTTGTATACCGGACATACATACAAACAAACAAACAAACATACAAACAAACAAACATACAAACATTGATTTATATATATATATATATATATATTGTTTTGAAAATAGAGCAATCCATACTTAATTCATTAGATAATAAAAGGCATATATTGGATTTAATAAAATATTTATTTTGCCAATATTTCGGCTGGCTGAACGCCAACCTTTAATGCCTTTGTAATGCCTCGATAAAGGTTGGCATTCAGCCAGCCAAAATATTGGCAAAATAAATATTTTATTAAATCCAATATATGCCTTTTATTATCTAATATATATATACTATGTATTACATTACAAAAGACTTTGGGTCTTAATGGGGGCTTTTGTTGTTATGTTGTATATATGTATGTGTATGTATATATCATACTTACATAATCTTTCTTTTTCTTCTTCTGTATATTCCCCACTTTCACAGGCCTATCTCTCTTGTAATCTCGGGGAGAATCCTCTATAAGACCAGTGTGTCTTAATAAAGGCTTTTGTGTGTTTGTGTTACATTACAGTTACGAGCGTCATGCGTGCGTTCTTCATCTCTGTCACCGTTTGCTTTTTTTTTGGAATGGCGCTCTCCTATTGGTTCGCTGCCGCCGCCACTGTGGCGCCGCCACTGGGCGAGACACTTTGTTTTTGACTTTGCCCCCCCCACTCGCTTTTTGGTTTTTGTAACTATTGTGTTGGAGCGGGTCGCTCCTTAAATAAATGCATATATTAGTTAATAACTAAATGGAATCCTCTCTTTCCTTTTCCCAGTAAGAGACGCCTACGGAAGCCAACAGTACATAGACAGATAAAGCACATAGGCTATAGTTATTAACTAATATATGCATTTATTTAAGGCGCCAATTTATAATTGTAACAAATAGTATTTGAATAAAAACATTCAATCGGGTAAAACATGGGCGTTGCCCGGGTCATTCGGCTAGTTATATATAAACAACATAAAGTTGCGGGGGGATGATATTCATGTACCAAAAGAGGCACCTCTCCCTTTAAATGTACATCAGAAAGATGACACATCACCCTAGTAAAAAAATTATACTAGTAATGTGTGATAACAACATTAGTTTTGGCAAATTCAGACAAAAAGCCAACAACCTGTATTTGTGTGGTACAATATTGTCAATCTTTTATTAATCCAATATATGCCTTTTTATTATCTAATTACACCTATCCCCCGATTTACACGGTACTTGTTTTACACGTTTTCATTTTTACACAGTTTTTCAAATAAGTTTTTTTGTTTTTGTTTTTATCGCATTATACTAAATGCTACTGTGATTGAACACATGCGCTGTGTACACATCTCACAAGGAATCCCGAGCTTATGTGCTGACTACATATTTTAACCTGTCAATGCATTTTATTTTTATTTCTGTGTACACCTATCCCCCGATTTACACGTTTTTTCTCAGGAACGTATCTACCGTGTAAATCGGGGGATAGGTATATATATATTTATTAATTTTTATTATTTTGTGTTATTATTAGTTGTAGAAATTTGTTTTAAATACAACAACAAAAAAAAGCACTAATAAATAATATACCTTCATATTTTCATAGATCCCAATATTCTAGTTATCTATAATCCCAAGTGATGTTTTTTTTTTGCTTATCCCTAGTACACGTGGTACAGGCCATGATAATCATGGTGGGTAGTTAGCGACTGCTTTTTGCTGTAAGCGCACCACATGTCTGCACATGTGAAAAGCAGTTCGACTTTGCACTTACAAATGTGCCAGAGCCCGTTTGGTTACTTGCACTCGCTGGTGGGGTTGAACTTTTGCTAGAATCGGGGGCCATTGGAGCATTTTTTTTTAAACAGAAAAAAGTGTCCAATGCGGGAATCGAACCCGGGTCGTAGCGGTCGTAAAGTGATGTTATAATGAGGTAGAACTATATTCTCCCTTTGTATTCAGACTTGAATATTTTTGGTAATTCACACAATATTTGATATTAAAAATATTGAAAATGTTTCTAGTTTTCTCTAGCTGGGTCTTAACTAAAGAATTGGCACACTGCAGGTGATCAATCTCCGGAGCCTTCGACCTCTCGATGAAGCAACAATCAACCAATCCGTGATGAAAACCAACCATCTGATAACAGTGGAGAATGGATGGCCCCAGAGTGGTGTGGGGGCGGAGATCTGTGCCCGCATCATGGAAGGTAAGTAATCCTTCCTCTCCTGGGTGACACCACCAGACATAGATGTGGGTGCTCAGGACCAGCCTTTGACTACCTAGATGCTCCAGTGATGCGGGTGTGTGGAGCGGATGTTCCCATGCCCTATGCTGCCAGTCTGGAGGCAGCATCCCTACCTCTGACCACGGACGTAGTTCAAGCTGTCAAGGCTGTTCTCTATGTCTAGTTTGTTCTGTTCCACTTGTCATCTATAGAGACTTCTCTTTCTCCCAGCTTTGTTTCCTAACTGGGGAAGGGGCTGGCTCTGTAGAGACAAATGAAGCAGAACTTCCATTGTGTTTTCAATTTTCTTGCCCCCACCTTATTGTGTTTCACCATCCCGGCTGGAACACAAACCTAAGAAAGACTTGTAGCAATAAATTTTATTTATTTTTTTGACAACACTAGTTATGCATTCTTTCCTGTTTGATTACTACCTTTGAAAAGTGATTAAAATTCAAGAGAGGAATAATAAAATCAAACCAACAGATGCTACTGCCATCTCCAGACCAGAGTTGATCTCAGAATTACCGTTGTGATGTCTCTTGCATTAATAACACTTAATTGAACAATACTAATACATTAGTATTAGTGATATATTATAACTTTTCTGAAAATAGAGCAATCCATATTTAAATCATTAGATAATAAAAAGGCATATATACCTATCCCCCGATTTACATGGTAGATACGTTCCTGAGAAAAACGTGTAAATCGGGGGATAGGTGTACACAGAAATAAAAATAAAAAGCATTGACAGGTTAAAATATGTAGTCAGCACATAAGCTCGGGATTCCTTGTGAGATGTGTACACAGCGCATGTGTTCAATCACAGTAGCATTTAGTATAGTGCGATAAAAAAAAAAAACTTATTTGGAAAACCGTGTAAAAGCGAAAACGTGTAAAACAAGTACCATGTAAATCGGGGGATAGGTGTATTGGATTGTAAATGTAATGCCTTGATAAAGGTTGGCGTTCAGCCAGCTGAAATATTGGCAAATAAATCTTTTCTTCAATCCAATATATGTCTTTTTATTATCTAATACTATAACTGTGTAATAATCTTTTATATTATCACATAGAAATATTAGGGAAGACAAAGGATGATAAAGCACTATATTTGCTGAGTAACAAAGTTTGTTGTTTCTTATCCCCTTGTGTAAAGATTACACGAATTCCATGAGTTCATGATCTCATGGAATGGGGTGTAGGGGGGCAGCTTTCGTTGATCATGGCACCATGATCCAGGCACACTCTGGTGAAAGTCTGACTTTGCCTGTAATTTGAGGCCGTTCCTAACATGGAAGCAGACGCCTTTGCTGCCGACTCTAACATGAGTACAGACGCAGCTCCTCCGTATCCCTGGAGTGGGACCCTTGCTGAGGTCTATCAACCGGGTCAGTTGAAATCAGGATTTTTAAAGAGGTCTACTCCTCTTCTAACAATGCTGCTGTTGGTCCGTGACTGCTTATTCGTCAGAGTTATTCTGCTTGTTTCGCAGCTGGCCTTCATATCTGAAGGTCGTTCCCCTATCCGCCACCTGGGGACGCGCCCTATAGCAGTCAGCTCTGCCAAGATCATAGTAACAAAGTTTAAATATTATAATCAATAATCTGTTTACAAAAATAACAAATATTTTTTACTTTTTCATAAGGTAGTAGAGACCCATCTTGTTCTACTGACGAGTTTCAGCCACCATGGAGACATTTGTCCCTAGTAACTTCACATCTTTTTCTTATGGTGTGAAGAGTGTCATTGTAGCTTCTAAAGGAACATTTTGGAGGGAAGTCTTGGCCTGACACAAAGGTGAATTCAATAAAATAATCCTTTGTATATCAATATTAAGCTGAAAATATCAGGCCCTTGGGGATATGTTTTTTATTTTATTTTATTTACAATCTCTCAAATTTCTTAAAAAAAAAAAAAAAAAGAAATATATTGTTACGTAGCAATAAAAGCACATTCCAGATGGAGAGAGAATGTTCTAGAGCGTTTAAGAATCATGTAGAAAAAGCGGAAGACAACTGATTGGCCAATCTACAGCTATTGCGCAACGCTCGGTGCTGGCGGCTTTCTGATTGGCTGACCAACCGTGACCGTTCTGGAAAGATCTACTCCGGGATATATAGGGATGAGAAAATCATGCCAGGGGAGAAGAAAGATAAGAAAAAAAGGTCGAAGAAGGAAGCTACGTGGTGTACTCCAAGCAAGCTGCTGTCTCAAGAGGTCGGACTGCTTTTTACCGCCGACGCCGGTGTACTTCCTGGAAGATTCTAGAAGGTTCTACGGACTTCTGTCTCCTGTTCTGCTCCTGATTTCCATCACTGTGCTGCAGTTGGTGAGTTTGTAACTGCTGTTTTCTTTATTGTTATTTTATTTTTTGCACTCTTCTGTAATTATTTTATCGATTAGGCTTAAATAAAGTCCTAAAGCTCCTTTGTACACACGGAAGTTATTCTTTGTTAACCAACAACGCAACAATATAGTCATGGAGGCCTGATATTTTCACCTTAACAATAGTGAACCCTGGAGTCAGTTGTGCAAAATGTAGACCACAGCACCCATGGTCTACTCAGTGATATTGCTTCCCTAATATACCCAGTAACTACACCAGAATGTCATTTAGAAAAATGAGGGAGGGCTAAATTAAATTTTTTTATCAAACAAACATTTTTAGAAAGAGATATTTGTTCCTGGAGCAATATATAATAATAACCCTTGTAATAAACCTAGAGGTTAAGAAAGTCTCCAACGAACCACCTCTTTAAATTGATAATATATTGAATTCAAAAAATATATACATATAGAATTATCAATAGAATAACAAAAATTGTTGAAATATTCTGTGATACACAATTTATGAGTACACAAACTCATACATACTGTATAAAAAAGTTGACGCACCAAAAAGTTGCCCGATTTATATGAAAATATGTGAACTAAGACGTTTCGACCAAACATGCAAATGATTGAAATTTGGTGGCTGAAAGCATGAGCTCTAGCGCATCTGAACTACGTATCCAGCACGAGTATTCTGGACTAAATATTCGGCGCTAGCACGAGCTATTTTCAAATGGTGTTCAATTCATCTGAAGTTGATCCTGAATATATTGAACCGAATTTTCAAGACACCCAAACCTTTTCAATGTCAAAAAAAAAAAAAAAGGGGGGGGGGGGGGGGCAAATAATATCTTCAAGAATTAAAAACCTCACCTTAGCTAAAAGTTCCGTACATTTCTACCAAGTTCTCATATATGCAGAAAGGTTAATGGTTATTTAGATACTCAAGCTCTAGCTTTTTTTTTTTTTTTTAATAAAGCTGTGTATTGGAAAATTTCATTTGTTTAATGTACAAGGTGATCCAAAAGTCTTGCACAACTTTAAAAATTAATAACTCCGCGAATATTTGCGCTTGAGCAATGCGGTAAACACCATTGTGTTCAGGATGTAATGGGATTTTTATGGCAAAAAATGAAAAATTCGAAATTGATTTTTGCTACAATTTTATTCGCTAGATGGCGCACTACCAGAATCAGAGATTCAGCGGCCAAATTGTTTGATAAATTAAAAAATATAACTGATCGACACGTATTTTTCCTTTTTGAATACCAGGAAAGAACCCTAATAATATCAAATTATAATTTGATAAAACACCATTTCGCAAACGTAGAAGAATTGGATGACGATTTTTAAATGCAATCCGAGATATGTAAAATAGAAAAATGCAAATTAAAACATGTAGCAAAAAAAAATATATTTTAGATGCGGTTTTGTGAAATATATTAAAATTTTGAAAAACACTGCTGAATTAATACACGATTTTTAAAAATGTTAATATAGTACCAAAAATTATGATAGCACTACTAATAGGATTTCTTGTTATAAGAAATATATAGTTGATAAATTGGCGACACTTGACTATTTAACTGGATATTAGTCATGATCCAACAAATGAAATAAAGTCGGGGGTGACAAAATCTATTTGTCGTACTTTATTCCAAATATCCTATGGGCTGGTCAAATGTTATCATTGCTTATTATACTGTACAACATTTTAAAAATGTGTCCCCTCGAATAAAAATCATTTTTAGATCGACCTTTTGTGTTGAATAACGTGGTAGTAAAATCATTTTGTATTTTTTTTTGCGCAAAATATCTAAAGTTAGGGGTGTACAGAGAATATTCCTTATGCTATTTCTTCTAATGAGCGAAAAGCGATAAACTAAACATAAGGGGTAAAATTGTGTATACCAGTGTTATTCGAGATGTTATAACACTTTGGTCTGCACGACATAATATAAGATATGAGCAAATAACAAACAAAAAATTACTGTTCACAAAAATAAAAGAGTCAAGATGTGAGGACAGCATTTATTATCCCCATAACCCAACACAAAGAGCTGCAAAATATTGGTAGATAATATAATACATGAAAGCTTATATAACACGAGGTAACTGCCTTCTCTCTTGTATTAGGGCACAATCCTTGCTCAATGTGGCGCCCTTCATTCTCAAACCCCCTTCTGCAAACGATAGATGACAGATTGTGGACAGCATTAAATAAAATATTGGTTGAAATTGATAGTGATAGAAGCCTTCAACATGGCCAATGTGGTAGGCCAGCATCGATAAACACGCGACTTGATGTACCCCCATAGCAAAAAATCGAAAGGCGTCAAGTCTGGTGATCTTGGAGGCTACTGATGTATAAAGTGGCGACTTATATATCACACGATCTTCACCGAACGCATTCTTCAGAAATTGTTTGGCACCGCGGGAGATATGAGGTCTTCCATCTTGCACGAATATTTTTTCGCTTAGTGCTTGTCTGTCCTGCAATATGGGAATAACCTTTTCTCTCAAAAGTTGAACATAACGTTCACCAGTTAAAGAAACGGTTTTAAAAGTTCTTCCATTGATTTCTTCAAAGAAAAATGGCACAATAATAAAAGAAGAAGTGAACCCACACCAAACTGTAACTCTGGGCTGATGAAGTGGCATTTCTGTAAAAATCCTAGGGTTTTCTGTTGCCCGAATGCGGCTGTTTTCAGTGTTAACTTCTCCGTTTAGAGAAAAGTGAGCTTCATCTGTCCACAGAACATTCGACAGCCAGTTTTCATCAATATCAATTTGCCGGAAAACCCATGCAGCGAATTCTTGGCGCTTCTCAAAATCGCCGACTTTTAGCTCGTGAAATATTTGAATTTTGTACAGGTATTTTTAAAGAAAAATCTTAGTGCTCTCCAAACTGTTCCATACGAAATTCCCGTTTGTCGAGAAACTTGTCGAGCACTTACTTCTCCATACATGATAACGTTTCAATAGCTTCAACATTCTGGAAACCGTAACAGCCACTTACTTGCGTGTCGATGGCCTTCCACTCCGAGGTTTTACTTCCAGAGATCCAGTCTTCTCAAAATTTTTTATGGGTCCTTTACCGCTTCGAATACCTTTAAAGGTACGAAACGTTCGTAAAGCTTCAGTGGCAGATTCTGAATTGCAATAAAAAAAAAATTACCGAGTGATTTATCCTGTAGTGACGGCATTCCAGAGTAATATAAATTATCGGAGAAAGATAAATATTTTTCAAATGAATTAAAATAAATATAATCGATACTGAGAGAGTTGAATTAAAAAATTGGAAATTTATTATCTTCGAAATTTAAATCGCTGAGAGGATTCCATCAAACCGCACCTAAAATATCATTATTTTTTTGCTATATGTTTCAATTTGCATTTACCTATTTTACATATCTTGGATTGCATTTAAAAATCTACATCCAATTCTTTTTTTTTTTTTTTTGGCGAAATGGTGTTTTATAAATTATCATTTGATATTATTAAGGTTCTTTCCTGGTATTCAAAAAAGGAAAATACGTGTCGATCAGTTATATTTTTTCAATTTATCAAACAATTTGACCGCTGAATCTCTGATTCTGGTAGTGCGTCATCTAGCGAATAAATTTGTAACTAAAATTAATTTCGATTTTTTAAAACTATTTTCCATAAAAATTCCCATTGCATCCTGAACACAATGGTGTTTACCGCATTGCTCTAGCGCAAATATTCGCGGAGTTATTAATTTTTAAAGTTGTGCAAGACTTTTGGATCACTCTGTATAATTAATTAATTTTTTTTATTTTTCTCTCACTGGCACAAGTAGAATTTTGATAATTGAAAAACGTTCACTTATTAAAGTATGTCATAAGTGAGAAAAAGGAAAAGCACTTACTTTTTGTCTCAGTTGAACGACTCCTCATGACTTGGCCTGACATTACCGAATATCCGATGAAAGACCATCTCCCAAAGATATCAGGTTTGGCCAGATTTTTTAGTCTATGGTCTCTCTTATGTGGACACTCTATTATATTAATTACTTTCAAGAACTTCAATATTCCGTAATTCTAATTTGATAAATTACAATGTGGTGATTATATATTAAAATAAGAAATGGAACAAATCAAATAACACTTCTAATTTACAATTTAATAAAATGAAAATTATATTTTGAGAGGTAAAATCATAATGAAACTAGTGTTTTGGGTACTAAAAATTGGTATCTGATTAAAAAAAAGGGGATGATGTTTTGGAGAGGCAAGAGTGAATAATACAGATGGGAAAAGATGCAAAGTGGTTGTGCTAGAGTTTTTTTATGGTAAAAAAAGCATGTTTGCAACTGCCAACTTCTCCCACCTACTCTGTATTTTAATTGATTTCAACTGTGATATTATGACACTATGCGGCGTTGAGTTTGTGTATACAAAAATGTGATGCCTCGATAAAGGTTGGCGTTCAGCCAGCCGAAATATTGGCAAAATAAATATTTTATTAAATCCAATATATGCATTTTATTATATAATAGCTATGTATATAATGAAGAGAAGAGAGATTGAGATTGAGAAACTGATTTATTACAATGTACATATAAGATATAAGATTATATAAGGTTAAATGAAAGCTAAAAGTAATAAAAAATAATAACAATGATGAGTAAATGAAAATTATAATAATAATAATTTATTTTTCAAAAAGGTTACAAGGTCAGATCATTCAATAGATCGAACAGTTAAATCATTCAATAGATCGATCAGTTAAATCATTCAATAGAGCGTTCAGTCAGATCATTCAATAGATCAAACAGTTAAATCATTCAATAGATCGATCAGTTAAATCATTCAATAGAGCGTTCAGTCAGATCATTCAATAGATCGTTCTGGTCAGATCATTCAATAGATCGATCAGTTAAATCATTCAATAGATCGATCAGTTAAATCATTCAATAGATCGTTCAGTCAGATCATTCAATAGATCGTTCTGGTCAGATCATTCAATAGATCGATCAGTTAAATCATTCAATAGATCGTTCTGGTCAGATCATTCAATAGATCGTTCAGTCAGATCATTCAATAGATCGTTCTGGTCAGATCATTCAATAGATCGATCAGTTAAATCATTCAATAGATCGTTCTGGTCAGATCATTCAATAGATCGTTCAGTCAGATCATTCAATAGATCAATCAGTCAGATCATTCAATAGATCGATCAGTCAAATCATTCAATAGATCGTTCAGTCAGATCATTCAATAGATCGTTCAGTCAAAACATTCAATAGATCGATCAGTCAGATCATTCAATAGATCGATCAGTCAAATCATTCAATAGATCGATCAGTCAAATCATTCAATAGATGGTTCAGTCAGATCATTAAATAGATCGATCAGTCAAATCATTCAATTGATCGATCCTACAAATCATTCAATAGATCGATCAGTCAAATCATTCAATTGATCGATCCTACAAATCATTCAATAGATCGATCAGCCAAATCATTCAATTGATCGTTCCTACAAATCATTCAATAGATCGATCAGTCAAATCATTCAATTGATCGATCCTACAAATCATTCAATAGATCGATCAGTCAAATCATTCAATTGATCGTTCCTACAAATCATTCAATAGATCGATCAGTTAAATCATTCAATAGATTGATCACCTGAATTTTTAAAAACCCAATCAATAGAAGAATGATCAATTGATCTTCCAAATCATTCTATAGATCTTTTAGTCAAATATCATTGAATAACCTTCAATACATTTTTCGTCAAATTAATAACAATCGATCAATCACACACACTCATTCATCAGATCGTTCTATCATACAATCAATCGACAATTAATGAACAGATCAAATAGTCAAATCAATCACTTAAAAAAAAAAAGATTTAGTATTGAAATTATTAATAAACAAAAATTAATTAATTATAATTAATCAACAATTCAATCAAAAGATCAACCATTTGAACGATCAAGAATTCGACAAATCGGTTAACGAATATATTGGCCAATTGAATGATCCGAGTCGAATAGGTTAATCAATATTTAGGTAAATATAATCGATTGAGCCAATACTATATAGTTCAATAAATCATCCAAATCAATTGAATAGAGCCTAATATGTTATTGATTATTGATCCCTAGGAACAAGTCTCGTCTGAAAGATAATCGGTCTCTGCACCTTCTGGTACCATCCTCAGGCCTCTGTGGTTGCTGTTGGTTTTTTTGTGGGTGTTTAAATGGGAATATAGGGATCACGTCAATTATATAATCATCAAAATATTTAAAACTTAAAACTCTTCCGGTGTACAGCTTATGAATAAACGTATCATTAAATGGAAGATAGGTATCTTTTATTAGTAAACGTTACGAGCTTTCGGGCAAACGCCCTTCTACAGGTTTGACAGAAATTAAGGCGAGAGACCGACCTATATACAAGGGATGATTTACATAATAAACAATTTTTATAACTTAGCAGTAAGAATTTTTAATTTTTAATAAGTAACTATTGTATTGATATGGTAATAAGATGTTGTGTACTAGATTTTTAACTATGTAAAAAAGGAATAGATTAACTTGAAACAAAGATATCATAAATTTCAGGAATTTCTATTTTTCTATTTATGCTTTTAAGTTTGGTGGATACTATGGATTCTAACATTAATCTTTGGTGTAGGTTGGGTATGTTACGGTAATGGATAGTGGGGTGGTTGGTATTAAAAGAGTGGCCAGTGGATGCAACATGCTGATAGATGAGGGAACGTGGGTCGTTGTTATTAATGTTGCGGGTGTGTTCTGACATTCTAATGGCGACGGTTCTACCTGTCTCACCCACATAAGTGGCGGAACAATGTTCGCATGAGACAGAGTAGACCGCCCCAGAAGAATCCAGAGGACTGAGTTGGGTACCAGTTTTTGTAATGGGGTGTCGGAGAAGTGAGTGGATACTGGGGGTATTAATGAAAAAGGTGCGAATGCCAAATGGCCTGATGAGACGGGAGATACTAACTGTTAAAGGAGAATAGGGCAACATGCAGGTAGTCCTGAAGACTGGGGGAGGATTGGAGGGGGCGGGAGAATGATACGTTTATTCATAAGCTGTACACCGGAAGAGTTTTAAGTTTTTACTATTAATCAATTGAGTTTAATTCTTCGTATTTATTATGGCTCTTCCTAGAGGCGAAATCGACAGATACAAGTTCCTCATCCACAAGAAATCTCTTCAACTCGCCAAATGGCGTTGCCATTTAAAGTTCAACCAGCTATGTGAACGGCTATTGTTTATCCCTCCATCCCTCCGTGTAAAGGATCCTGTTGGAAACCCCTTCTCAGCAGAACTTATAAGAAGAATCCAATGGCAACTCTTACGGGCAAGAACTAAAGGTTGCCTTTCCCAAATTAGATTCCTCACCAAATCAATCAAAGGGCTGATATGCCTAACCTCCCAAAACGTTCATGAATCTGATCTCACAGCTCTCATAGAAAGAACCACCTCAGATATTAAGGTACAAGACCGAAGTATACAGCTTAGACACGATAAAAAGCTAGCGTTCTGGTCCCAAAAATACTCCTTCCCACTCGATCACAAGTATGCCAACCCCGAGGCTTCAAACAACATCATCAATCTGTCTAGCGTAACCCTCACCCCTGCTGAAAACAGTCTCCTCTCTAAAGGCCTCAAATATCGACTTCCCGCCAAACCCGATATACCCAGGATCATCAGTGGAATAGAGGCCTCCGTTAAGAATCATAACCATCAAGACAGATGCGCCATCAGAAACCATGTATCCCGGGTACTCCAGAGACCTCTCCCCCCACCCCCAAATTCCCAAACAGAATCCAAGGCCCTCCGCAGACTAATGAAACAACGTTCAATTGTCATCAGCAGATCAGATAAGGGCACTGACACCGTAATCCTAGACCGATCTTCGTACCACGCCAAAATCTTGGAAATATTGCAGGACACAGCCACTTTTTCTCAAATTTCCGCACAAGAGAGCACAATAGCACTAAAAACCTTCAAGTCCTCTCTCAACCGAATGAAAAGAACCAGTCTCATCTCAACGGAGGAACACAAATCCTTTACCACTAATCTCCCCAATGGTACCTACATCTACGGCCTTCCCAAGGTCCACAAACCTTCTGTCCCTCTGCGCCCTATCATTGCGTATCACCTCTCTCCCGCCTACCCCCTAGCTAAGTACCTCTCAAATTATCTCTCACCTCTTTTAAACAACAATAGAAGTAATCTCACAGTTTCCAGCACCCCCACACTCATTCAAGAAATAACCGGCCTACACCCCCCCCAAAACTTCACCATGTGTTCATTTGACGTTTCATCCCTATACCTCAGTCTCCCCCATCACCTGATAATTGACAGCCTCAACCAATTTTTGGTTTCCATCAACACAGATCCCGTCAAGACCAACTCTATCACATCCCTCTCACAGATATGCTTAAACATGAGCACCTTTACCTTTGACCATATCCATTTCAAACAGATAAGGGGATCGCCTATGGGAAGCCCCCTCTCCTCCATAGCTGCTGAGCTGGTTATGACCAGAATAGATAAATGGGTCTGCAACCTCCATTGTGATGACATTCTTTTCTGGCGACGATATGTCGATGATATCCTTTGCATATGTAAAACCGACCTTGAAGAAACCATCCTGTCCACCCTCAACAGTTACAACCCTAACCTCTCGTTCACCATGGAAAAAGAACAGGGACACATCATTCCCTTCCTAGACATCTTAATCATACGTACCCCGGCATCATTCCACACCACAGTATACTACAAGAATAGCAGTACCCCCACCTACACCCATTTCAACTCCTTCTGCCCCATAGTACACAAAATTAACATCGTTAAAACACTCACCAGGCGCCTTCACACACACTGCTCTCTACCCATCTTTAAAACCATAGAAAAAGCCCATATCATCTCCCATCTCACCGCCGCCTCCTATCCACTAACATTCATTAATAAACATACCTATTCTCCCGCCCCCTCCAATCCTCCCCCAGTCTTCAGGACTACCTGCATGTTGCCCTATTCTCCATTTAACAGTTAGTATCTCCCGTCTCATCAGGCCATTTGGCATTCGCACCTTTTTCATTAATACCCCCAGTATCCACTCACTTCTCCGACACCCCATTACAAAAACTGGTACCCAACTCAGTCCTCTGGATTCTTCTGGGGCGGTCTACTCTGTCTCATGCGAACATTGTTCCGCCACTTATGTGGGTGAGACAGGTAGAACCGTCGCCATTAGAATGTCAGAACACACCCGCAACATTAATAACAACGACCCACGTTCCCTCATCTATCAGCATGTTGCATCCACTGGCCACTCTTTTAATACCAACCACCCCACTATCCATTACCGTAACATACCCAACCTACACCAAAGATTAATGTTAGAATCCATAGTATCCACCAAACTTAAAAGCATAAATAGAAAAATAGAAATTCCTGAAATTTATGATATCTTTGTTTCAAGTTAATCTATTCCTTTTTTACATAGTTAAAAATCTAGTACACAACATCTTATTACCATATCAATACAATAGTTACTTATTAAAAATTAAAAATTCTTACTGCTAAGTTATAAAAATTGTTTATTATGTAAATCATCCCTTGTATATAGGTCGGTCTCTCGCCTTAATTTCTGTCAAACCTGTAGAAGGGCGTTTGCCCGAAAGCTCGTAACGTTTACAAATAAAAGATACCTATCTTCCATTTAATGATAATAAAATTAATCAAAATATTTATTAACATATAAAATTAAAAGAAAGGATATATAAGAGCCACGTAAAGTATCTGTTCTTGCCTGTTCTTCTTTTTTCTTTTTTTTTTGTTGTTTTTCTTCTTTCATAGAATATTATTTATAATTGTAAATTTTAATCATACTTAAAATTTAAAAACAATAAGGAATATTTTTTAATATCAAATAAAAATGTTACACAAAATTATAGGCAACATATTTGCAACAGTTACTGAACATAGGAATCTCGGATATGGTGGTGTCGAGTTTCCTACCACCAGATGTACTGATCTCATCTTCTGGAAGAATCAACTCCCGATTGAGAAAGACAAAAATACCATAATTAAGATTTATATAAATATATATGAATGCTGACTTTGATTCAACGAATCGGAAGGTCGAAAGAGCTTGTGTCCAGACAACGGCCTGAAACAATTGAGGCCAACAATCTCATTCAGCCAGGCCCGGGTACAAGAATGTACGAGAATAAGGAGGAAGCTGGCAGACCCTCAAGCAAAGCTGTATAGGTATCTGTGTCTACCTGGAATTACTCTGACATCAACTAGGTCCAGTAGCTTCAGGCGCTGGAGACAAAACTTGGCCAAGGAAAGGCATACCAACTGAAAGAAGCGTTTAGCACCCCGACAAATTAATTGATCAAAGACTTGAGAGTGAAGACTTCATCCTTGGAGCGTTCTCCATGAGGAAGAGGGAGAATTTAGCCTGATCGGCAACGTTTCGCTCTTCCCAATAAATGATAATCTGAAGCAAGAGCAATGGGCGTGTAATCTCGATCACCACAAAACTGAACTGAAAGATTAGAGATAGACTGGGGCCCACACTTTTTGAACTTGTGCAATGGATCTTTGAATAGTTCAAAATGCCTACGGGGTGGCTGTTTCAACTTCTGAAAGACCCGCGGACTCCGATAGGGTTCCTTGAGTCAAAGGTCTGCAAGTTTTACGGCGCTACGCCTATACTACAGATAGTCAGCGACAGGGTGTGGCTGAGACTGTCAATTTGATTTCTTGAGGAAAAGGAGACTGATCCTCCTGACAGCCTGAGGGTCTGCTACTTTAGGGGAATAAAAGTTTTTTTCGCAGCCACCAGACTTTCTGACCCAAGAGAAAAAGTCAGACTTCGCCAATGCGGCCTTCTGCCCTAGTGCAATGCACCAGTAAAACATCGCCTCCAGCTATCAAGCAGAACTCGTATCGAATGGCATTGCCTAATAGAGAGCTACAACGGCCAGCGAGAGATAACACTGGAGCCTGTGGACCTGGCGTTGTGCTTAGGTAATCTATCCTGCCTTTGATTGTTGACCTATGGTGACATTTACCGATTCAGAAATCTAGATATGTAATTCCAATAGACGGCAGTTGCAAACATGTTTTTTTTTTTTACCATAAAAAAACTAGCACAACCACTTCTCCCACCTACTCTGTATTTTAATTGATTTCAACTGTGATATTATGACACTATGCGGCGTTGAGTTTGTGTATACAAAAATGTGATGCCTCGATAAAGGTTGGCGTTCAGCCAGCCGAAATATTGGCAAAATAAATATTTTATTAAATCCAATATATGCATTTTATTATCTAATGAATTAAGTATGGATTGCTCTATTTTCAATACATAGCTATATTAATATTATCTCTCATTATTGTAAAAATCAAATTGTTCATCTGTTGATTTTTTTCACATTAGCATTATATAGCTCACCAATTTTCAGAAAACGTACCTAATTATTTTTAAGTGATGCAATTTTTTTTGTGGCCAGTGTAAATCAAATTTGTTCGTTTATCGAGGAGCCCCTAAATCAATTGAGCGATTCTCTGTCACTTTTACATCTTTTAACTCTGGAAATAGTTTTTAGATTTTTTTTAGAAATCATATTTCGTTGCAATTTCAAAATGCTATTAACTAAGCAATTAAACAATGTAGCACTATCTTATATATTCTTATCTTTATTTATATCTGCATTTTTGAAGACACTTTCCCTGTGATTTTTTGAACCTTGGGGAAAGTTTTAGGGCTATTTTTTTTTACTAAAATTCTTTTCTATCTCTCTCTACATTTCCCCCCAAAAATTAGGGTGAAATTATTTTAAAAACAATTATTATTACAAAGAATTTTTACCACAATATTATATCTATATTTATATAAACAATGAAAAGTTTTTGAAAATATTTTCAAAGACGTGCTATATAATGAAATTGTGTGTTTATATAAATTAATTTGTTGTTAGTAACTCCGCCTTTGCCGGTCCCAAGCCCGGATGAAAAAGGAAGAGGGGGAGCAGTAACAAGCTCACTAAAAAACCTGGGCTCAGCTGGCCCGGCTGATAGTACCCTGTAAGGGCTCCTGATCCAGGGATACAGGATGAGCAGCGTTTGTACTCCATGTTAGGAGCGGCTGCACATGGCGTCTGTTCCTCATGTCAGAGGCGGCCATTTCTTTTGGAGCTAAGTCGGCCTGCCACTGAGTAGTGCTCCCAGTCTTAATGACAAAGGCAAACGCATTCTACTTCACCCAGTCATGATGGTTGTCAAACAGACACCATTAAGGGTCACAACTTGATACCCTAATATGTTTGAGTGGAGATAAGAAAGAAGAAGAATTTGTTGTTTGTAAAATTGTTTTAATAGCAATATAGAAATTTATAATATCATTAATTTAGCGCCCTGTATCTAGGAAATTAAAAAGTCTATTGTTATGCCGCTTTACAGCGGTCGTTGTTTGCGTACAAGGTTCAATGTAGGTTCGTCGTGGGTACAGCCGATATACTTTATTGCCTGTTGATGGAATGGAGAACTAGGTACACTTAGATTGACTTGCCTCCAATGTCCGCCACCAGAAGGATCCTCCTCGTCGTCAACGTTCCGCTCCTCATTGTCCATGCCCAGCCTGGACTACACCGCTCCGATGCCGGGCTTTCCTGGCACCGTATTGCAGGAACTTTCAACCCCCCCCCCCCGGAGGCAACTTGCCGTGCCTTCCACTCGCCGCAGATGTGATCAGAGTCTTCTTGTCCCCCACACGTGAATGATGTCTTTTGGCGCCTCACACATGGCAGCTGGAGTCCACCCACCTTTCCCCAACTTTACTATAGAATCTTATCCTCTCGGACATCTTGTCATACATTTTACAATATTTTTAACGCTAGTTTTCTTCTAAAATATATGTATAAATAAAATTTATTTCTACAGCCCTTATCTCGTAATGTAAGTAAAAATTGATATTTGTTCATTGCAGGATGAGGGCTTTTAAAATCAAATTTAATGATATTTTAGAATAAAATTAGCGTTAAAAATGTTTATAATTTTCAAAATAGAAATTAATTAAGAATTGCCAATTTCTTTTTTTATTATTATTTTATGTGAAAAAGCAAGCTTTCGAGAAAAAAACGCTCTTTTTCTGGCAAATAAAGTTATATAAGATCATAAAAATGTAAGATAATATATAATTATATAAGATTATAAAAATCAAATATTTACCTGTTCACGCACTGGCACGTGCATAGTGACCATTCGAAAAAAAAAATAGCATTAGAAGCTATTTAAAACACTCATTATCTTACGCATTTACAAAATCTTAAATATTTTTATATGATAAAAATAGAAGGTTAAATATAACACATATAATGTAATATAATACATTAGCGTAAGTAGGTATAACTTTCTTATATGTCGGCGGGTGTAACTTCTTGTTGATGCTATTGTCATCTTCGGATACAAGGGATTCAGAAGTAATACTTTCGTGGGATATTTTGACAATATCATAATTGAATTTTATCTGTTTTCTGACTAATTAAAAATATGGCCGGCTTGTGAAGAGTACTACATTGAGCGCGTTGTCATTTTCTCCTGATATTCTTGATATAAAAATAAGGGGGGCTACGCGCTATTTATATTGTCAAGCGGCTCAGCAGCTCCAACCACGAGAGGCCCCATGGGACGCCTGTCAATCATCCCTGGACTCCGGGTGTGAGGGGTTCGCGGAATCTGGATTGGGATTCATTAGGATTGTCTTTAACTTGGGGTAAGTTGTACTTTCTCTCTCTCCCTATAAATACCCCTTATAATAAATTATTTATCCCCAAACTTGCCCTTGCTTTATTTATCTCCGCGACAATGTATAAGAAATAGCGCGTTAATGTATGATGTTTTATTTATGTCTAACAGGCCTCTCTTGTCCTTATTGTTTGCGGAAGAGCATTTTTCTCCGAAACGCTCAATAATAGTGTAAAGGTTTATTTACTTTAAGAGAATATAAAATTAAAGATAGGAAGAAAGCGTTTTCGATTTTATAGTTGGAATTAAAAGGTTGGCGTCGACGTGTGATTTAAGAGTTTTTCAGGAAGATTCCTTGCGTGATAAGATTGTGTGTGCTCTAATGGATGAAAGGATCCGAAAAATAATGTTGCCTAAGGTATAAATTCCTTTGGCTAGAGTTGGGGAAATAGCATTATCAATATACGGAAGCGGCAGAAGTAAATTCAAAATTACTTCCTCTAGAACAGAGGGAAAACTATATAGATAATTTGCGAATGAAACACCAGAACAAGGGTTGTCTGGAAAAATAAATGTAACCAACGCGGATATCTGCACAGAGAATTATGTAGATTTAGAGAGGCTACCTGTTTGAAATGAAGAAAAAAAGGGGCACATTGCGCCCATCTGCGAGAGTCGCAACAAACATTCAAGTCAAAATCAGAGTAATCAACAAAAGGTGGATACATCAAATAGATCAAGAAGATGAAGAATTGATACAGAATTTGACACACATAAAGATGTCTGAATCCCTATATATATGAAAGGCAATGTATGTATGTATGCATGTATGTATGTTTGTTGGCTATACACGTCCACAATACGTAACTAATCTGGCTTAAATTTTAACAGTATATAGAGTTGAACCTAGAAAAACCTATAGGCAAATTTTCAGGCTTCTATATCGAATATCCTTAAAGTTATTAACAAAATTTCCTTATTTCACTCGGAACCAGCGCCTCACTGCGGTCACTGCGAGAAGTAAAGTTGGGGAAGGATGGACCACGTGGGGCGATGGAGATTGGTGGAGCGGGACGTTTCACAAGAGTGATCTTGAGTGACGTAATGATGGCGTAGGGGAAAGAAATCACTAGCTATCATCATCTTATGTATATATAAAATTTAAAATATGTTCATATAAAAACCAAAATAATACAATTTTGAAATATCGTTGTGAAAAATTACATTTTTATTTTTATATTTTAAAAACGGACGTTTCACAAGAGTGACATCCAATGCGCCATTTTATAATTGTAACGAATAGTATTTGAATAAACATTTAATCGGGTAAAACCCGCGCGTTGCCCGGGTCATTCGGCTAGTATAAAATAAAATTTGTCACAAAAGACCCGCGCCTTATATGATAAAAATTGAAGTTGAGGAGAATATTATTGAGTTTGAAAAGGATACAGGTAGTTATTTAACGCCCCTGATTTATTAGATATTGACTTTAGAAAGGCACATTGCCACATGTGGGAGTGTAGGTATTATTGTTTTACGATGGCACCGGAGTACCAATTTTAGGCGAAATCACTGTTAAAGTAGAGTTCTAAGATGCAGTTTTAGACGGAGAAATTGTGGCAAAAGAGGAGTGAAAGTCCTTTTTTTTTTTTTTAAATTGATGGATAAACCTATTGAAAATGGGAAATTTTGTTGTAATCAATATTCAACAAAAGGTACAACTTCCTTAAGTTTTATAATGAGTGTATATTCTGTTAATTGACTCATCCTTTATAAATAATTATGTTGTTAATTAACTGGAAATCATAAGTACAAGCAATCATAAGTATTTCTTTATATAAGACACTAACGCAGAGTATTCAAGGTAATACCGAAAGCCTCCGAACAACAATGGACTTTGAAAGAAGAGAGCCCTTATTTTAGATTTGTAATTCGACCATGGAGTACGGCATCAGATCCTTCTAGGTTTGTGAATTTTTGAAACAGTTTTGCCATCATTAAAATTCCTCGTTATTTCTATAAGTCAATATATTAAGATCGTTTTTATTTATGCACCGAAAACTATAGCGCGAACTTTTTCTAAAATGAAAATATCTTTAACAAAGCTTTCAAACAAAATACTCGCGCTCTAACGATGCTCTTTTAACGTAAACTTTCTATAACTGGGCTCTATAAAGCGAAAAACTATAACGAAGCTCTTTAAAACGAAATTCTATCTGAAAGTAGTTCTGTAAAATGAAAAAATATCTATAACGAAGCTTAATGAAACGAAAACACTATCTATAATATAGCTATGAAAACGAAAACCTATTTATAACGAAGCTCTGTAAGACGAAGACACTATCGTCAATAACGAAGCTCTGTTAGACGAAGATATTATCGTCAATAACGAAGCTCTGTAAGACGAAGACACTATCGTCAATAACGAAGCTCTGTTAGACGAAGATATTATCGTCAATAACGAAGCTCTGTAAGACGAAGACACTATCGTCAATAACGAAGCTCTGTAAGACGAAGACACTATCGTCAATAACGAAGCTCTGTAAGACGAAGACACTATCGTCAATAACGAAGCTCTGTTAGACGAAGACACTATCGTCAATAACGAAGCTCTGTTAGACGAAGACACTATCGTCAATAACGAAGCTCTGTAAGACGAAGACACTATCGTCAATAACGAAGCTCTGTAAGTCGAAGACACTATCGTCAATAACGAAGCTCTGTAAGACGAAGACACTATCGTCAATAACGAAGCTCTGTAAGACGAAGACACTATCGTCAATAACGAAGCTCTGTAAGACGAAGACACTATCGTCAATAACGAAGCTCTGTTAGACAAAGAGATTATCGTCAATAACGAAGCTCTGTAAGACGAAGACACTATCGTCAATAACGAAGCTCTGTAAGACGAAGACACTATCGTCAATAACGAAGCTCTGTTAGACGAAGACACTATCGTCAATAACGAAGCTCTGTTAGACGAAGACACTATCGTCAATAACGAAGCTCTGTAAGACGAAGACACTATCGTCAATAACGAAGCTCTGTTAGACGAAGATATTATCGTCAATAACGAAGCTCTGTAAGACGAAGACACTATCGTCAATAACGAAGCTCTGTAAGAAGAAGACACTATCGTCAATAACGAAGCTCTGTTAGACAAAGAGATTATCGTCAATAACGAAGCTCTGTTAGACGAAGATATTATCGTCAATAACGAAGCTCTGTAAGACGAAGACACTATCGTCAATAACGAAGCTCTGTTAGACGAAGACACTATCGTCAATAACGAAGCTCTGTAAGACAAAGACACTATCGTCAATAACGAAGCTCTGTTAGACAAAGAGATTATCGTCAATAACGAAGCTCTGTAAGACGAAGACACTATCGTCAATAACGAAGCTCTGTAAGACGAAGACACTATCGTCAATAACGAAGCTCTGTAAGACAAAGACACTATCGTCAATAACGAAGCTCTGTAAGACGAAGACACTATCGTCAATAACGAAGCTCTGTTTGACGAAGAGATTATCGTCAATAACGAAGCTCTGTAAGACGAAGACACTATCGTCAATAACGAAGCTCTGTTAGACGAAGATATTATCGTCAATAACGAAGCTCTGTAAGACGAAGACACTATCGTCAATAACGAAGCTCTGTAAGACGAAGATATTATCGTCAATAACGAAGCTCTGTAAGACGAAGACACTATCGTCAATAACGGAGCTCTGTAAGACGAAGACACTATCGTCAATAACGAAGCTCAGTTAGACGAAGACACTATCGTCAATAACGAAGCTCTGTAAGACGAAGACTCTATCGTCATTAACGAATCTCTGTAAGACGAAGACACTATCGTCAATAACGAAGCTCTGTTTGACGAAGAGATTATCGTCAATAACGAAGCTCTGTAAGACGAAGACACTATCGTCAATAACGAAGCTCTGTTAGACGAAGATATTATCGTCAATAACGAAGCTCTGTAAGACGAAGACACTATCGTCAATAACGAAGCTCTGTAAGACGAAGATATTATCGTCAATAACGAAGCTCTGTAAGACGAAGACACTATCGTCAATAACGGAGCTCTGTAAGACGAAGACACTATCGTCAATAACGAAGCTCTGTTAGACGAAGACACTATCGTCAATAACGAAGCTCTGTAAGACGAAGACACTATCGTCAATAACGAAGCTCTGTAAGACGAAGACACTATCGTCAATAACGAAGCTCTGTTTGACGAAGAGATTATCGTCAATAACGAAGCTCTGTAAGACGAAGACACTATCGTCAATAACGAAGCTCTGTAAGACAAAGACACTATCGTCAATAACGAAGCTCTGTTAGACGAAGATATTATCGTCAATAACGAAGCTCTGTTAGACGAAGATATTATCGTCAATAACGAAGCTCTGTAAGACGAAGACACTATCGTCAATAACGAAGCTCTGTTAGACGAAGATATTATCGTCAATAACGAAGCTCTGTAAGACGAAGACACTATCGTCAATAACGAAGCTCTGTTAGACGAAGATATTATCGTCAATAACGAAGCTCTGTAAGACGAAGACACTATCGTCAATAACGAAGCTCTGTAAGACGAAGACACTATCGTCAATAACGAAGCTCTGTAAGACGAAGACACTATCGTCAATAACGAAGCTCTGTTAGACGAAGACACTATCGTCAATAACGAAGCTCTGTTAGACGAAGACACTATCGTCAATAACGAAGCTCTGTAAGACGAAGACACTATCGTCAATAACGAAGCTCTGTAAGTCGAAGACACTATCGTCAATAACGAAGCTCTGTAAGACGAAGACACTATCGTCAATAACGAAGCTCTGTAAGACACTATCGTCAATAACGAAGCTCTGTAAGACGAAGACACTATCGTCAATAACGAAGCTCTGTAAGACGAAGACACTATCGTCAATAACGAAGCTCTGTAAGACGAAGACACTATCGTCAATAACGAAGCTCAGTTAGACGAAGACACTATCGTCAATAACGAATCTCTGTAAGACGAAGACACTATCGTCAATAACGAAGCTCTGTTTGACGAAGAGATTATCGTCAATAACGAAGCTCTGTAAGACGAAGACACTATCGTCAATAACGAAGCTCTGTTAGACGAAGATATTATCGTCAATAACGAAGCTCTGTAAGACGAAGACACTATCGTCAATAACGAAGCTCTGTAAGACGAAGATATTATCGTCAATAACGAAGCTCTGTAAGACGAAGACACTATCGTCAATAACGGAGCTCTGTAAGACGAAGACACTATCGTCAATAACGAAGCTCTGTTAGACGAAGACACTATCGTCAATAACGAAGCTCTGTAAGACGAAGACACTATCGTCAATAACGAAGCTCTGTAAGACGAAGACACTATCGTCAATAACGAAGCTCTGTTTGACGAAGAGATTATCGTCAATAACGAAGCTCTGTAAGACGAAGACACTATCGTCAATAACGAAGCTCTGTAAGACAAAGACACTATCGTCAATAACGAAGCTCTGTTAGACGAAGATATTATCGTCAATAACGAAGCTCTGTTAGACGAAGATATTATCGTCAATAACGAAGCTCTGTAAGACGAAGACACTATCGTCAATAACGAAGCTCTGTTAGACGAAGATATTATCGTCAATAACGAAGCTCTGTAAGACGAAGACACTATCGTCAATAACGAAGCTCTGTTAGACGAAGATATTATCGTCAATAACGAAGCTCTGTAAGACGAAGACACTATCGTCAATAACGAAGCTCTGTAAGACGAAGACACTATCGTCAATAACGAAGCTCTGTAAGACGAAGACACTATCGTCAATAACGAAGCTCTGTTAGACGAAGACACTATCGTCAATAACGAAGCTCTGTTAGACGAAGACACTATCGTCAATAACGAAGCTCTGTAAGACGAAGACACTATCGTCAATAACGAAGCTCTGTAAGTCGAAGACACTATCGGTAATAACGAAGCTCTGTAAGACGAAGACACTATCGTCAATAACGAAGCTCTGTAAGACACTATCGTCAATAACGAAGCTCTGTAAGACGAAGACACTATCGTCAATAACGAAGCTCTGTAAGACGAAGACACTATCGCCAATAACGAAGCTCTGTAAGACGAAGACACTATCGTCAATAACGAAGCTCTGTAAGACGAAGACACTATCGTCAATAACGAAGCTCTGTAAGACGAAGACACTATCGTCAATAACGAAGCTCTGTAAGACGAAGACACTATCGTCAATAACGAAGCTCTGTAAGACGAAGACACTATCGTCAATAACGAAGCTCTGTTAGACGAAGACACTATCGTCAATAACGAAGCTCTGTTAGACAAAGAGATTATCGTCAATAACGAAGCTCTGTAAGACGAAGACACTATCGTCAATAACGAAGCTCTGTAAGACGAAGACACTATCGTCAATAACGAAGCTCTGTTAGACGAAGACACTATCGTCAATAACGAAGCTCTGTTAGACGAAGACACTATCGTCAATAACGAAGCTCTGTAAGACGAAGACACTATCGTCAATAACGAATCTCTGTTAGACGAAGATATTATCGTCAATAACGAAGCTCTGTAAGACGAAGACACTATCGTCAATAACGAAGCTCTGTAAGACGAAGACACTATCGTCAATAACGAAGCTCTGTTAGACAAAGAGATTATCGTCAATAACGAAGCTCTGTTAGACGAAGATATTATCGTCAATAACGAAGCTCTGTAAGACGAAGACACTATCGTCAATAACGAAGCTCTGTTAGACGAAGACACTATCGTCAATAACGAAGCTCTGTAAGACAAAGACACTATCGTCAATAACGAAGCTCTGTTAGACAAAGAGATTATCGTCAATAACGAAGCTCTGTTAGACGAAGATATATCGTCAATAACGAAGCTCTGTAAGACGAGAGACACTATCGTCAAAAACGAAGCTCTGTTAGACGTAGACACTATCGTACAATAACGAAGCTCTGTAAGACGAAGACACTATCGTCAATAACGAAGCTCTTGTTAGACGAAGAGATTATCGTCAATAACGAAGCTCATGGTAAGTACGAAGACACTTATCGTCAATAACGAAGCTCTGTAAGACCGAAGACACTATCGTCAATAACGAGGCTCTGTAAGACGAAGACACTATCGTCGTAATAACGAAGCTCTGTTAGACGAAGACACTATCGTCATAACGAAGGCTCTGTTAGACGAAGACACTATCGTCAATAACGAAGCTCTGTAGACGAAGACACTATCGACAATAACGAAAGGCTCTGTAAGTCGTAGACACTATCGTATACGAAGCTCGTAGACGAGAGTCGTCAATAACGAGCTCTTAAGACACTATCGTCAAAAACGAAGCTCGTGTAAGGACGAAGACACTATCGTCAATAACGAAGCTCTGTTAGACGAAGACACTATCGTCAATAACGAAGCTCTGTAAGACGAAGACAATATCGTCAATAACGAAGCTCTGTAAGACGAAGACACTATCGTCAATAACGAAGCTCTGTAAGTCGATGACACTATCGTCAATAACGAAGCTCTGTAAGACGAAGACACTATCGTCAATAACGAAGCTCTGTAAGACGAAGACACTATCGTCAATAACGAAGCTCTGTAAGACGAAGACACTATCGTCAATAACGAAGCTCTGTTTAGACAAAGAGATTATCGTCAATAACGAAGCTCTGTAAGACGAAGACACTATCGTCAATAACGAAGCTCTGTAAGACGAAGACACTATCGTCAATAACGAAGCTCTGTTAGACGAAGACACTATCGTCAATAACGAAGCTCTGTTAGACGAAGACACTATCGTCAATAACGAAGCTCTGTAAGACGAAGACACTATCGTCAATAACGAAGCTCTGTTAGACGAAGATATTATCGTCAATAACGAAGCTCTGTAAGACGAAGACACTATCGTCAATAACGAAGCTCTGTAAGAAGAAGACACTATCGTCAATAACGAAGCTCTGTTAGACAAAGAGATTATCGTCAATAACGAAGCTCTGTTAGACGAAGATATTATCGTCAATAACGAAGCTCTGTAAGACGAAGACACTATCGTCAATAACGAAGCTCTGTTAGACGAAGACACTATCGTCAATAACGAAGCTCTGTAAGACAAAGACACTATCGTCAATAACGAAGCTCTGTTAGACAAAGAGATTATCGTCAATAACGAAGCTCAGTAAGACGAAGACACTATCGTCAATAACGAAGCTCTGTAAGACGAAGACACTATCGTCAATAACGAAGCTCTGTAAGACAAAGACACTATCGTCAATAACGAAGCTCTGTAAGACGAAGACACTATCGTCAATAACGAAGCTCTGTTTGACGAAGAGATTATCGTCAATAACGAAGCTCTGTAAGACGAAGACACTATCGTCAATAACGAAGCTCTGTTAGACGAAGATATTATCGTCAATAACGAAGCTCTGTAAGACGAAGACACTATCGTCAATAACGAAGCTCTGTAAGACGAAGATATTATCGTCAATAACGAAGCTCTGTAAGACGAAGACACTATCGTCAATAACGGAGCTCTGTAAGACGAAGACACTATCGTCAATAAACGAAGCTCAGTTAGACGAAGACACTATCGTCAATAACGAAGCTCTGTAAGCCGAAGACTCTATCGTCATTAACGAATCTCTGTAAGACGAAGACACTATCGTCAATAACGAAGCTCTGTTTGACGAAGAGATTATCGTCAATAACGAAGCTCTGTAAGACGAAGACACTATCGTCAATAACGAAGCTCTGTTAGACGAAGATATTATCGTCAATAACGAAGCTCTGTAAGACGAGGACACTATCGTCAATAACGAAGCTCTGTAAGACGAAGATATTATCGTCAATAACGAAGCTCTGTAAGACGAAGACACTATCGTCAATAACGGAGCTCTGTAAGACGAAGACACTATCGTCAATAACGAAGCTCTGTTAGACGAAGACACTATCGTCAATAACGAAGCTCTGTAAGACGAAGACACTATCGTCAATAACGAAGCTCTGTAAGACGAAGACACTATCGTCAATAACGAAGCTCTGTTTGACGAAGAGATTATCGTCAATAACGAAGCTCTGTAAGACGAAGACACTATCGTCAATAACGAAGCTCTGTAAGACGAAAGACACTATCGTCAATAACGAAGCTCTGTTAGACGAAGATATTATCGTCAATAACGAAGCTCTGTTAGACGAAGATATTATCGTCAATAACGAAGCTCTGTAAGACGAAGACACTATCGTCAATAACGAAGCTCTGTTAGACGAAGATATTATCGTCAATAACGAAGCTCTGTAAGACGAAGACACTATCGTCAATAACGAAGCTCTGTTAGACGAAGATATTATCGTCAATAACGAAGCTCTGTAAGACGAAGACACTATCGTCAATAACGAAGCTCTGTAAGACGAAGACACTATCGTCAATAACGAAGCTCTGTAAGACGAAGACACTATCGTCAATAACGAAGCTCTGTTAGACGAAGACACTATCGTCAATAACGAAGCTCTGTTAGACGAAGACACTATCGTCAATAACGAAGCTCTGTAAGACGAAGACACTATCGTCAATAACGAAGCTCTGTAAGTCGAAGACACTATCGTCAATAACGAAGCTCTGTAAGACGAAGACACTATCGTCAATAACGAAGCTCTGTAAGACACTATCGTCAATAACGAAGCTCTGTAAGACGAAGACACTATCGTCAATAACGAAGCTCTGTAAGACGAAGACACTATCGTCAATAACGAAGCTCTGTAAGACGAAGACACTATCGTCAATAACGAAGCTCAGTTAGACGAAGACACTATCGTCAATAACGAATCTCTGTAAGACGAAGACACTATCGTCAATAACGAAGCTCTGTTTGACGAAGAGATTATCGTCAATAACGAAGCTCTGTAAGACGAAGACACTATCGTCAATAACGAAGCTCTGTTAGACGAAGATATTATCGTCAATAACGAAGCTCTGTAAGACGAAGACACTATCGTCAATAACGAAGCTCTGTAAGACGAAGATATTATCGTCAATAACGAAGCTCTGTAAGACGAAGACACTATCGTCAATAACGGAGCTCTGTAAGACGAAGACACTATCGTCAATAACGAAGCTCTGTTAGACGAAGACACTATCGTCAATAACGAAGCTCTGTAAGACGAAGACACTATCGTCAATAACGAAGCTCTGTAAGACGAAGACACTATCGTCAATAACGAAGCTCTGTTTGACGAAGAGATTATCGTCAATAACGAAGCTCTGTAAGACGAAGACACTATCGTCAATAACGAAGCTCTGTAAGACAAAGACACTATCGTCAATAACGAAGCTCTGTTAGACGAAGATATTATCGTCAATAACGAAGCTCTGTTAGACGAAGATATTATCGTCAATAACGAAGCTCTGTAAGACGAAGACACTATCGTCAATAACGAAGCTCTGTTAGACGAAGATATTATCGTCAATAACGAAGCTCTGTAAGACGAAGACACTATCGTCAATAACGAAGCTCTGTTAGACGAAGATATTATCGTCAATAACGAAGCTCTGTAAGACGAAGACACTATCGTCAATAACGAAGCTCTGTAAGACGAAGACACTATCGTCAATAACGAAGCTCTGTAAGACGAAGACACTATCGTCAATAACGAAGCTCTGTTAGACGAAGACACTATCGTCAATAACGAAGCTCTGTTAGACGAAGACACTATCGTCAATAACGAAGCTCTGTAAGACGAAGACACTATCGTCAATAACGAAGCTCTGTAAGTCGAAGACACTATCGGTAATAACGAAGCTCTGTAAGACGAAGACACTATCGTCAATAACGAAGCTCTGTAAGACACTATCGTCAATAACGAAGCTCTGTAAGACGAAGACACTATCGTCAATAACGAAGCTCTGTAAGACGAAGACACTATCGCCAATAACGAAGCTCTGTAAGACGAAGACACTATCGTCAATAACGAAGCTCTGTAAGACGAAGACACTATCGTCAATAACGAAGCTCTGTAAGACGAAGACACTATCGTCAATAACGAAGCTCTGTAAGACGAAGACACTATCGTCAATAACGAAGCTCTGTAAGACGAAGACACTATCGTCAATAACGAAGCTCTGTTAGACGAAGACACTATCGTCAATAACGAAGCTCTGTTAGACAAAGAGATTATCGTCAATAACGAAGCTCTGTAAGACGAAGACACTATCGTCAATAACGAAGCTCTGTAAGACGAAGACACTATCGTCAATAACGAAGCTCTGTTAGACGAAGACACTATCGTCAATAACGAAGCTCTGTTAGACGAAGACACTATCGTCAATAACGAAGCTCTGTAAGACGAAGACACTATCGTCAATAACGAATCTCTGTTAGACGAAGATATTATCGTCAATAACGAAGCTCTGTAAGACGAAGACACTATCGTCAATAACGAAGCTCTGTAAGACGAAGACACTATCGTCAATAACGAAGCTCTGTTAGACAAAGAGATTATCGTCAATAACGAAGCTCTGTTAGACGAAGATATTATCGTCAATAACGAAGCTCTGTAAGACGAAGACACTATCGTCAATAACGAAGCTCTGTTAGACGAAGACACTATCGTCAATAACGAAGCTCTGTAAGACAAAGACACTATCGTCAATAACGAAGCTCTGTTAGACAAAGAGATTATCGTCAATAACGAAGCTCTGTTAGACGAAGATATTAGCGTCAATAACGAAGCTCTGTAAGACGAAGACACTATCGTCAATAACGAAGCTCTGTTAGACGAAGACACTATCGTCAATAACGAAGCTCTGTAAGACAAAGACACTATCGTCAATAACGAAGCTCTGTTAGACAAAGAGATTATCGTCAATAACGAAGCTCTGTAAGACGAAGACACTATCGTCAATAACGAAGCTCTGTTAGACGAAGACACTATCGTCAATAACGAAGCTCTGTAAGACAAAGACACTATCGTCAATAACGAAGCTCTGTTAGACAACGAGATTATCGTCAATAACGAAGCTCTGTAAGACGAAGACACTATCGTCAATAACGAAGCTCTGTTTGACGAAGAGATTATCGTCAATAACGAAGCTTTGTAAGACGAAGACACTATCGTCAATAACGAAGCTCTGTTAGACGAAGATATTATCGTCAATAACGAAGCTCTGTAAGACGAAGACACTATCGTCAATAACGAAGCTCTGTAAGACGAAGATATTATCGTCAATAACGAAGCTCTGTAAGACGAAGACACTATCGTCAATAACGGAGCTCTGTAAGACGAAGACACTATCGTCAATAACGAAGCTCAGTTAGACGAAGACGCTATCGTCAATAACGAAGCTCTGTAAGACGAAGACTCTATCGTCATTAACGAATCTCTGTAAGACGAAGACACTATCGTCAATAACGAAGCTCTGTTTGACGAAGAGATTATCGTCAATAACGAAGCTCTGTAAGACGAAGACACTATCGTCAATAACGAAGCTCTGTTAGACGAAGATATTATCGTCAATAACGAAGCTCTGTAAGACGAAGACACTATCGTCAATAACGAAGCTCTGTAAGACGAAGATATTATCGTCAATAACGAAGCTCTGTAAGACGAAGACACTATCGTCAATAACGGAGCTCTGTAAGACGAAGACACTATCGTCAAAAACGAAGCTCTGTTAGACGAAGACACTATCGTCAATAACGAAGCTCTGTAAGACGAAGACACTATCGTCTATAACGAAGCTCTGTAAGACGAAGACACTATCGTCAATAACGAAGCTCTGTTTGACGAAGAGATTATCGTCAATAACGAAGCTCTGTTAGACGAAGACACTATCGTCAATAACGAAGCTCTGTTAGACGAAGACACTATCGTCAATAACGAAGCTCTGTAAGACAAAGACACTATCGTCAATAACGAAGCTCTGTAAGACAAAGACACTATCGTCAATAACGAAGCTCTGTTAGACGAAGATATTATCGTCAATAACGAAGCTCTGTTAGACGAAGATATTATCGTCAATAACGAAGCTCTGTAAGACGAAGACACTATCGTCAATAACGAAGCTCTGTTAGACGAAGATATTATCGTCAATAACGAAGCTCTGTAAGACGAAGACACTATCGTCAATAACGAAGCTCTGTTAGACGAAGATATTATCGTCAATAACGAAGCTCTGTAAGACGAAGATATTATCGTCAATAACGAAGCTCTGTAAGACGAAGACACTATCGTCAATAACGGAGCTCTGTAAAACGGAAATCTTTCTATAGCGAAGTTCTTTTTACAACGAAAAATAACTATAGCGAAGGTTTTTAAAACGAGAAACTTTCTATAACGCATCTCTGTGAAATGAAAAACTATTTATACCGACGTCCTTTAAGACAACGAACCATCTCTAATGAAAATATGTTCAGCCTTCAAAGAAAATTCTATATATAACTAAAGCTCTCCAAAAACAAAATTTTCGGTTCCTTTAATGTGAAAATACTTTATAATGAAAACCCTAAAGAACACTTTTCGTTTCCTTCAATGGAAATTATTTAAAATGAAAAAGCCGGTTATTACGAAAACTAAAAGAAGAAAATTTTTGGTTCCTTCATTGAAAACGTGCTGCACCGCCTTAATACCCGAACAAGTCTTCCACCGAGACCGCCATTACTTCCTGTCAGTACATTCCCTGAACACCGTTGGTTTTGGCAAAAATATCCTCAAAGGGACCCCTTTAAAGAAAAGGTCGGTGAAATATTTTTTCTATGAATTCTATATTACAGAAATACACTAGTGCATGTTTTTTTTTTTTTTTGCTTATCCCTAGTACACGTGGTACAGGCCATGATAATCATGGTGGGTAGTTAGCGACTGCTTTTTGCTGTAAGCGCACCACATATCTACACATGTGAAAGCAGTTCGACTTTGCACTTACAAATGTGCCAGAGCCCCGTTTGGTTACTTGCACTCGCTGGTGGGGTTGGACTTTTGCAAGAACCGGGGGCCATTGGAGCATTTTTTTTTTTTTTTTCAAACAGAAAAAAGTGTCCAATGCGGGAATCGAACCCGGGTCGTAGTGGTCGAAAACCAAAGTGTCTAACCAGCCTTCCACCAACCCCCAGTGCATGTTGTTAATTTTGATTGAAGATTTAGATAATTGCAAAATATATTTATTAACATCCAATACTCTTTTATATGTAACACAACATTTAAGAAAAATCAAGAAGAAAGATGTTTTGATTTTAAGAACAAAGAATGGTCTTCCTTTTCTAAATGCCTATTTGTATTTAGATGTATAAACTACCACATTTTTAATCATTTCATATTTTTAATGTTACATTTTTTCACAGAGATTATTATACCTTCAATATCCTGTCTTTCTTCAAAAAAAGAACATTTCTAAACTTAATTCCAATGTTGGTGGTTCAGCACAGTTCCGATTAAGTTCTTTGTCATTATGTTTGCCGGATTATTTTCTGTATTTGAGAATGATGTTATCATCAAAGTCATTTGGAGTGCATAGGATATTTGATCCAAATTGTCTGCTCGCGTTCATTATTATTATTTTTTAATTTTTCTAATAGATATCTCAGTATTTCTTCAGTGTACTCATTCCCTATTTTGAACGTTGAACTCTAAGAGGCAATGCATTTTTCCTAATTCGACCTCGAAGGTCTTATATTTATATTTTATATAATCGAACGCACAAAGGTTCCATTTTTAAAAAGTCTCATTGACCTCAAAGGTCACGCACGCGCATGGCCATTATTTTTTGCCCTCAAGAGACCGCTCATAAGTTGACTGCCTAATAAATTTCCTTCTTTCTGAAGTATTTCTGTAAAATGTCTCATTACGTTTTGTTGACTAATGCGGCAGAGATGACTTCATTTATACCTTTCTTCAGCTTCTTTCCAATGGCTTTCATCACTCTCTTTACAATGTGGTGCTCTTACTTAGCAACTCTCTTACTTTCCATCTTACCGTTCCTTCACCTATAAAAATGGACGTTGCGGGGAACTGGGATCACTACCCCGTCCCTCCTCAGGGTCACCATTTTGCTCCAACTCAGAATGGTAAAAATTCCCTGAATTCTATTATCAGAAGCACTTCTCTCCGAGTCTGTATACACGCCGGTTGTTTCAAGGGTGGTCGGGCCTTCCTCTCCGACCTACTTCTCACGGGTTATTACTCCTAGATCCCTGTGTGCATCCATTCTCCACTACCACGACAACCTATATGTGGGTGGATCACCAGTAGCAAACGCTCCCAGCGATGTCGTCATTCTAACCCACCATTCGGCTTGTTATATTGAGTAATTCTGAAATATGACAGTATATAAACAAACACTCACATCGTACATATATCAAAATTCACGAACAAGGCAGTTAAGTGTAAATTGAACACAAGTTATTAGCGCGTCATCTACGACATCTACGTCATCTGTATATTCGTGTTAATTGCTTCATTCCTTTCATACATGATAAATTATTCGTGGAAAGAGCAATGCTCGAGGCAAATATTTGTAAATATATCTAAAATATACTATCTAATCTAAATATACCTAAAAAATTAATTAAATAACTTAACCAAGGATTTCTCTAGAGTGCTGGATATGTAAGCATATAATCTCTCAATACAATATTGGAACGGTATGGTGAATTAAACTAGCTGGGAGAATTCACCAAAGATAAGCTAGGCCCTCCCAGTATATTTTGCCATCGAACTATGTACAGTAAAACTAGTTGTTTATTCATAAAAATAAAACTTCGCGTTAATAGTATCACATAATTTATCAGAAAATAATTATAGTTCGATAAATCGTAATTGTCTGATTATTATGATATTTATTAAAATATTCCTATATAAAAATTAAGAAGATATATAGTGTGAATCCTCTATATTTTAAATTATAAAAGTTTGGCTAACCTTTGACATTCTCATGGTTTCCGGGATCTATAGAATCTCGCGACGGTATCCAGTTTCTACACGAGGATTGAGTTGCAGAGTTCTGATATCAAGCTAGTATTCTTTACAAACTTAAAATCTATCTCTACATTGCTGGCTGACGAGAAATAAATTATAGTTTATAATTTAAAATAAATAAGTAATGGGAGAGATGAGAGAGAATTGTATAGTAAGGAATTCAAACAACGTTATTTGCGAATATGTTTATTTTACAAACTATTAACAATAAATATTTTAAAACAACAAATCTCTTTTAAAAACATATTTACATATAATCTCTTTATTATTATTTGAATTTTTTTAATTTGCATATTGAAATGTTGATTTATGAGTCATTTTCAACATTTAGATTTTTCTTACTAAATGTAATAATTTCATATTTCTGATTGGTGCGTGAAAATGTTGAGAGGGTCGTTTATATTCATATCTTAAACATTTGGTAAAAGTATACTCTAACTCCTTTACTAGAATATAAAAAGACGATTTTATTTATTTTGACTTGTAAATGGTTATAAAATATTGAATTAGAAAATGAGCTTAATTAAAATTGTTTATATATGTGATTATCAATTGTGGATTGAATCAAAAATAGAAAGCTTAAATAAACATTTTTTCTTCAAAAGTACAAGTCATCATACTCAGCAGATAGTTCTTTTAAGGCCTCCTTTAATCTTTTCCAAGGCGATCCTTTTGTAAAAGACGTATGATCATCATCTTTTCCTTCTTTGCTTTCCATTTTATTCAGATTTTTTTCATTTGGATTGTTAGGTGAAATATCGTTTTCTGGTTTATTGTCTATTAACCTTTCGCTGGAAAATTGGGCATAATCTTCTTGATTTTCGGAATTTAAAAGCATAGAGGGTGTTGATATGCTTTCTGAATCGATCTGTGCAGAAGCATATAGATTATTTATTATTGGTATTCTTGTTATTCGTTTGGTTGATATTTCTTCTTCGTTGTCTTCTGAAATTTGCGATGTTGTATTATTTATAACTTTGGCTAAATCCATAGATTTAAAATTTTTAGAATATAGTGGGGTTGTATTATTTTTTTCAGTCATTTTTGACCTTTGATATTGTGTGAAAATTGAATTTTCACGATGGACTATTGGAATTTCGGTATATAATTTTGAGTTATCTGTAATGGGTATTAATGATGATTTGCTCGTTTTTGCATTCTTTTTCAAGAAATTTGGAATTTTTATACTTGTTCTATCAATAGAAATAATGTTATTTTGAATTCCATAAGCTTTTTCAGTCGTTTTACTGTTTATAGAGTTTATTAGCGTATGATCATTAAGCTTTTCTTCATATAAAATAGTATTATTGGGTAATTCAGAATTTCTAAATGTTTCGGTTGAAGATATATTATTCGTTATAGAATTATTTTGCCACTTTGTACGATTACGGGTTTCTAGTAGGTTTTTATTTGATGGTTTTCGATTAACAGGCCTTTTAGCAATTATATTATTTCTTTTGGATTGTTTGGGAGAAATTTCCTTACTATTTGACAAGAATGTATGAAATAATGGATTTATTTCTGGTAATAAATTAATTTGATAAATTGATGGCCGCCTATTGCTTATATAATTATACATTTCTGTCGTGGTAGATATGTTTTTCCTTTCTTTAATGGAAGATATTTCTTTGTTTTCATTTGATGATGCTAGTTTCTGATAGGCAAATATTGCTTCTGTGGTGCTTAATATTTCAGGTGATTCTTGATTAACAGGTATTTCAATTATTTCTGTTATAGATGGTTTTTGAAAGGTATATAGTTTAGAACTTTCAGTAGAAGAAGATATTAAATTAATTTGATTTGTGAATAATTCTTGTTGAACTTCCTTAGTAGAAAAATATTTGTCAGTAAATGAGCTAAATATTATTTTTTTAGAAAATATTCTCTGCATTTTTGTATTCCTAAAATATTGGGAAAGCATTTTAGTTGTATACATTTCAGGTATATTTTGGCGCAAATTTTTAGGATATATTTTAGAGTTTTTTGATGCCTCTTTGATAGCAGATATATTGTGCATTGTTCTTTTGGATGGTTTAGTGAGAAGTTTTAAAAAAGAATACCTTTTAAATATTTCATTAGTCGAATTAGTTTCTAGTGATTCTGTGGTGGAAAAATTTTTCCTTATTTCTTTAGCTGAGGATTCTTTTTGTATATCAGGAATAGATACATTTTCTGACATTTCTATGATGGGCGAATTTTCTGGCGTTCCTCGATTCAGATAATTCCCCGTTATTTCTGTGGTAGTAAGATTTATTGAAATATCGGAAGTTGAAGAATTTTCTAATATTTCTGAAGTTGAAGAATTTTCTAGTATTCTTGGATTGAAAAGGTTTTCAAATGCTTCTGACTTGAAAGGTCTTTTTGTATTAAGAGTAGTTTCTTTTGTTGTTGTAAAGTAAGATTTCGGTCGTATTTCATTGGTAGAATTTTTTTCTGAGGGATCTGAATCATTTTTTCTTATTTGTGAAACATCCAAAATTTCGGGTAGTTCTGTAATTGAAGAAATTTCCAAGATTTCTTTAGTTGAGGATTTTGTTAGCATTCTAGTCATAAAATAATTTTCTGCCAAATTTTTAGGATGTAAAATTTCTAGAATTTCTTTGAATGGAGAATTTTTAAGAATCTGTGTTGGCGAATAATTTTCTGTTATTTTTCTAGTTGAAAAATAGTCTGCTGTTTCTGTTTTAGAGGAATTTGCAGACCTTTCTTTGGTGGGAGAAATTTTCAATATATTCATAATAGAATAATTTACTATTGTTTCTGCAGTTTGGGAGTCATAAAGGTTTTCTGTTGAAGAACTTATTGATGTTTTTGCACTTGCGTATTTTTTTGGATATTCTGTGGTGTACAAAATTCCTAATTTTTCTGTGGAAGAAGAATTCTCTTTCTGTATAATTTTTGTTTTGAAGAATTTTTCATATATTCCTGACTTGAAAGAGTTTTTTGGCTTATCGTTACTAGAATTTTCTAGTAAATCAGGGAGGGGGGAATATCTTGATATATCTGCAGTAGTCGAATTTTCAAATATTTCTTCGTTTCGATTCTTTTCAAAAATATCTTTTGTTAAATAAATTTCTGTTATGGAAGAGTTTTCTGATGTTCCTATTTTAGAACTTTCAGGAAGTTCTATGATAGATGATTTTTCTGGTAATTTTTTTGGAAAATAAATTTCTGGTGTATTTGCGCTTTGGGATTTTCCATGAATTTCTGTTCTGGAAGTATTGAATGGCAGTTTCAAAGTTCCTTGAGGCTGAGAATTTTTAATAATAAACGAATTTGTTATTATACCTGTAGCTGAAGTATTTATTAATATTTCAGGTGTATAGCTAGGTACTTCTACGCTCGAAGATTTTTCATGAGTTTCTGATATTAAAAAAAATTCTCGATTATCTAACGTAAAAGAACTTTGTGTATTTTCTTTTTCAAGAGATTCTTCTGATGTTTTTGTCGCAGGAATATTCTTTGAAATATCTGGTTGTGAATACTCTTCTGATATATCTGGGGTAGAAATATTTTCTAACATTTTTACTTTGAAGAATTTATCAAATGTTTCTGATATGAATTTTTTTCTTAGAATTTTTGCAGCAGAATGTTCTGGTAAATCAGTGATAGAATAATTTTCTGTAGTAGAAGTTCTTTCTGGTTGTATGTCAAGCGAATTTTCAGGAATTTCTTCAGTAGAAAAATTCACTGATATTTCTGCCGTGACAGAACTTTTAGGATATTGTTTAATCGATAAAATTTCTGACATTTCTGTTGAGGGAGAGTTTTCTTCTATTCTTGTTGCAGAAAAGATTTCTCTCTCAAAAATTTTGGTAGCTAGAGTATTTTCATGAATTTTTATTGTGAAAGAATTATCTGATATTTCTAAGGGAAAAGAACTATTCTCTAGCGTTTCTGCAGTTGGAAAATTTTCAAAAATACCTGTTTCAAAAGAATTTCCTTGTATCCCTATAGCTAAAGAATTTTCTGATCGAGAAAAAATGTCTGGCATTTGCATGGTAGAAATTTTTTCAGGTATTTCTGTATAAGAATAAATTTGTGGAAAATCTACTCTAGACGAATATCCTTGAGGTTTTGATCTGAAATAACTTTTTTGCATGCCTGTGGTGGGAGGTTTGTCTACCATTTCTGAAAAGCCAAAATCTTCAGGTATGATCTTAATTGAAGAGTTTTCTGATATTCCTGTAGTTGAGTAATTTTCCGATATCGCATCATTTTCTGGTAATTCTATTTTTTTATATTTTTCTAGTTTTCCAGATCTAAATGATTTTTCTGGCATTATTATATTAGAAAAATTTTCCAACCCTACTGCTATTTGTGAATTTTTAGAGATTTCAGTCGTAAACAATTTTACTTGTATTTCGGATGTGACAGAATGTTGGGGCTTTTCTGTGATAGACAAATTTATTATTTCTTTAGCGAAAACACTTTCTGAACTATCGAGGATTAAAGAATTTGGTGGTATTTTTTTGGTCAAAGAATTCTCTAGTATATATTCTTTGAAGAATTTTTCAAATCCTCCAGATCTGAAGGATTTTTCTGGCACTTTTGTAATGGAAACTTTTTTTAGCCCTACTTCTGTTTGGCAATTTTTTGAAATTTCAGTTGTGAAATAATTTACTTGTATTTCAAAGGTGGAAGAATATTGAGGGTTTTCTGTGATGGACAAATGTATCGCTATTTCTGTAGCAGAGTAATTTTTAGGAATTTCCAACTTCAAAAATTTTGCTTTTAATTCGAAAGAATTTGTTCTTATTTCTGTGGAAGGAACATTCTCTAAAATATCAGGGTTTGAGGAATTTTCTGATATTTTTGTAGCGAAAGAGTTTTCCACCATTTTTTCTTTGAAGAACTTTTCAAATGTTTCATATCGGAAAGATTTTTTCGGCATTTCTATCGTAAACTTTTTTGGCGAATCAGAAAAATAATTTCCTCCTGTTTCGGCAGTGGAATAAATTTCAAGATATTTTGGGAGGGATGCATTTTCTGGCACATCGACTTTGATAGAGTTTCCTAGTATTTCTGATTTAAAACAATTTTCTAGCATTTGTTTAGTGGAAGATTTTTCTAGTGATGCTGATTTTAGAAAATTGTAGTGTTTGTTTGTTTCAAAAGAAAATTCTTGTAATCCTGTTGATTTGGAACTCTCTGCTGTTATATAATAGTTTTTGGAATTTCTTATTGTAGAAGATATTTCTGATGTTTTTGTTGTTGAAAAATTTGCTTGTGTTCCTATGGTTGAATGATTTTCTCGTATTTTTGAAATTTCAGTATTTTGGGAATTTTCTGTGATCAACTCATTTTCCGAGATTTCTGTAGTTGAGGAACTTTTTGGTTTTTTAGAATTATAATTTTGGGGTAATTCTTCTTTCGAAGAGTTTTGTTGTGCTTCTGGCCGCAAAATATTCGTTGGCATTTCTATGGTAGTAGACTTGCCTGGTACTACTAATTTAAGAGAACTCCCTTGAACATATGTAGTAGAAAGATATTCGGAAATATCAGTTGTTGAAGAATTTTCTGGTATTTTCGAGCTAAAATAATTCATTAATTTTGATTTGAAAAAAAATTCAAATATATCTGATCTGAAAACCTTTCTAGGCATTTCTATAGTATTTTCTGGTATTTCAGTGGTTAAATAATTTGATAGTGTTTCTGATTTTAGAGAATTTTTAGCAATTTCTGTTTTGGAAGAATTTACTTGTATCTTTGCCATGTCAGCATCCTTAGAATATTTTGTAATGAAAGGTATTTTAGATTTTTCTGTTAAAGAACTTTTTGTTTTTTCTGTTGTGGAAAGGATAATATAATTTTCTAGAGTTTTTTCAGTGAAAGAATATTCTGGTATTTCTGTAATAGAATAATTATCTAACTTTTTTGATATTGGGGAATTAATTTCTTGTATGAAATGTTTTTCTAACAATTCTGTATTGAGAAAACTTTTTTGAATTTCTGCATTAGAAATATTTTCTAATATAGTGGTGGTTAAATAATTTTCTAGAATTTTTGATTTTAAAAATATATCAAATTCTTCTGATTCAAAATATTTTTTCGGCAAATTTGCAACGAAAGGTTGTTGTTGGGTTTCAGCAGTAGATAATTTTTTTGTAATACCCATGGGTGAAATATTCTCTGGTATTCCAATGGTTGAAACTTTTTCAAGTGCTTCAATAGTGAAATAACTTTGTTTCAATTCTACCTTATGAAGTTTTTCTGTTGTTTCTGATCTGAATGATGTATATATTTTTAGTATATCTGTAGTCAAAGAATTTTCTGGAATATCCAAAATGTCAAAATCTTCAGGTATTTCGGTAACATACAATTTTTTTGGTATTTCTGTTATTAAGGGATTTTCGTGAATTTCAGAGGGAGAAAAATATTTTGGTATTTTCAATTTGGAAGTTATTTCTAGTGGTTCTGATCTGAAGTAATATTCAGTCATTTGTGTAGTGGAAGAATTTACTAGAGCTTTGGCGATTGAAATATTTTTGGAAATCTCTTGTTTTGAAAAATAGTCAGGTATTTCTTCTGAAGAAGGAACATTCGTTATTTCTGGCTTAATTTTTTTTTCATATCTTTCTGTAGTGAAAAAGTATTTTTGTGTTTCTATTAATGGGAAATTTCTAGCTTTTTCTATTCCTTTTCTAGAAGTATTTTCTGATATATCTGTGGAAGGAGATTTTTCTAGTGTTTCTAAAATTGAAGATTTTTCAGGAATCTCTAAAATTTCAGAGAGAGAAGAATAATAGGGAATTTCTACTTCCGAATACTTTTCTCGTGTTTCTGATTGAAAAGGCTTTTCTGGAATTTCCATGGTAGTAAGTATTTTTGGTATTCCTGTTTTTGTTTCTAAGCTTGAAAGATTCCCCAGTAAATATTCTTTGAAAAAATTTTCAAATTTGTATGATCTGAAAGATTTATTTGGCAATTCTGTTGTTGAGATATCTGATAAAAAGGTGGTAAAAGAGTTTCCTGATTTTTCTGAAGTATAACTTTTTCGCGTTTTTGCAGACCTGGAATTTACAAGAGGCTCTGTTGTAAAAGGATTTCCTAGTTGGTTTTCAGTCAGTAAATTTTTATAATATTCTCCGGTAAATAATTTTGTTTGTTCTTCAGTTGTTGATAAATTCTCTGCTATTCCTGGTATATAATAGTTTTCAGAAATTTCAGTTTCAGAAGAAATTTCCATTATATTTTTCGTAGAAGAAATATTTGATATTTGCAAAGATTTCACTAGTATTTCTGCCATTTCAAAACAATCTGGTATTTCTGATGTAAAAGAAATATTATTTATTTGAAAAGCTGAATAATTTTGTAATTTTTCTGTTCTAAAATATCTTTCTGGCATTCTTGTATTGTGAGAATATTCTGGAATTTCTTTGGTAGAAAGCCTTTCTAAAAAATCGGTGGTTGAAAATTTTTCTACCATTTCAGGTGAAAAGGTATTTTCTAGGATTTTTTCTCTAAAGAATTTTTCAAATTCTTCTAGCCTAAAATATATTTTTGGAAATTTTGTAGTAGAAATTTCTGATATGTCAACAGTTAAAGAATTTTCTGTTGTATACATGGTTGAAGAACATTCTGATTTATCTGTTGTTGAGTTATTTTGTGGTATTTTAATGGGGGAAGGTATTTTAGGATCTATAAAGGAAGGATTTTCTAATATTTGCATAGCTAGTGAATATTTTGGTATTCCAGACATGAAATGTTTTTCTAGTGTTTCATCTTTGAGAGTTTTTTCTTGTTTTTCCGAAGGCAAAGGATTTTGTGGTATTTCTGTCGTTGAAAATAATTTTAGAATTTTTATATTGATAGAATTTGGGGGTATTTTTGTGGTTAAAATATTTTCAGGAATTTTGATGAATGAAGAATTTTTAAAGATTTTGGGGCTAGATCTTTCTAGGATTTTTGCTTTAAAAAATGTCTCAAATGTTTTTGATTGGAAATTTCTTTTTGGCATTTTTGTAATACAATCTAATAATTCATCGGAAAAATTATTTTTAGGTATTTTTACCATTAAAGAATTTTGTGTGCTAAAAGAATTTTCAGGAATTCCATTTCTATATAATTTTTTCACTTTATCTGAAATGATAAAATTTTCAGCGATATTTTTATTGATAGGATTTACTTGTATTTTTGAAGTGAAAGAATGTTGAAAAATATCCGCGATAGAAGAATTTTCCAAAACTTTTGTAGTTTGGGAATTTTTTAATATTTTAGTTGTATGTGTAGAATTATAGGGCATTTCTATTTTTGAAGACTTTTCTTGTGTTCCAGATTGCAAGGGATATTCTGGTTTTTCCTTGGTTGGAGAAACTTTCCTTATTTCTTTGCTGAAAAAATTATTTGGTAATTTTCTATTTGAAATACTTCCTAAAGTGTCAATGGTTGAAGAACTTTCATTGATTTCATAGTTATAATTCTCTAGTAATTTTGCCCTGAAGTATTTTTCAAATGTTTCTGGCCTGAAAATTTTTTTTGAAATTTCTGTAGTAGAGTTATCTGATAAATCGGTGGTAAAAGAGCTTTCTGGAATTTCTGTAGGCAGATAATTTTCAGAAATTTTGGCTGTGAAAGGAATTATCAGTTGTTTTACCGTGACAGAATTATCATATTCTTGGAGGGATGCAAGTTCTGGTACTTGAGTTAAGAAATATTTTTCCGCAAATTTTATTCGAGAAAAGTTTTCAGGAAATTCAGTGGTAGTCGAAATTTTGGGCAATGTTGTTATAGAAGAAATATATTGTATATACGATGTATAATAATTTTTTTCTAGTACTATTCTGGATGGAATTTTCAAACTTTCTGTAATGAACGAACTTTCAGAAATTATTTTAGGAATTATTTTGGGAACTATCTCTATTGTTTCTGATCTCAAAATGTTTTGTGTCTTTTTCATGGTTGAAGAATCTTCTGGTGTTCCCGAAGTGATATAATTATCAAATATTCCTGATGTTAAAAAATAATCAGGCATTTCTGGACTAGAAAAGTGTTCTAATATTTTCGCTTTGAAAAAGTTGTCAAATTCATCTGGTATAAATGATTTTTTGGGATGTTCAATAGTATAGTTTCTCGGTATATCTATTTTTGAGAGTTTTTCTTTTTTTGTTGTTGAAACATTTTCTGGCACTTTTGTTATGTAAATATATTCTAATATACCTGCATTTTTAGTCATTTCTTCTTCGGAAGAAGGAGATCGAGAATTTTCTGTGATGGGATAGATAGCTCGTATTTTAGTAGTTGGGATATTTTTTGATAATTCAAGGCTATAAGAATATCCATTCATTTCCATTTTTAAAATTTTTTCTTGCTCTTCTGCTTGCAAAGAATTTTCAGATATTTTCATGGTGGAAGAATTTTCTGATATTTCTGTCTTCGGATAATTGTCTGGAATTTCTGTGAAAGCACGATTTTGATAAATATTAGTATCTGAAAATATTTCTAAAGTAGAATGATTTTCTAATATTTTAGATATGAAAAATTTTTCAAATAATTCTGATCTGAAATATTTTTTTGGTATTTCAATAGCAGAAATTTCTGATAGAGCTGTATTGAAGGGATTCTCTGCTATTATTTTAGTAGAAGAAATTTCTTCTGCCAATGCTATTGAATACTTTTCTGAAATATGTGCTAGTAAAGAATTTTCTAATATTTCTGTTGTGGTAGCCATTTTTGAGTTTTCTGTTATGTGAAACTTTTCTATTATTTGTGTTGTAGAGAATATGTTCAGTATTTCAGAGGCGGAATAGAGAGAATTTTGAAGTAAATTTATCTCAGAAGGTTTTTCTAGCGTTTCTAGTCTGAGAGATATTTTTTGTATATTAGTTGTGAATGGGTTTTCAATCATATCTGAAATGTCAAAATCTTTAGGCATTTCAATAGGCGAATTTGCTGGTTTTATAATGTCTAAAAATTTTACAGAAGTATTTTTAGTTGAGGAATTTTCCGAAATACCTGTTGTTGAAAAATTCTCACTTATTTCCTTTGTAAAATATTCTCCAACAATATTTATCATAGAATTATTTTTTGTGATTTCTGTTGTGAAAATATTTCCAGGAACATTTTTAATATAATAATGATCTGGTATTTTTGGTGTAGAAAATTCTAGTAATTTATTTATTTTCAAGAATTTTTCAAATGTTTCTGATCTGAAAATCTTTTTTGGCAGGGAATAATTTTTTAGAATTAGTACAGGTGAACAAATTTCTTTTAATTTTGTTGTTGAAGAATTTTCGATATTTTTGGTAATGAATAAATGTTCAGTTATTTCTGGAATAAAAGAATTTTTGGGTTTATTTGCCTTGAACGAATTTTTAGGATTATCTGTAATTGAAGATGTGTCTGATATTGATGCTGATGAATTATAAATAGGAATTCCGAGATTAGATTTTCCAAGTATTTCTAATTTGGAACATTTTTCTGGCAGTCCCTTGGTGAAAGAAATATCTGGTATTTCTCTTGTTGGAAGATTTTCTAGTATTTCTGCTTTGGAAAAATTGTCATATATTTTTGAACTGAAATATTTTTCAAGTACTTTAGGATTATCTGTAATTGAAGATGTGCCTGATATTAATGTTGATGAGTAATAATTAGGAATTTCAAGATTAGATTTTCCGAGTATTTCTAATTTGGAAGATTTTTCTGCTAGTCCCTTGGTGAAAGAAATATCTGGTATTTCTGTTGTTGGAAGATTTTCTAGTATTTCTGCTTTGGAAAAATTGTCATATATTTTTGAACTGAAATATTTTTCAAGTACTTTAGGATTATCTGTAATTGAAGATGTGCCTGATATTGATGCTGATGAATTATAATTAGGAATTTCAAGATTAGATTTTCCGAGTATTTTTAATTTGGAAGATTTTTCTGCCGGTCCCTTGGTGAAAGAAATATCTGGTATTTCTGTTGTTGAAAGATTTTCTAGTATTTCAGCTTTAAAATAATTGTCATATATTTTTGAACTGAAAGATTTTTTAAGTACTTTAGGATTATCTGTGATCGAAGATGTGCCTGATATTAATGTTGATGAGTAATAATTAGGAATTTCAAGATTAGATTTTCCGAGTATTTTTAATTTGGAAGATTTTTCTGCCGGTCCCTTGGTGAAAGAAATATCTGGTATTTCTGTTGTTGGAAGATTTTCTAGTATTTCTGTTTTGGAAAAATTGTCATATATTTTTGAACTGAAATATTTTTCAAGTACTTTAAGATTATCTGTAATTGAAGATGTGCCTGATATAGATGTTGATGAATTATAATTAGGAATTCCGAGATTAGATTTTCCGAGTATTTTTAATTTGGAAGATTTTTCTGCCGGTCCCTTGGTGAAAGAAATATCTGGTATTTCTGTTGTTGGAAGATTTTCTAGTATTTCAGCTTTAAAATAATTGTCATATATTTTTGAACTGAAATATTTTCCAAGTACTTTAGGATTATCTGTGATCGAAGATGTGCCTGATATTGATGAGTAATAATTAGGAATTTCAAGATTAGATTTTCCGAGTATTTCTAATTTGGAAGATTTTTCTGCCAGTCCTTTGGTGAAAGAAATATCTGGTATTTCTGTTGTTGGAAGATTTTCTAGTATTTCTGTTTTGGAAAAATTGTCATATATTTTTGAACTGAAATATTTTTCAAGTACTTTAGGATTATCTGTGATCGAAGATGTGCCTGATATTAATGTTGATGAATTATAATTAGGAATTTCAAGATTAGATTTTCCGAGTATTTCTAATTTGGAAGATTTTTCAAGTGTTTCAGATTTGAAATATTTTTCTGGCAGTCCCTTGGTGAAAGAAATATCTGGTGTTTCTGTTGTTGAAAGATTTTCTAGTATTTCAGCTTTAAAATAATTGTCATATATTTTTGAACTGAAATATTTTCCAAGTACTTTAGGATTATCTGTAATTGAAGATGTGCCTGATATTGATGCTGATGAATTATAATTAGGAATTCCGAGATTAGATTTTCCAAGTATTTCTAATTTGGAAGATTTTTCTCCCAGTCCCTTGGTGAAAGAAATATCTGGTATTTCTGTTGTGGGAAGATTTTCTAGTATTTCTGCTTTGGAAAAGTTGTCATATATTTTGGAACTGAAATATTTTTCAAGTACTTTAGGATTATCTGTGATCGAAGATGTGCCTGATATTAATGTTGATGAGTAATAATTAGGAATTTCAAGATTAGATTTTCCGAGTATTTGTAATTTGGAAGATTTTTCTGCCAGTCCTTTGGTGAAAGAAATATCTGGTATTTCTGTTGTTGGAAGATTTTCTAGTATTTCTGCTTTGAAAAAATTGTCATATATTTTCGAACTGAAAGATATTTTAAGTAATGTAATAAATTCATTCTCTGTTATTTTTAAATTGGAAAAATTCTCAGATATTTCTAGGGGAGAAGAATATTTTACTTTTTCTGCGACTGAGGAGTTGCCAAGAATATTTGTAGTAGAAGAATACTCTGTTATTTCTTCAGTGGTTGAGTTATTAAAATTGTTTGTTTGTGTGCCAAAAGAATTTTTAGGTAATTCTATAATCGAAGAGTTTTCTCGTGTTTCTCTCGTGACAGAATTTTCTCTTATTTCATTAGTGAATGATTTATTTGGCTTTTTGGAAATGCAATATTCTGCAGATAATTCTGTGGTAGGAAAATGTTTTGGTCTTTCTAAGATTAAATTATTTTCTGTTTTTACCACAAAATATTTTTCTGGCATTTCTGAAATGGAAAAGTATATTTCTGTGGGGAAATAACTCTTTTGTATTTCTGATATAAAAGAAATTTCTGGTAGTTGTGTTGTTAAAGGTATTTTATGTATTTGTTTTGTAGTCGAGGAGCCATTTATAAATTCACCCATGAAAAGTTCAGGAATTTTAGAAGATGAAAATATATTTTCTGGTATTATAAATTGCTCTGTCATTAGAAAGGTTGTGAGTTTATTTTTGGAATATATTCCATCTTTGTTGTCGATCTTAATTTTGGTAAGATCTAGGTTTTTAGAAAAAGTATCACTTTTCCCATATTCATTGCTAGCTTTAGGAATAATTACTTTGGTAGTAAATAATTTATTAAATATTCTTTTATTTTGCTTATAAAAGGTTTCTTCACTCTCAGTATGTTTCTGTAATGTTACATATGTTTCTGTAGTGGCTATAAATATTTTGGTCTCTTTGTTAGCAATAATTTTATACATTTCTCTTGTTGTCTCGTCAAGATCTCCTGTAATGGCTATAACTATTTTGGGTTCTATATCATGATGAAGCGATTTGAGATTTTTTTCGCTAGAAGATGATTTAAAATTTGATATAATATCTTCATCAGATTTGGATTCTTCTGTAGCTCTAGATATTTTTGGTTTTTTGTTGTTGATTCTTTCTAGTTCGAGTTCTTCTGTAGTGCACGTCGATATTTTGGGTCCTATGCTATCAGGGAATTTAGTGAATATTGTGGTAATTTCGTCAAATTTATATTCTTTTCTAATAGGTGGAGAGAATTTGGGCTCGTTTTTATTAGCATTTATTAGAAGATTATCTTTTGTTGTGGTGCAAAGTTCAGGTTCTTTTGAATTTTGTGTAGATATTTTTAACAGTTCTATATTATCTCTAATACTTTCTCTTGATGATTTGTGCATTTCATATTCTCCTGAGGTAGTTGATATTTCATTTTCCCCAGTCGATTCTCTTTCATTGTCCGTCGTGTGTTTTCTTTGGGTGCGTGTATCTGTTTCGAAAATTATTTTTGATGGTATTTTGATGCCCGATGTTCGAGATGATTCTTTAGCCCTTTCTTTGGTGGGAGAGGTTTTCTCACTTTTTCTAAAATTAAAAGTGTTGGTTGTTTTTCCCATTTCTTTTGTCACATTTATCCTTTTGGTAAGCTTCATTCTGGGAATTTCTTCTGTAGCGAATATATTTGATAATTTGTAATTACGAGTCTTTCTGGGTATTTCTTCTGAAGAGATCATTTCAAATAATTTATAAACTAAAGACATTATTGGAATTTTTTCAGTAGCGATAATTTCGGATGACTCGCGGATTGAAAATATTCTGGGTATTTCATCTGTGGTTAACATATCAGATAACTCGGTAATTGACGGCAGTCTCAGCACATTTTCTGTGCCCATTATTTCGGAAGACTTTATATTTGAAGTCATTCTGGGCATTACTTCTGTGACAATCTTTTCGAGAGTCCTGTTGCTTAAAAAGGCTCTGGACATTTTTTCTGTTATGGTCATGTTGGATGACTCGATAATTGAAGGCATTTCTTTCACGATCATTTTTGATGACCTATTGATTGGAGTCTTTCTGGATATATCTTCTGTGGCGATAATTACGAATGGCTTATTGATTGAAATACTAGATATTTTTTCTTTCGAAAACATTTCAGATGACTCGTTGATTAATATATTTGGCAATTTTTCTTTGGAGATCAGAGGGGACTCGATGATTGAAGCCAATTTAGAAATTTCTTTTATGGTCATTTCATATAACTCAGTGGTTGAAGGTATTGGGGGGATTTCTTTTGGTGCTTCTATTTTGGAAAGTTCGATGAATGAAGTCATTCTTGACTGTTCTTCTGTAGTGATTAATTCAGGAGACTCGTTGACTGAAATCATTCTTGGCATTTCTTCCTTGGCAATATTTTCTGATGATTCTTTAATTGAAATCATTCTTTGAATATCTTCTGAGGTAATTTTTTTAGATAACTCGTTATATAAAGTTATTTTGGGCATTTCTTTAGGGAAGATTATTTTTGATGGTCTATTGAATGATATACCCAACCTTTCATCTGTCGCGAAAATTTCAGAAGACTTGCTTATTGAAATGGTAGGCATTTTTTCTGTGATAATCACTTCATATGACTCATTTATTAAAGTACTTCTAGACTTTTCTTCGGAATCGTCCCTTTCGGATTTCAGATTGGTTAATGTCATTCTTGGCATTTCTTCCGTGGCAATATTTTCAGATGACTCTTTGATTGAAATCATTCTATGAAAATCTTCTGAGGTAAGTTTTTTGGATAACTCGTTATATAAAGTTATTTTGGGCATTTCTTTAGGCACGATCATTTTTGATGGGTTTTTAAATGATATACTCAACCTTTCATCTTTCGCAAAAATTTCAGATGACTTGCCTTTTGAAATGCTAGGCATTTTTTCTGTGGTAATCACTTCATATGACTCATTGATCAAAGTCATTCTGGTCGTTTCTTCTGTACCTAACGATTTGGCTGACCTATCGATTAAGGTCATTTCCAATATTGATTCTTTGGAAATCAATTCAAATGACTCGTTAATTGATATGATTTTGGGCATTTTTTCTGTTGCGGTCAGGTTGGATGACTCGAAGATTGAAAACATTTCTTTTGCGATCATTTTTGATGACCCATTGATTGAAGGCTTTCGGGATATTTCTTCTGTCGAAATAATTACGAATGGCTCGTTGATCGAAATATTAGACATTTTTTCTTTCAAGAACATTTCAGATGATTCGTTGATCAATATATTTGGGAATTTTTCTTTGGTGATCATCAAGGAAGACTCAATGATTGAGGTCATTCTTGGATTTTCTTTCGTGGCAATATTTTCAGATGACTCCTTGATTGAAATAAATTTTTGCATTTCTTCTGACGTTATTTTTTCGGATAACTCGGTAACTAAAGTTATTCTGGACATTTCTTCTGTACTTAACGATTCGGCTGTCCTATTGATTAAGGTCCTTCCTAATATAGCATCTTTGGAGATCAATTCAGATGTCTCGTCAATTGATGTGATTTTGGGCATTTTTTCTGTTGCGGTCAGGTTGCATGACTCGATAATTGAAGTCATTTCTTTGGCGATCATTTTTGATGACCTATTGATTGAAGGCTTTCTGGATATCACTTCTCTAGCAATATTTGCGAAAGGCTCGTTGACTGAAACACTATAATTTTTTTCTCTCGAGAATAATTCAGATAATTTATTGATTAATATATTTGAATTTTTTTCTTTGGTGGTCAGCAAGGAAGATTCGAAGATTAAAGGCAATCTAGAAATTGCTTTCATATTCATTTCATATGACTTTGGAATTAAAGTCATTCTGTGCATTTTTTCAGTGGGAATTTCTTGGGAAGACTCGAATGAAATCATCCTTGGCATTTCTTCCGTGGAAATCTTTTCAGATGACTCTTTGATTGAAATCATTCTTTGAATTTCTTCTAAGGTGATTTTTTTGGATAACTCGTTATATAAAGTTATTCTGGGTATTTCTTCGGGCACGATAATTTTTGATGGGCTTTTGAATGATATACTCGACCTTTTATTTGTCGCGAAAATTTCAGGTGACTTGTTTATTGATATGCTAGGCATTTTTTCTGTGTTGTTCACTTCATATGATTCATTGATTAAAGTCATTCTGGGCTTTTCTTCAAGGTTGGCCATTTCGGATTTACCATTTATTAACGTCATTCTGGGTATTTCTTCGATACCAGACGATTCGGCTGACCTATTGATTAAGGTCATTTCCAATATTATTTCTTTGGAAATTATTTCAGATGACTCGTTAATTGATATGATTTTGGGCATTTTTTCTGTTGCGGTCAGGTTGGATGACTCGATGATTGAAGACATTTCTTTGGCGATCATTTTTAATGATCCATTGATCGAAGGCTTTCTGGATATTTCTTTTGTGGAAATAATTATGAATGGTTCATTGATCGAAATACTAGACATTTTTTCTTTCGAGAACATTTCAGATGATTCATTGATCGATATATTTGCCAATTTTTCTTTGGGGACCACCAAAGAAGACTCGATGATTGAGGTCATTCTTGGATTTTCTTTCGTGGCAATATTTCCAGATGACTCTGTGACTGAAATCATTTTTTTCATTTCTTCTGTAGTTATTTTTTTGGATAACTCGTTAAATAAATTTATTCTGAGTATTTCTTCGGGCACGATCATTTTTGATGGGCTTTTGAATGATACTCTCGACCTATCATCTGTCACGAAAATTTCAGAAGATTTGTTTATTGAAATGCTAGGCATTTTTTCTGTGGTAATAATTTCATATGATTCATTGGTTAAAGTCATTCTGGGCTTTTCTTCTGAGTTGGCACTTTCGAATTTACCATTTCTTAAGGTTATTCTGGGTATTTCTTCTGTACCTAACGATTCGGCTGTCCTATTAAATAAGGTCATTTCCACTATTGCATCTTTGGAGATGTTTTCAGATGTCTTGTCAATCGGTGAGATTTTGGGCATTTTTTCTGTTGCGGTCATGTTGCATAACTCGATAAATGAGGGCATTTCTTTGGTGATCATTTTTGATGACCTATTGATGGAAGTCTTTCTGAATATCACTTCTCTAGCAATATTTGCGAATGGTTCTTTGATTGAAATACTAGGATTTTTTTCTTTCGAGAATATTTCAGATGACTTATTGATTAATACATTTTGAAATTTTTCTTTGGTGTTCAGCAAGGAGTATTCGATGCTTGAAGGCAATCGAGAAATTGCTTTTATGTTCATTTCATATGACTCTGTAGTTGAAGGCATTCTGTGCATTTCTTTTGTTGCTGCTATTTTGGATGACTCAATGAATAAAGTCATTCTTGACATGTCTTCTGTGGTGATTTTTTCGGAAGACTTGACTGAAATAATGCTTGGCATTTCTTCAGTTGCAATCTTTTGAGATGGTTCTTTGATTGAAATCATTATTGGAATTTCTTCTGAGGTAGAAATTTTGGATGACTCATTATATAAAGTTTGTCTGGGAATTTCTTTAGGGACTATCATTTTTGATGGGCTTTTGAATGATACACTCGACACTCCATCTGTCGCGAAAATTTCAGGTGACTTGTTTATTGAAATGCTAGGCATTTTTTCAGTGGTAATCATTTCATATAAGGCATTATTGATTAAAGTCCTTCTGGGTTTTTCTTCTGAGTCTACCCTTTCGGATTTCACATTAATTAAGGTCATTCTGGGCATTTCTTCTGTACCTAACGATTTGGCTGACCCATTGAATAAGGTCATTTTCAATTTTGCTTCTTTGGGGATCAATTCAGATGACTTGTTATTTGATGTGATTTTAGACATCTTTTCTGTTACAGTCATATTGAACGACTTGATAAATAAAGGTGTTTTTTGGGGGATCATTTTTGATGACCCATTGATTGAAGTCTTTCTGGATATCACTTCTGTAGCAATTTTTGCGAATGGCTCGATGATTGAAATATTAGAAACTTTTTCTTTCGAGTGCATTTCAGATAACTCATTGATTAATATATTTGGCAATTTTTCTTTGGTGGTCAATAAGGAAGTTTCGATTATTGAAGGTAATCTAGAAATTGAATTTGTGGTCATTACATATGACTCGGTAATTGAAGGCATTCTACGCATTTCTTTTGTTGCTACTATTTTAGATGACTCAATGAATGAGGTCATTCTTGACATGTCTTCTGTGGTGATTTTTTCAAAAGACTCTGATAAAATCATGCTTGGCATTCTTTCAGTGGAAATCTTTTCAGATGACTCTTTGATTGAAATCATTCTTTGCATTTCTACTGTGGTAAAAATTTTGGATAACTCGTTATATATAGTTATTCTGGGTATTTCTTTGGGGATGATCATTTTTGGTGGGTTTTTAAATGATATACTCGACCTTTCATCTTTCGCGAAAACTTCAGATGACTTGCCTATTGAAATGCTAGGCATTTTTTCTGTGGTAATCACTTCACATGTCTCATTGATCAAAGTCATTCTGGTCGTTTCTTCTGTACCTAACGATTCGGTTGACCTATCGATTAAGGTCATTTCCAATTTTGCTTCTTTGGGGATCAATTGTGATGACTCGTTAATTGATGTAATTTTGGACATTTTTTCTGTTGTACTTATAGTGAATGAATTAATAATTGAAGGCATTTTTGTGGGGATCATTTTTGATGATTCATTGATTAAAGACTTTCTGGATATCTCTTCTGTAGCAATAATTAGGAATGGTTCATTGATGGAAATACTAGACACATTTTTCTTCGAATACATTTCAGATGACTTGTTGATTAATATATTTGGCAATATTTCTTCTGAATACAGTAAGGAAGATTCGATTGTTGAAGGCAATCTATAAATTTCTTTTATGTCCATTTCATATGAATCGGTGATTGAAGGTTTTCTATGTATTTCTTTTGTTGCTACTATTTTGGATTGCTCAATGAATAAATTCATTCTTGACATGTCTTTTGTGGTGATTTTTTGGGAAGACTCGACTGAAATCATTCTTGGCATTTCTTCCGTGGCAATCTTTTCAGATGAATTTTTGATTGAAATCATTGTTTGAATTTCTTTTGGGGTAAAATATTTAGATACCTCGTTATATATAGTTATTCTGGGTATTTCTTTGGGGGCGATCATTTTTGATGGGTTTTTAAATGGTATACTCGACCTTTCATCTTTCGCGAAAATTTCAGATGACTTGCCTATTGAAATGCTAGGCATTTTTTCTGTAGTAATCACTTCATATGACTCATTGATTGAAGTCATTATGGGGTTTTCTTCCGATTCACCCATTTTAGGTTTCAAATTAATTAAGGTCATTCTGGTCATTTCTTCTGTACTTAATGATTCAGCTGACTCATTGAATAAGGTCGTTTCCAATATTGCTTCTTTTAGGATCAATTCAGATGGCTCGTTAATTGGTGTGATTTTGGACATTTTTTCTTTTGCAGTCATATTGAATGATTCGATAATTGAAGGCGTTTTTTGGGGAATCATTTTTGATGACCCATTGATTGAAGTCTTTCTGGATATCACTTCTTTAGAAATATTTGAAAATGGCTCGATGTTTGAAATACTAGACAGTTTTTCTTTCGAATACATTTCAGATGACTCTTTGATTAAAATATTTGGCATTTTTTCTTTGGAATTCAGTAAGGAAGATTTTATTATTGAAGGTAATCTAGAAATTGATTTTATGGTCATTTCATATGACTCGGTAATTGAAGACATTCTATGTATTTCTTTTGTTGCTGCTATTTTGGATGACTCAATGAATAAAGTCATACTTGACATGTCTTCTGTGGTGATTTTTTTGGAAGACTCGGCTGAAATCATTCTTGGCATTTCTTCCGTGGCAGTCTTTTCAGATGACTCTTTGATTGAAATCATTCTTTGAATTTCTTCTGAAGTGATTTTTTTGGATAACTCGTTATATAAAGTTATTCTGCGCATTTCTTCGGGAAAGATTATTTTTGAAGGTTTTTTGAATAATATACTCGACCTTTCATCTGTCGTGAAAATTTCTGATGACTTGCCTATTGAAATGGTAGGCATTTTCTTCGTGGTAATCATTTGATATGACCTATTGATTAAAGTCATTCTAGTTTTTTCTTCCGAGTCAGCCCTTTCAGATTTTTCATTGATTAAGGTCATTCTGGGCAATTCTTCTGGTCCTAACAATTCCACTGACCCATTGATTAAGTTCATTTCTAATATTGCTTTTTTAGAGATCAATTCAGAAGACTCGTTAATTGATGTGATTTTGGATATTTCTTCAGTGACGATCATATTGGGTAATTCATTAAACGATTTCATTTCGGGTATTATTGTTGATATAATCATATCCAACAAATTTTTCGTAGAAGTCATTCTGGGTATTCCATCAGAAGATTCAATGGTGAGTATCAAATTTGTCTTTTTGATATCAGCGTTCATTGCTTGTAATTTTTCTGAAACACTCATTTTTGTGACAATCATTTCAGATGGTTCTTTGATCGAAGTATTTTTATATATTTCCTCTGTGGCTCCGATCTTGACTAAATCTTTTTTAGAAGTCATTTTAGACATTTTTTCTGAGTCAATTAATCCAAAGGTATCGTTGGTGAAAGTCATTCTTAGTCTCTCATTTGTTGAAATGATATCTGGTGTCTCTTTTGTGATCATTTCAAAATACTTTTTGCTTGTTTTTGTTTTGGGCATTTCTTCTCTGATGTTCATTTCTGGCAACCTTTTATCTGATATAGGTCTTTGCATCTTGTCTCTATCATTGATTTTTGTAAATATTTTTTTAAAGGGTATTTTAGACCATCCTTTGGTTGCAAAACCTTCATATGATTTATTGGGGGAAGAAATTCTATATATTTCTTTTGTGGCGGTCAATTCAGATGTCTTTTTGGTCGAAGTCATTTTCGATATTTCTTCAGTTGCAATCATCTCTGAAAACTCGCTGGGGGTAAACATTTTTATTGTTTTAAACCTGAAATTCGATTTTGGCCATTTTTTGGAGAAATATTTTTTAGATATTTTTTCTGTGCTGCAGATCATTTCAACTAACTGGCACGAGGAAGTTGTTCCTCGCATTTTTTCTGTGTTAATCATTTTAAATAAATCGTTGGTGGAAGGGATTCGGGACATTTCTTTTGTTGCGATCATTTCTGATGACTCTTTTGATATCCTTCTGCTGCCTATTTCGGGGGATTCACTGTTTGAATTCAATTTGGACAATTCATCAATGGCCATCATTTCTGATAATTCGTTGGCAGAGGTCGTTTCAGGTATTTCTTTTGTATTAATTTCAAATGATATGTTGTTTGAAGTTCTTTTGTTCATATCTTCTACAATGGTGGTAATGATGTCAAGTACCCTTTTAGTTTTTACTCTATTAGATATTTTATTTAAATAAATTATTGTGGAAAATTCTTCCTTAGCATTATTATTTGAATATATTTCATGGGTTGAATTTATTTCAGTTGTAGATCTCATATCCAGAGATTTTTCGGATAACAATATTTCAGGTTTATAGTTATTTTGGAATCTTATTTGTGTTCCTCCAGTGGTAGATGATTTTGCATGTTCTTTATTTATTGTAGATAATTTATTTATTTCTTTATCGACAGGAAATTCGATTCTTTCTTTTGAAGAAATGTGTTCGCTTAATTCTTTAATTTTTAACATTTCAGTAGTTATGGTTTCCAAAGTGTCAATACTCTGATTTAAAAAAGCCAGTTTATTAGGTTTTTCTAGAAATGTTGCACCTTTAGGAAATTCGTCTGATTTTAAAAATGCGGAAGTGTTTAATTGTAATTTGTTTTTTGCCACGTTTAATGGTGATGGTATTTCATCTATCGTTTCAATATTATCGATTAGCAATATATTTTTATTTTTTCTTTCGGAAGGCATTAATGTGAAAAAAAGATTACCACTTGTTGATAAACTAGATTCGATAGATGGTGTCTGTTTTCTCATATTTGAGGTCATTCTGTAATTGGAAGTTTCTGAAAAGTCTTTTGAAATTTGATCCTGTACATTTGAAATTGTCGTAAATTCATAATCATTTATCTTATTTTCTTGAACTTTGATTTGATTTATAATTGAATAGGTTAGTAGATTATCTGTTGAGCTTTTTAATATTTCTTGTGTAATGTCTTCAATGTTTGATATATTTAGTTTTTTGATAGGTGAAACAATCTCATCTGCTAAATATTTAGTATTTTCTTCGATGATTACTTTTGTGGACGAAAAAATATTAGTATTAATGTGAACGTTTTTAATATTTGATTTTTTTCCTAGAAACATTTCTTCTTGTGTAAATGTGTATGGTTTTGAGTAACTTTTTGTTCTATATTCTATCATGGGAGTTGTTTCATAGATAGAACTGAATTGTATTTTTTTGTTTTCTATGATAGGTGTAGGCTTTGTATATCCTATGATAGAATTTGATGAGGTTTCGCTTCCTTGTTGAATAGGTATGATGTTGAAGGTTTTAACTACGCTAAAATGCCATGTATTTTCGTTTGTTTTAAGCAATGCTGGCATAATGCTTGTGTATTGGTTTATAGAGCATTCTGTTTGAAAATAGCTTGTGGGGCTCAATATTGTGTTGTTCGTTTCAAAAGGTATTTGAGTTGTTGCAATCTTACGCGCTGATTTAGTTGAGGTTCTGTTTTCTTTTGGCTTTATTGCTAGTAAATATTTTGTTGATTCTGTTGTTATTTCTTTTTGTTCAAATAGTAACTTTGAAGATAGTGCATCAGACCCTGTTTTGAACGATCTTTTGGTTGGAATTGATTTTTGGGTAGATGGAATAGTTTGATCGCTTGGTTTAACATTTTGAGGATAATCAGTATATGAAATATCTGTTGATAAGGTGATAAATGCACTATTATTGTTAAAAAGAGAAGTTAGAGAAAAAGTCGACGCTTTTAAATTTTTATTAGTTTCTAAACCTATTCCTGTAGTAATAGTTGGCATAAGTCTAAAATTCATATTATAAGTTCTTGTAGATATATTTTTGGGCTCTGTAGATATTGCATAGCCATTTAAAATGGAAGAAGTAAGGTAAATGTTATGTGGGTTACTATCATTGGCTTTAGTACTAGTAGAAGATGTGATTCCCAAGGGATTTAAATTCATCCTAGTTTTATAAGAAAGCATTAGTATTCCAGTTAATTTGTTGGATGTTTTCTTTGTTTCTTTTGAACTTGTTGTGGACATCCTGGGGGAGTTTTCATTTATATTAGAAGAATAAATAACGCTCGCATAGATTTCGGTTGTAATTGTCGGTGTTGTAATGTTAGTCAATATGTAGAATTCAGGTGTAGAATACAGAATAGAGTTATAGATAGTATTGTATCTATTGGTTTCAAATGTTGATATCGGCCAATAGTTGGACATTCTGGTTTTCAACGTGTCAGGTGCTGGTGATGACGTATAATTGAAGAACGTAGTTCCGTTAGCTTTAGGTCTAAGTGGTGGTATAGTATTGAATATTGTAAATCTGTAGGTGCCTCTACGTGTAGACGTTATTACATGATTGAAAATTGTAGGAGCCTTAGTTTTAGACCTAAATAAAGGCAAATGTTTATATATTTTAGATATATAAGTTTCGGATTTATTTGATGGTGCATAGTTGATTGTGGATATGGTGGATGCAGGTGTAGGTGACAGTGTATAGTTTAATGTGTTGATTCCCGACCTAAATGATGGCATTACGTTGATATTTTTAGTTAGGTTGCCTTTAGATGTAGACAAAAGAGTATAGTTGTAGATTTCCAATGCCGTAGCTTGAGCATTAGCTGTTGCATTAGTTGATGCGGAGATAGAAACGGTGGTTGACTTAGGTGTGGTAGTGGAAGACTCAGACAATAAATGAAAATCTACTAATTCTCTTGCATCGATTTTGTAGGTTTTGCTAACTGTATCTGCTTCTTTTTTTAGTGAGGAGATAGTATATGTGTTTGTTGTTACTGTTGAGCTCGTTCCTGGTGTGGTTTTTATTACTGTTGTGCTCGTTTCTAGTGTGGTTGATGTTACTATTGTCTTCGATTCTGGTGTGGTTGTTTTTACTGTTGTGCTAGTCTCTGATGTGGTTGTTATTATTGTTGTACTCGTTTCTGGTGTGGTTGTTGTTATTTTTGTGCTCGTTTCTGGTGTGGTTGTTGTTATTGTTGTACTCGTTTCTGGTGTGGTTGTTGTCACTGTTGTGCTAGTCTCTGATGTGGTTGTTGTTATTGTTGTACTCGTTTCTGGTGTTGTTGTTGTTATTGTTGTGCTGGTTTCTGGTGTGGTTGTTGTTATTGTTGTACTCGTTTCTGGTGTGGTTGTTGTCACTGTTGTGCTCGTTTCTGGTGTGGTTGTTGTTTCTGTTGTGCTCGTTTCTGGCGTGGTTGTTGTTTCTGTTGTGCTCGTTTCTGGTGTGGTTGTTGTTTCTGTTGTGCTCGTTTCTGGTGTGGTTGTTGTTATTGTTGTGCTCGTTTCTGGTGTGGTTGTTGTTATTGTTGTGCTCGTTTCTGGTGTGGTTGTTGTTATTGTTGTGCTCGTTTCTGGCGTGGTTGTTGTTTCTGTTGTGCTCGTTTCTGGTGGGGTTGTTGTTTCTGTTGTGCTGGTTTCTGGTGTGGTTGTTGTTTCTGTTGTGCTCGTTTCTGGTGTGGTTGTTGTTATTGTTGTGCTCGTTTCTGGTGTGGTTGTTGTTATTGTTGTGCTCGTTTCTGGCGTGGTTGTTGTTATTGTTGTGCTCGTTTCTGGCGTGGTTGTTGTTTCTGTTGTGCTCGTTTCTGGTGTGGTTGTTGTTTCTGTTGTGCTGGTTTCTGGTGTGGTTGTTGTTTCTGTTGTGCTCGTTTCTGGTGTGTTTGTTGTTATTGTTGTGCTCGTTTCTGGTGTGGTTGTTGTTATTGTTGTGCTCGTTTCTGGCGTGGTTGTTGTTTCTGTGGTGCTCGTTTCTGGTGGGGTTGTTGTTTCTGTTGTGCTCGTTTCTGGTGTAGTTGTTATCACTGTTGTGCTGGTTTCTGGCGTGGTTGTTGTTTCGGTTGTGCTCGTTTCTGGTGTTGTTGTTGTTACTGTTGTGCTCGTTTCTGGTGTGGTTGTTGTTACTGTTGTGCTCGTTTCTGGTGTGGTTGTTGTCACTGTTGTGCTGGTTTCTGGCGTGGTTGTAGTTTCGGTTGTGCTCGTGTCTGGTGTGGTTGTTGTTTCTGTTGTGCTCGTTTCTGGTGTAGTTGTTGTCACTGTTGTGCTGGTTTCTGGCGTGGTTGTTGTTTCTGTTGTGCTCGTTTCTAGTGTAGTTGTTGTCACTGTTGTGCTGGTTTCTGGTGTGGTTGTTGTCACTGTTGTGCTCGTTTCTGGTGTGGTTGTTGTTACTGTTGTGCTCGTTTCTGGTGTGGTTGTTGTCATTGTTTTGCTGGTTTCTGGCGTAGTTGTTGTTACTGTTGTGCTGGTTTCTGGTGTGGTTGTTGTCACTGTTGTGCTCGTTTCTGGTGTGGTTGTTGTTACTGTTGTGCTCGTTTCTGGTGTTGTTGTTGTCACTTTTGTGCTCGTTTCTGGCGTGGTTGTTGACACTGTTGTGGTGGTTTCTGGTGTAGTTGTTCTTTTGGTTGTGCTCTTATCTGGTGTAGTTGTTGTCACTGTTGTGCTCGTTTCTGGTGTGGTTGTTGTCACTGTTGTGCTCGTTTCTGGTGTGGTTGTTGTTTTGGTTGTGCTCTTATCTGGTGTAGTTGTTGTTACCGTTGTGCTCGTTTCTGGTGTCGTTGATTTTACTGTTGTGCTCGTTTCTGGTGTGGTTGTTGTTACTGTTGTGCTCGAGTCTGGTGTGGTTGTTGTTATTGTTGTGCTAGTTTCTGGCGTGGTTGTTGTTTCTGTTGTGCTCGTTTCTGGTGAGGTTGTTGTTACTGTTGTGCTCGTGTCTGGTGTGGTTGTTGTTTTGGTTGTGCTTGTGTCTGGTGTAGTTGTTCTTACTGTTGTGCTCGTTTCTGGTGTGGTTGTTGTCACTCTTGTGCTCGTTTCTGGTGTGGTTGTTGTCACTGTTGTGCTCGTTTCTGGTGTGGTTGTTGTTACTGTTGTGCTCGTTTCTGGTGTGGTTGTTGTCACTGTTGTGCTGGTTTCTGGCGTGGTTGTAGTTTCGGTTGTGCTCGTGTCTGGTGTGGTTGTTGTTTCTGTTGTGCTCGTTTCTGGTGTAGTTGTTGTCACTGTTGTGCTGGTTTCTGGCGTGGTTGTTGTTTCTGTTGTGCTCGTTTCTAGTGTAGTTGTTGTCACTGTTGTGCTGGTTTCTGGTGTGGTTGTTGTCACTGTTGTTCTCGTTTCTGGTGTGGTTGTTGTTAATGTTGTGCTCGTTTCTGGTGTGGTTGTTGTCATTGTTTTGCTGGTTTCTGGCGTAGTTGTTGTTACTGTTGTGCTGGTTTCTGGTGTGGTTGTTGTCACTGTTGTGCTCGTTTCTGGTGTGGTTGTTGTTACTGTTGTGCTCGTTTCTGGTGTTGTTGTTGACACTGTTGTGGTGGTTTCTGGTGTAGTTGTTGATTTGGTTGTGCTCTTATCTGGTGTAGTTGTTGTTACTGTTGTCCTCGTTTCTGGTGTGGTTGTTGTCACTGTTGTGCTCGTTTCTGGTGTGGTTGTTGTTTTGGTTGTGCTCTTATCTGGTGTAGTTGTTGTTACTGTTGTGCTCGTTTCTGGTGTGGTTGATTTTACTGTTGTGCTCGTTTCTGGTGTGGTTGTTGTCACTGTTGTTCTGGTTTTTGGCGTGGTTGTTGTTTCGGTTGTGCTCGTGTCTGGTGAAGTTGTTGTTACTGTTGTGCTCGTTTCTGGTGTGGTTGTTGTTACTGTTGTGCTCGTGTCTGGTGTGGTTGTTGTCACTGTTGTGCTAGTTTCTGGCGTGGTTGTTGTTTCTGTTGTGCTCGTTTCTGGTGAGGTTGTTGTTACTGTTGTGCTCGTGTCTGGTGTGGTTGTTGTTACTGTTGTGCTCGTTTCTGGTGTGGTTGTTGTTTTGGTTGTGCTTGTGTCTGGTGTGGTTGTTGTTACTGTTGTGCTCGTTTCTGGTGTGGTTGTTGTCACTCTTGTGCTCGTTTCTGGTGTGGTTGTTGTCACTGTTGTGCTGGTTTCTGGTGTGGTTGTTGTCACTGTTGTGCTGGTTTCTGGTGTGGTTGTTGTCACTGTTGTGCTGGTTTCTGGTGTGGTTGTTGTCACTGTTGTGCTCGTTTCTGGTGTGGTTGTTGTCACTGTTGTGCTCGTTTCTGGTGTGGTTGTTGTCACTGTTGTGCTGGTTTCTGGTGTGGTTGTTGTCACTGTTGTGCTCGTTTCTGGTGTGGTTGTTGTCACTGTTGTGCTCGTTTCTGGTGTGGTTGTTGTCACTGTTGTGCTGGTTTCTGGCGTGGTTGTTGTTTCTGTTGTGCTCGTGTCTGGTGTGGTTGCTGTCACTGTTGTGCACATTTCTGGTGTAGTTGTTGTTACTGCTGTGCTCGTTTCTGGTGTGGTCATTTCCATTGTTGTGCTCGTTTCTGGTGTGGTCATTTCCATTGTTGTGCTCGTTTTTGGTGTGACCTTTGTAATTATAGTGCTCATTTCTAGCGTTTTTGCTGTGGTGCTCGATTTCAGAGTGGTTTTCTCTGCAGAGGTGCTCGTTTCTTTTGTAGTGGTTGTTAACGTTGTGGGCATTGTAGCTCTCTGTGTGGTTGTCGACAGGGTGACAATGGATGGCGTGACTGTTGTCATTTCTATAGATATCGTTGATGTTTCAGATTCTACCACGGTAGACGTGCTGATTTCAGATAGGGTACTTGAAGGCGTAGACAAACTCGCAACAGTCATAGTAGTCGATTCTGTAGATACTATATTCGTTTTAGATGTAGATGTTAGCTTAGGAGATGTGGAAATTTCCGATGTAATTGTTGACAATGTACTGGAGCTTATAGACGTACTCGTATCAGAAGTATATTTGAGTGCTGATAATATACCGGAGGTTTTAGACGTTTCTCTTTCGATAGATACATTGGGCATTAGCGATGTCGATACTAATATGGTAGACATACCAGGAGTGGATGTCAACAAGGTACTAGAGACCGTGCTAGATATAGCCGCTACAGTACTAGAGACCGTGCTAGATATAGCCGCTACAGTACTAGAGACCGTGCTAGATATAGCCGCTACAGTAGTAGGCCGGGTTGATATCAGATGGTCGGCAGCTCGAGCGGCAAGATTATTTTCTATCGAACAAAGAAAGGAAGAGCTCGAACTATACACCACGATGTCTCTATCATCAATGGGCAGATTCCGGAGCAGCCGTTGCGCGGGATCAAAGTAGAACGTCGAAGAACCATTCTTCATACGTCCTTCGAAGGTCTTTCTCCGCGTGATACGCCCAATTACAGCAAAAAATTTTCCATCAACCTTGGAATTCCCCTCGTAAAGATCATTTGGCATGCTCCACATCACTTTTTGATGAACCTCTTTCTTTAAATTCAGTGTGATTGGTGTATTGCTATTACAATCGAACTTGACTGTAGCTCCATCATACTGATCAGATATGGATGCCAAACTAACTGGTACTGGATAATCACTAAGACTTCCTAAATCCGAAGAAAAACGTAGGATCAAATAGGTATTCATGTTTTTAAGCGTGTATTGCCTTGAGGAATCATCATTCCCCGATACCTCTAGGATAAAGAAACAGATTAACACAAAAGCGTTTATCATGATTACTTACGTGCTTTCGTGTACGCTCCGCGTCGTTAATAATACCCTTTGGCTTCAAATCCATTATCCATAGGCTTATGTCGCTCTCTACTTTATTGCCAACAACCTACACCGCCGTGTGGATGGAACCTGACTCCTTTTTAGAACATCTCGAGCGCCCTCCTTTATCAAGAAACATTTACTTTTACCCAACTAGTTTCTATTGGAATTATACTATTCTATTTTTAAACTACTTTTAAACGTGCCTGCTAGGACAAATTAGATTCACTCAGGGCGTCTGAGATTAAAAGTGTTTAACCACTACTAACTGAGCCATAAACCCGGACTCCTGGAGCATACAGCCAACTATGGAATCTCCGGAGGTGAAAATAGAAGGATCAGAAAAGATGATCGACAGTTTTATTTTCTTCTTGACTGCGAGCAGGTGAGGTTACTTTTGGATATTTTTGTAACATCCGCTTGTACAAAGCCATGTCCTGTCAATATTGGGTGTGATGTTTGTTGCACAGTAGGATTTTTGGAAGTGTGGATATTAAAAGTTTAAAAGATACTGCCATACTTCTGAGGTATCTTGTATCTGGTATCTGTTGTATAAAGGCTGGTCTATAGCTGTACGGAAAATTCTTCACTGCGATACGGGCGAGCTTTCTGGGAAACGTGGCAAAGTTCATAAGTAAATTGGAGTGGGCTGCCATGTTTAACTAAAGAAGATATATGTCGTATAATAAGAGTTACACATACAGAATCTACTCTAAAAATATATTTTGAATAAAAATTCTCTGTAAGATAGTGAATAAAGATTTAAAAAATTGCAAATAGAATATAGGCCTCGTCAGTCTACGCTGTCTGATGCAAAAGCTTACCATCTCACATAAAGGTCGCTAAATCCTGAGAATTAAGGGGTTATTGTCACCTTTTGGGAAGGGTAGAAAATCCTCTGAAATCGTCGATTTTTAGTCAGATCTCTTCAATGTCGTCACTATGATATTCTGACCTTTACTGGACCTCAGACTTTATCTCCTCTCCATCTTCTTCTCACAGGTTCTTGCTCCTGGCCCCGGTTTGCGCCCTTTCCACTTTCACATCGACTGCTTGTAATCACCACACACCCACAACAACACATGTATTGTAGCATTTAATTTACTTATCGCTGAGTTATTTTATAAAATATGTGTGTATTAATTATATATATATAAACCCAATCTAAGCAAATTTTCCTTAGTTGCTTCTCTGCTTTTGTAAAATGCAATCTTTTATTTTTAGGTTTTATTGAAGGACTTAAAAAAATATTTCATCTTATAGATAAGTGTTTGTTTATTTATTTATATACCTTACAATCTTGTAGAGATACTGAAAACATCCCAATGAATTCTAATGTGGATGACCTAAGAAAAAACCGATGGTTTACCGCCGATTGACGCAAAAGAAGACATGTCAGTGAAAACAGAGAAAGAATGACTACAGGCTTCCTTTGTCTGCCTACAGAAACCTAGGAACACACTTTTACAGGCAAATCCTCTGATTACCCTCTGCAATAGTTCATATTTTGTTCGTAGAAAATATGATTTCCAAATTCCATAAGCTCGTGTGCTTAATGAATCTAAAATAGCATTTTATGGATTCACACTTAAACTTTTTCCCTGATAATCTCGGTGCAGAGAGCAAAGAACAAGGTGAACGCTTCCACCAAGATACTAAAATCATTGAGCAACGATACAATGATCTTTGGAATCAACATTGTTTGTAGCCAAACACAATGGTTGGGATGACTCAATGTGCATTGATAATTTTATATTTAGATAGACCTGCTTAATTGTGTTTCAAGAATATGAAGGAATATTCAACATCAAGGGACAAATTCAAGAGCGATTTTTGACGACAGTGGACTATTTGTTCAGTAGACCGAGGTTAAGCTAAAAACGCACGCCCAAAGGATTCAGCAGATTCCTACATTCAGAATATACTTCGCCTCTGTCGCCAGGTAAATTATGAAACAGGGGAAAAGGATAAAGTCACACACCTTAGAAAGGGAGTGACAGAAAAATATATCAGGCCCTCCTCACTATCGAAATTGACACATTCGATGACTTTTGTCAACAATGTTGGAGAATTGAGGCCTTAAATTGAAAAATATCGGAGGAACTCAATTATTAAAAAAATTGTAAACGTCGTTCCGATCTCGGAAGGGTGACATAGATATTGAAAGCATTATTTGTAGAGTGGGGAAAGAAGATATCTACAATGTTGTAACTAGCATGGACTTTCCTTTATAACCAGCAATCTCAGAAGGTTTATATCTCCAAACTACCAATAACACTAAGTACACAAATTGAAAAAAAATTCTCATCCTCAAATAAACATTTTTTGGGTTGACTCTTTATGCTGATTAACGTGGTAACAATATTTTTATTTTTTTCGATTAGCTCAATTTCTCAGGTTATGGATATAATGCCTTTTACCCATGATATTCATCTATTGGAGGAAAAGTTATGACATTAAACTTATTACTATATAAATAAATGCGCCAAAGATGGTGCAAATGAAGAAACAATATTATACATATGTCATAATTTGTACATAACTGGATGTAATCCCACCCCAATATGTATGCAATGTATGATCTAAAGATTTTTAATAAAGACAAGGCTTAGAAATCTGGGGAGAAAGGCCATCAAAGAGGAAACGGTCATTAGCAGGTTTTATTATCCAGGAACTCATAAAACTGAGTTCAAGAACCCTCGTTTCCGGGAGCATGTCAGAACAAGACAAGGACAAAGGATTAGCAAAGATCCAATCAGAGTCCAGGAGGATTAGCTAGGAACCAATGGAAAACTTACACGAGTCGACAATCAGCCAATCAAAACCCTGAGAAGTTTTCGTGTTAAATCGCGAACTCAGTTTAGTTAGTTAGGAGCTCGCTACCATCGCAACAAGTCGGGACCTGGTACCAAGGAACTGGTTGGAGCCAGCCACCATCTCCTCAACGATCAGATAAGTCCAATCCTCAATAATGTGAACAACCATTGATATTAGTCAAATCCGACAAATAGCTTCAACCCCTTTCTCCCTTGATCGCTGGCCTATTTCAATTCAATTCTGTGTCCTCGTTATTTTTCCCCTGTGTGAATACCTTACCATCTCAGCAATCACGACTGCGCCCACCACAATCACCAATCAATTCAATCAATCTCAAAAAGGTAAACTTCGAACATTACACATATATGCATGTGTATATACACTGGTGTCCAAAAAAATAAGAAACTTTTGTTTTTTAATGATATGTTTTAAAATATACAACGCTAAAAGCTAAAAAGTAATTTAATTAGGTATTTTAAGTCGTAGAATTTATTTATCGCAACCATTCGATTCGGTAAAATTGAAAATATGCAAATTTTTGCTTGTCTTTATAAGTGTGCTATTTGGCGTGTCGTTTACCCCATCTAAGAATTGTCCAATTATAATTTTATTTAATCCTTAGTTAATTATGAGTTTACGAAAAATTTTAGCAGATGATTTAAAATGGAGAGCTGTTGGAAGAATGGAGGCAGGGAAATCACAAGTTGAAGTAGCAAGATGGCTAAATGTGAATAAATCTGTGGTCAGCAAAATATGGAAACAGTTCATTGAGACAGGAACCATCAAAAGAAAAGAAGGTTCTGGTAGAAAAGGAAAAACAGCTACCTCTGAAGACCGTTATCTGGTCGTAACTGCCAAGCGCCATAGGGAGATGACAGCTATTCAACTCTCTAATGAACTCTCAAGTGCTACTGGAACGAGAATTTCAAGACAAACTGTTTACCGAAGGCTTCACGAAGGTGCTCTTTATGCAAGACGACCAATGGTCTGTATGTATCCCTTTAACCTCTGCTCACAGGAGAGCCCGCTTGAATTGGTGCTTGGAACATCACGCCTGGACTCATGATCAGTGGGCCAATGTTCTCTTCAGTGACGAGTCAAGATTTAGTTTAAACACAGATTCTCGACGAGTTTTCATCTGGAGGGAGCCTGGAACCCGCTATCATCCCAGTAACATCAAGGAAATAGACAGTTTTAGAGGGGGCAGTCTCTTAGTCTGGGCTGGCATCAGTTCTAGCAGACGCACACCCCTCCACATTTTTTCTGGGGGCACTTTAACTGCTAAAAGGTACAGGGACGAGATCCTTGAGCCCTATCTAAGACCTTATAGAGATCAAATTGGTTACAATTTAATTTTTATGGACGATAATGCTCGTCCGCATAGGGCTAGGCTAGTCAATGAAAATCTCCAGAGTAGAATATTCGAAGGATGGATTGGCCAGCCAGATCTCCGGACCTGAATCCAATAGAGCATGTGTGGGATGCTCTAGGGAGGCGTATTGGAGCTCGTCACCCCTCTCCCAGAACCCTCGTTGAGATAAGAACTGCTCTATTGGAGGAGTGGGGTTTACTACCCCTGAACCTCCTCCAAAGCCTGGTAAACAGTATGAGGGCTCGCTGTGAGACCTTGATAGCTGTTAGAGGTGATCATACTCCCTATTGATATCTTATTTCTTTAAGATCTGGAACTTTAGCTTTGGGTATGTTGGTAATAATTTGCATATTTCATAATTTCAAATATTTTTTTATTTTCATATAGCTAGTCAAATTCTCCATAGTTTAAACTATATTTGTATACTAAATTTTATATTTGTTAATAAATTAGCTTTTGAGAAATTTCAATATTGGTTAAGTTTCTTATTTTTTGGACACCAGTGTATTTTACTTCAATATCTGCCCTTAGATATAAATATTTATCAAACTACTTACTTTATATCCATATAAATTTTCATTTATATAAAAAAATCTAATTCCCTTCCCTTTCTTTTTCAAAATTATCAGGAGAATTGGTTTTATATATAAGATGGAAGGTCTTAATAAAAATCTGTGTATGCGAAAAAAACATTTTATTTGGTTTAATAAACATTATTTATAAAGATGCAGTAATATTTAGGAAGTAATAAAAAATATTCATGGATTTAAAGATTTTTTCTGTGAAGTCTCTTATATCTTGCTTGTCATCATGCATCAGATTCCAAGAATAATCCGCCCCCATATGTTGATTCCAAAGACCATTGTATAGTTGCTCAATGATTCTAGTATCTTGGTGGAAGCGTTCACCTTGTTCTTCGCTCTCTGCACCGAGATTATCAGGGAAAAAGTCTAAATGTGAATACATAAAATGCTATTTTAGATTCATTAAGCACACTAGCTTATGGAATTTGGAAATTATATTTTCTACGATTCTCGCATAATTCGGTGACTTATTATTGCCTAAAAAGTGTTTGACAACGTCGATGAGTGCAAGCCAAGCATTTTACTCTTCTTTCAATGTTGTAATAAATTCTTGGACATTTATTAGTTTACGAATTTGAGGTCCAATGAAAATACCTTCCGTTATCTTAGACCAACTAATCTTCGGAAATTTAGTCATTAAATATTTGACAGCATCACTATCTTTCTTTAAAGCCTTTACAAAATTTTTCTTTAACCCTAATTTGATATGTAAAGGGGGAAGAATCATTTTTAGTTTATGGACAAGCGGTTCATTTTCAACGTTTTAATCACCTAAGCGAAACATACTTCTTTCAGGCCACATTTTTTGTATATAATGATTCTTTCTCTGCTGTCCCACTTGCATAAAAAGCAAGGATACTTTGTATTTCCTTTCTGCAAGCTCTGTAAAATTGCTATAATTTTAAGATCACCGCTAACTTTCCAACAATTATTGGTATAATTCAACAATTCTAAGATTTTATTAAGGTTCGAATAGGTTTCTTTCGTTTGAGTTGAGTAGGCAACTGGTATGGAAGGTAATACACTACCATAGTGCAGCAAACAAGCCTTCAAACTTTGTTTAGAGGAATCAATAAAGAGTCTATGCTCGGTAGCATTGTAATTACAGTAAAACCCCTCTATAGTGAACCCCAATGGGACAGAGCTTTTGGTTCACTATAGCCAGGGTTTGGCTATTTTTTTAAACTTTCCAAATTTTTAGACCGTATAATTAAAAAACAGCCATACAAACAGGAAAAGGCAGCCACTTAATAATAGCCACTTTGTTTTAATTCCCTAAATTGACCTATTTCTTTACAGTAATGTTGAATATCAAAAGAAGTCATTTGTTAATAGGTTCTTCTTATCATTAGCATACATGTTTATATATAAACCTATGTATTATTTAAAATTTAAGCCAAATCCCCTAGGCAAAACATTATTAATTATATATTTAAAAGGTATAAGAGTATTTTAGAACATCTTTCTCAAATAATATAATACTATATATTTATTTGAAAAAGTGCCTCTAATACCTTGTTGTTTGAAAGTGAAATTTGAAAATCAGAATTGTCTTAAAATATCATTATTTCCATCAAAGGAATAAAGTTCCGTGTATTCTGAATCAATTGAGGATGAATCAAAAGTATCCAATTCAGAAAAATCGGACGCGAAACATGTTGATACGATAGCGCGATCGGTAAAATTGCGAATAAAAAAACGCCAATTTGCAAACACAAAATCGGTGGTAAAACGGCCGGCCAGGGGGAATATCCGCGAACCCTGAATGAGTCATATACCTAACAAGAATTCCATTCTAAAAATAGAACTGTAGTGGTAGTTTTTGAGAATTTATAAGTCAATTTGTTTGTGGCTCATGAGACACGGGGAACTTGGGAGAACTGTTTTTTTTTTTCTTCTTCTTCCAATTCCAGTTTCCACATATTCTTCTGAAGTGTATATTAAATTTTGTTTTTTAACCTGTTATTCAAACCATTTCTGGCTTTAAAATTATTTGGAATTATTTTTTAGCCTAGGTTAAACTTGAAATAGAACGCTTCTAAAAGGGCATGCTGCCACTGTTTTTTTTTTTTTTTTTTAGAACGCCACTCTTTGTTTCTTTTCTTTATTTTGGAAGCCATTTGTATTTTTCATATATTTCAAAATTGTCGCATGCAAAGATATTCTATTAAATAAAAGTATAATGTGTAAAAATTTATACAACATACAGCAAAAATAGAATGGAAATGAAAACAAACAATGCCGCTAATTTTTTGTTTTGAAATCGCGATCCGTGAGCTTAAACATGCTCAAAATTTTGTTGTTTTAAAAAATTTATAAATCACAATTTTAAGTTCGTTATAAGCATAGCATTTTTAATCGATTTAATCACTTTGGGACTGAAAATAGGTTCGTTATAGGGGTAGTTCGTTATTTGAAAAATCGCAAAGTCGTTATAACGATGGTATTTTCAATGGAATGGAATCGCCGTGGGTTCGTTATAAGGGAAGGTTCGCTATATCTGGGGTTCGTATTAGCGGGGTTTTACTGTAATTTGCAGTTTTAAAAACGCCTTCAATATCATTGCAATACACTAATCCTTGTTCTTCAGAAAAAAATTGCAAAAAACATTGTTCCCTATTACGATAGACAGAGATTTTGGTTTGTGGTTCTTTTGATAGCCCTAGATCCCCAACTAGATCATTTAATGATGCCTGATCAAATAAATGTGGAATGCCACTTTCGTTTGAAATAAATTCAGGGTCTTCTGATTGATGATCATCTGAAAATGCTGTGTGCTGATCATCCTTTTTGATATAGGATTCTTGAACCGTTTTAGGAATCTGTATGGGATTCTTGAGGTCGTGAGGAATAGGAAGTCTAGCTGATGGTGTTTCAGGATAAAAGTTAGTTTGCTTCTTTTTGCTATTAAGGCCTGTGGTTTTGCAAACACAGAAATAACAATCATCATGGTAATTTTTGGTTCTCACCAAACCATTGGTACACCAAAGGGCATACCTTTTGATTTCCCTGATTTCCATTGCAAAAGCCCTTGATAGTACGTTCCGCACACACTATGGGGGCACCACCACTTGACTTGATCACCTAAGGCCACACCAAAATATTCTTTATAGCATTCTTTTATCTTTGGGGTGATACGTTTCCTCTGTTTGGAAATTGTAAATTTTGCACAAATGCAACAGAACATTTCTGGATTAGTTTTGCATTTACGCGACATTATTTATATATTTAAAAATATTTATGAAAATAAATGTATTGTTAAACATTTTCTTGATATAAAATTGCAATGGTATGCATTTCATCTAAATGATGATTAGATTTTATGCTTAAAAAGTCAATATCTTAAAAATATTTTGATGACAGCGATGACATCAGCCTCTTTATAAAATTAAATATTTTCAAATATTTTTTTAAAAATTGAGCTAATTTTGAAAAATGAAGGTTATAATCATGATCTACGGGTTAGAATTTACTAGAAACAACTTTCAAATATTGAGAATTATTGTACTAATATTGTGCTAGGGTAATCTAACATGAGGGTAACAACCATCCTTACTGACCATGGCTAGGTATCAGCATACTACAGGAAAATTTTGAAATAAAAACCAATTTCCCCTTATTCATATAATGAAAAAAGACGACCACTACGACCCGGGTTCAATTCCCGTATTGGACAGTTTTTTCTGTTTAAAAAAAAATATATATATATGCTCCAATGGCCCCCGATTCTTGCAAAAGTCCAACCCCACCAGCGAGTGCAAGTAACCAAACGGGGCTCTGGCACATTTGTAAGTGCAAAGTCGAACTGCTTTTCACATGTGTAGACATGTGGTGCGCTTACAGTAAAAGCAGTCGCTAACTACCCACCATGATTATCATGGCTTTGAGATAAGAAAGAAGATGAAAAAAGACCAAAATAGTGAATCATCTCCTCAGCTTTCCAATATCAAACTTTTTGGATGGAAATTTTGAATTTCTACTTAGAATTGTTGGAAAGTTTACCCCTAGAAACAAATCTGCTTAACGATACTTAATATCTCCGTCGTTGTAGATCAAGCATGTCAAACTCAAATCCTAACACGGGCCAAATAAAAAAGTAATAAGATTATGTGGGCCGCAAAAAAAGAAAACAAGTAATTAAATTTTTATAGTAACATTTATGTAGGTTTATTTTAAAAAATACTAATAAGAAAAAAGAAAGTAAAGTTAATATTTTCTCCCTGATATTTGGCATCTCTGTTCTGCTACCATCTTTCCTACTTCGGGGGAAATCTTGTTCGCAGTGATTAATTTTAAAACTGACCCAAGGTGAACGTCAGTAATTCTCGATCTGATTGGAGACTTATTTCCTTTCATAAGTGAAAATAACTGCTCGCACCGATAAGTACTTCCAAACATGGACATAATTTCATATGCTAATTTTCGAGTTATTTCAAATCTGGCTGGCAAATATTTGTAAAATTCAGAAACGCCAACTTCAATGAATTTTGCCTTTAAATCTGAATCGCACTGGATATCTATTACCTCCATTTGCATATGATTAGGTACTGATTCTATATTTATCGAGAAAATCGAAGAAAACAAAGTAAACTTGCCTTCCAAATATTTGAAATCAGAAAACCTTGTTTCAAATTCATTTCTAAGACTTAAAATTTTTTCCGCATATTTTTGATACGATGCAGTTTCACCTAAACTTGATTTGTACATGTTGCATGTCGGAAAGTGCATTAAATCTTTGTTTTTCAACTGCTTTTCCCAAAGAACTAGCTTACATTTGAATGCATTAACTTGGTCACACATGTTGGTAATGATCTGATCCTTTCCTTGCAGTTTCAAATTTAAATCCGACAAGTGTTTTGTTATGTCAACCATGAAGGAAAAATCTTGTAACCATACTTGATCAGAAAACAAAGTGATGTCTTGATTCTTGGTTATTAAAAACTGACATATTTCTTCTTTCAAGTCCCAAAATTGTTTGAGAACCTTGGAGCATGATAGCCAACGTACCTCGGTATAGTATGATAAACCTGAATATTCGCTTTCTAATTTAGTTAAGAACAGAGAGAACTGTCGCTGATTTAAACCTTGAGATCTTATGAAATTGATGAATTTTTTGATAGGTGTCAACACATTTTCCATTTTTATTACCTTCGTACATAATACTTCCCGATGTATAATGCAATGCGTATGATGAATATTGGAACCATCAGAAATTTCACTTAGTTTTTTTCGCAGTAATGCTACGAAACCGTTGGTTTTTCCAGTCATTGAAGGAGCTCCATCTGTTGCTACAGAAGTCAATTTTGATTGAGGTAAATTGCATTTTTGCAGAAGATCATAAACGCAATTAAATATATCTTCTCCTGTAGTAGTGCCATGCATCGGCACTAGTTCCAATAATTCCTCAAAAATGTTGAAATCTGTGTCGCAAGCTCGAAAAAAAACAGCTAACTGAGCTACGCCCCCAATGTCCGTACTCTCATCACAGGCAATGGAAAATGCTTCGAAACAAGATGATTTTTCTTTTATCTGATCATTTAAATTTCTGGCCATATCAGTAACTCTTTCCACAACGGTATTTCGAGACAAAGATATTGCTTGAAACATCTTCACACTTCCAGGGCAAACAATTTCTGCAGCTTTAATTAAACATTCCTTGATGAAATCACCTTCAGTAAAAGGTTTTGAGTGTTTAGCTATCATCTCCGATAAAACGTAGCTTGCATGCACCGCCGCTTCACTCTCTTGTGATACTTTAGTAAACACAAACTGTTGTTTTTTCATTCCCAACTTGAACTCTTTTAACTTTTCTTGTCTCATTAAACCTTTGTAGGTATCATATTTTGATTTATGTTGTTCATAATGACGTTTAATGTTATATAATTTTGGTACACACTAATAGCATTATTACATATCAAGCAGATGATTTTATCTTTTACTTCAGAGCAAAAATACTCTAATTCCCACTTTTCTTGAAAATTCCTATGTTCGTCAGCAATTTTTCGTTTAGTTTTACTGCCACTTGGTTTTGATGAAGACATATTGAATACAAAGGTCTGAAAAAAAATTAGTAATCGCTAACACAAAATAATAAAATGTTTTAATTAATGTTTTAAAAATTAATATTTTTTAACTTACCAGACACAGAATCACTGCACAAATTATTGAACGTAACTTTTAAAAAAAAAAATTTTCTAGTACTCCGAAAGAATATTTTCTTTAAACTTTAAGGCACACAATACTTATGCCGATGTACATACGTTATGTATGTAGGTATAATATTATCAAAACTTACAACTTATGTATGGTGACCAGTGGTTTGTTATTAATAAATAAATTATGTATAATTACAATTTTTAAAAATTAGGCTACAAATTTTTATTAATTTTTTTTTTTTATTTATAAAAAAAATTTTATTAAAATATATTGTCTGGTGGGCCGCAAATTTATTCGTTGTGGGCTGCATGAGGCCCGTGGGCCGCAAGTTTGACATGCTTGTTGTAGATAAAACCAAAAGGTCCTAAGTCTGACTGAAAACTCGTGTAGTTAGGGACGTATTTTGAAAGCTCTCTTGAATGTCTTTTCTTAATAATACTGGGTTTAATATTGTTGTGTGCATATTCAAATATACAAAAATTTTGCATGATATGTATTTTACACTTATGACCAAAAATTAAGGAAGCGGAAAGTCTTTGATGTCGCCGGTTGTCTTTTTTTTTTTTTTTTTTTTTTTTTTTTTTTTTTTTTTTAAGAAAACAGAGGAAATTTTGTTCATACTTTGTTATCTCGTGTGTTTTCAATAAAGATCACTGTGTATCAAATATCTCTCAGAGTTATTTTCTGAATCCCGAAATATACATGTTAAAAGGTACAACTTCCTTAAGTTTTGTATAATTTTGTAAATTAATTTAAAATATATACCTTCCTAAAAAAAAAAATTCTATTAAAATGCACTAAAAATATAAAAATATTTTAGCTTTCGTCTAATTAAAATAGAATAAAATCGGTAGATCATATATAGAGTATAGAGGTAGAAATTTAGTAATTATAAAAACTCTCTAATCTTTTCATATTAATTTACATTGAGTTTGAAATTCATAATGATAGTCCGAGTGATGGCAGTCTGCGTTGTGTCCCTGTGTAGTTCAACGGTGACTAGATGTTTACGTGGCCATGGAAAATAAATCAGGTTAATATATCAAAATTAATTGACCAACATTTGAGTTAGCTGAAAAAAAAGCTGTTGAATTTGAATAGCTAACTTTCTCATTGGATGAATGTGGCCATGTTTGTATATAACTCCGCCTTTGCCGGTCCCAAGCCCGGATGAAAAAGGAGGAGGGGGAGCAGTAACAAGCTCGCTAAAAAGCCTGGGTTCAGCTGGCCCGGCTGATAGTACCCTGTAAGGGCTCCAGATCCAGGGATACAGGATGAGCAGCGTTTGTACTTCATGTTAGGAGCGGCTGCACATGGCGTCTGTTCCTCATGTCAGAGGCAGCCATTTCTTTTGGAGCTAAGTCGGCCTGCCACTGAGTAGTGCTCCCAGTCTTAATGACAAAGGCAGACGCATTCTACTTCACCCAGTCATGATGGTTGTCAAATACCATCAAGGGTCACAACTTGATACCCTAATGATTGAGTGGAGATAAGAAAGAAGAAGAAGAAGATGTTTGTATATAAAAGGGATTCAAAGGTGATGTGAGGGGGTCGTTCTGGAAAGTCGAATGGCGACGCTTTAAATGTGTGTTCTGCCCATGTTCTTGTCTGATGATCTCCTCACATACCTTTGTAGCCCGGCCCGATCCCCTCAACGCTGGAATACACACATTAAGTACCTGTTTTGGTATAACTGATTTTTTAAGTCTTCCCTTTTTTGTTGTTATATCTTTTGTGCTACTCATTTTGTGGGGGGTGTTAAGCTACTTTTACTTTTGGCTTTTTGTGCGAGTGTAAACCTACCAAAAAAGTAACTTTTGTCAAATACACTCATGGACAAAACTTATTGTACCTTTTAGCATGTACCAGGCTGTATCAGAAGTTTGTTCCCAAAGCAGTAGCCCAATATAAATCAAATTACAGTAGAACCTCCCTTTAGCGGACATCTCTCCACAAAGGACAGTTTTCATTTGCAAAATTTCCATTATTACAATTTAGCAACTCTCCAGTAAGAGGACACTTCTCCCTAAAGGACACTTTGGCTCTGCAATTAGGTGTCCCTTTACAGGGAGGTTTTCTACTGTACTTAAATATTTAACAATAAAAATAAACTTTCAGCTCTACGAGCATGCCCACATGATTTAAATAACATAATAGGGTCTAGAATAACATTTCAGTATTCTATTAGAAAGCTCAAGAATGTGTGAGCAAAAAATAATGATCCCAGTACTATTGCGCTTCTTTTGGGAAAAAGAGCTACATTCAAATATGGCGGCAAAAGAAATATGCAAAGTGGAAGGGAAAGGAATAGTTAATAGAAGAACAGCTTAAAAATGGTTCAAGAGATCTAGAGAAGGAGATAGCCTTGAGGACAAACCTCAAATGGGATGACCACATGTGATGGATATTGAGACCCTATGATATCTGGTGATGGACAATCCACAACAATCTACGCATGAAATGTCAGCCAGATTGGACCATCCAAAGATACAATCAACTGAACTCTTCACAAGCTGCACTTTGTTATGAAACGCCCAAGACAAGATCCCCATGACCTGATTATAGACCAGTCCCAAGGGCGAGTCGATATCTGTAAAGGATTAGAAAGTTTACAAGATCTTCCGTTTTGGAAGTGGATTGTTGTTGTTTCTTTTCCCCTTGTGTAAATATTACACGAATTCCATGAGTTCATGATCTCATGGAATGGGGTATAAGGGTGCAGCTTTCGTTGATCATGGCACCATGATACAGGCACACTTTGGTGAAAGTCTAACTTTGCCTGTAATTTGAGGCTGTTCCTAACATGGAAGCCTTTACTGCCGACTCTAACATGAGCACAGACGCAGCTCCTCCGTATCCATGGAGTGGGATCCTTGCTGAGGTCCATCAACTGGGTCAGTTGAACTCAGGATTTTTAAAGAGGATTTTAAGTGGATTGTAACTGGAGATGAATCTATCTTGGCAGCAAGATGTTCCATAATAACAGACTACCCTGAAGACATCCCTCAGGTATATATGGATCTATCTTCGCAGCAAGATGTTCCATAATACCAGACAGTGGACTACCCTGAAGACATCCCTCAGGTATATATGGATCTATCTTCGCAGCAAGATGTTCCATAATAACAGACAGTGGACTACCCTGAAGACATCCCTCAGGTATATATGGATCTATCTTCGCAGCAAGATGTTCCATAATACCAGACAGTGGACTACCCTGAAGACATCCCTCAGGTATATATGGATCTATCTTCGCAGCAAGATGTTCCATAATACCAGACAGTGGACTACCCTGAAGACATCCCTCAGGTATATATGGATCTATCTTCGCAGCAAGATGTTCCATAATAACAGACAGTGGACTACCCTGAAGACATCCCTCAGGTATATATGGATCTATCTTCGCAGCAAGATGTTCCATAATACCAGACAGTGGACTACCCTGAAGACTTCCCTCAGGTATATATGGATCTATCTTCGCAGCAAGATGTTCCATAATAACAGACAGTGGACTACCCTGAAGACATCCCTCAGGTATATATGGATCTATCTTCGCAGCAAGATGTTCCATAATACCAGACAGTGGACTACCCTGAAGACATCCCTCAGGTATATATGGATCTATCTTCGCAGCAAGATGTTCCATAATACCAGACAGTGGACTACCCTGAAGACATCCCTCAGGTATATATGGATCTATCTTCGCAGCAAGATGTTCCATAATAACAGACAGTGGACTACCCTGAAGACATCCCTCAGGTATATATGGATCTATCTTCGCAGCAAGATGTTCCATAATACCAGCCAGTGGACTACCCTGAAGACATCCCTCAGGTATATATGGATCTATCTTCGCAGCAAGATGTTCCATAATACCAGACAGTGGACTACCCTGAAGACATCCCTCAGGTATATATGGATCTATCTTCGCAGCAAGATGTTCCATAATAACAGACAGTGGACTACCCTGAAGACATCCCTCAGGTATATATGGATCTATCTTCGCAGCAAGATGTTCCATAATACCAGACAGTGGACTACCCTGAAGACATCCCTCAGGTATATATGGATCTATCTTGGCAGCAAGATGTTCCATAATAACAGACAGTGGACTACCCTGAAGACATCCCTCAGGTATATATGGATCTATCTTCGCAGCAAGATGTTCCATAATAACAGACAGTGGACTACCCTGAAGACATCCCTCAGGTATATATGGATCTATCTTCGCAGCAAGATGTTCCATAATACCAGACAGTGGACTACCCTGAAGACATCCCTCAGGTATATATGGATCTATCTTCGCAGCAAGATGTTCCATAATAACAGACAGTGGACTACCCTGAAGACATCCCTCAGGTATATATGGATCTATCTTCGCAGCAAGATGTTCCATAATAACAGACAGTGGACTACCCTGAAGACATCCCTCAGGTATATATGGATCTATCTTCGCAGCAAGATGTTCCATAATACCAGACAGTGGACTACCCTGAAGACATCCCTCAGGTATATATGGATCTATCTTCGCAGCAAGATGTTCCATAATAACAGACAGTGGACTACCCTGAAGACATCCCTCAGGTATATATGGATCTATCTTCGCAGCAAGATGTTCCATAATACCAGACAGTGGACTACCCTGAAGACATCCCTCAGGTATATATGGATCTATCTTCGCAGCAAGATGTTCCATAATAACAGACAGTGGACTACCCTGAAGACATCCCTCAGGTATATATGGATCTATCTTCGCAGCAAGATGTTCCATAATACCAGACAGTGGACTACCCTGAAGACATCCCTCAGGTATATATGGATCTATCTTCGCAGCAAGATGTTCCATAATACCAGACAGTGGACTACCCTGAAGACATCCCTCAGGTATATATGGATCTATCTTCGCAGCAAGATGTTCCATAATAACAGACAGTGGACTACCCTGAAGACATCCCTCAGGTATATATGGATCTATCTTCGCAGCAAGATGTTCCATAATACCAGACAGTGGACTACCCTGAAGACATCCCTCAGGTATATATGGATCTATCTTCGCAGCAAGATGTTCCATAATACCAGACAGTGGACAACCCTGAAGACATCCCTCAGGTATATATGGATCTATCTTCGCAGCAAGATGTTCCATAATACCAGACAGTGGACTACCCTGAAGACATCCCTCAGGTATATATGGATCTATCTTCGCAGCAAGATGTTCCATAATACCAGACAGTGGACTACCCTGAAGACATCCCTCAGGTATATATGGATCTATCTTCGCAGCAAGATGTTCCATAATACCAGACAGTGGACTACCCTGAAGACATCCCTCAGGTATATATGGATCTATCTTCGCAGCAAGATGTTCCATAATAACAGACAGTGGACTACCCTGAAGACATCCCTCAGGTATATATGGATCTATCTTCGCAGCAAGATGTTCCATAATACCAGACAGTGGACTACCCTGAAGACATCCCTCAGGTATATATGGATCTATCTTCGCAGCAAGATGTTCCATAATACCAGACAGTGGACTACCCTGAAGACATCCCTCAGGTATATATGGATCTATCTTCGCAGCAAGATGTTCCATAATAACAGACAGTGGACTACCCTGAAGACATCCCTCAGGTATATATGGATCTATCTTCGCAGCAAGATGTTCCATAATACCAGACAGTGGACTACCCTGAAGACATCCCTCAGGTATATATGGATCTATCTTCGCAGCAAGATGTTCCATAATAACAGACAGTGGACTACCCTGAAGACATCCCTCAGGTATATATGGATCTATCTTCGCAGCAAGATGTTCCATAATACCAGACAGTGGACTACCCTGAAGACATCCCTCAGGTATATATGGATCTATCTTCGCAGCAAGATGTTCCATAATACCAGACAGTGGACTACCCTGAAGACATCCCTCAGGTATATATGGATCTATCTTCGCAGCAAGATGTTCCATAATACCAGACAGTGGACTACCCTGAAGACATCCCTCAGGTATATATGGATCTATCTTCGCAGCAAGATGTTCCATAATAACAGACAGTGGACTACCCTGAAGACATCCCTCAGGTATATATGGATCTATCTTCGCAGCAAGATGTTCCATAATACCAGACAGTGGACTACCCTGAAGACATCCCTCAGGTATATATGGATCTATCTTCGCAGCAAGATGTTCCATAATACCAGACAGTGGACTACCCTGAAGACATCCCTCAGGTATATATGGATCTATCTTCGCAGCAAGATGTTCCATAATAACAGACAGTGGACTACCCTGAAGACATCCCTCAGGTATATATGGATCTATCTTCGCAGCAAGATGTTCCATAATACCAGACAGTGGACTACCCTGAAGACATCCCTCAGGTATATATGGATCTATCTCTGCAGCAAGATGTTCCATAATAACAGACAGTGGACTACCCTGAAGACATCCCTCAGGTATATATGGATCTATCTTCGCAGCAAGATGTTCCATAATACCAGACAGTGGACTACCCTGAAGACATCCCTCAGGTATATATGGATCTATCTTCGCAGCAAGATGTTCCATAATAACAGACAGTGGACTACCCTGAAGACATCCCTCAGGTATATATGGATCTATCTTCGCAGCAAGATGTTCCATAATACCAGACAGTGGACTACCCTGAAGACATCCCTCAGGTATATATGGATCTATCTTCGCAGCAAGATGTTCCATAATAACAGACAGTGGACTACCCTGAAGACATCCCTCAGGTATATATGGATCTATCTTCGCAGCAAGATGTTCCATAATACCAGACAGTGGACTACCCTGAAGACATCCCTCAGGTATATATGGATCTATCTTCGCAGCAAGATGTTCCATAATACCAGACAGTGGACTACCCTGAAGACATCCCTCAGGTATATATGGATCTATCTTCGCAGCAAGATGTTCCATAATACCAGACAGTGGACTACCCTGAAGACATCCCTCAGGTATATATGGATCTATCTTCGCAGCAAGATGTTCCATAATACCAGACAGTGGACTACCCTGAAGACATCCCTCAGGTATATATGGATCTATCTTCGCAGCAAGATGTTCCATAATAACAGACAGTGGACTACCCTGAAGACATCCCTCAGGTATATATGGATCTATCTTCGCAGCAAGATGTTCCATAATACCAGACAGTGGACTACCCTGAAGACATCCCTCAGGTATATATGGATCTATCTTCGCAGCAAGATGTTCCATAATACCAGACAGTGGACTACCCTGAAGATATCCCTCAGGTATATATGGATCTATCTTCGCAGCAAGATGTTCCATAATACCAGACAGTGGACTACCCTGAAGATATCCCTCAGGTATATATGGATCTATCTTCGCAGCAAGATGTTCCATAATACCAGACAGTGGACTACCCTGAAGACATCCCTCAGGTATATTTACCTTTTATTTTACCCTCTACTTACTGTCTATATAATACTTGGGAGGGAATTTGTATTTTGTACGATCTCAATAAAAATTAAGCAGCATTTTAAAAAATAAAACATAATATTTTTATATGATTTTTGAATTTTTATTCATTATTTTAAACCCTATAGATTATATTAAAATGAAAATTGCATTTTTGAAATGATTTTTTTATTTATTAAAAAAATGTTTATAAGGCCAAGTAGACCAAGCAACTTTGGAATCGTCTATTCTCAAAGTGTTAAGAGTTCAGCCAAGTCTACTAGAAAGCTGTTTGTTAGTAGTAAAAGGCCAAAGATTAATATAAAGGTAGCAGCAATTTTAAATGGAAATATAGCATAACATTTTTTGAGTAGGATGGTATTTATGTGCAAAAATGCACAGCTTTCCCTTTCAAAATTGCTTTTTTTTTTTTCAAGAAAATTGCAGCTTCAATTTCACCAGCTTGTCACACATTTTGGAAAAAGAAACCAACATTTACACAATAGATTTTCTTCTTCTTCTTTCTTATCTCCACTTAATCACACTAAGGTATCAAGCTTGTAAAGCTTGTTGATGGTGTCTGCAGGGGAAGAGTAGAGCTCATCAATGGATGAGTCACTACAGTCAATAATATGTCTTGGGGTTGCAGGCTGAGAATTGCACTTAGTACATAGTGGGAAAACCCTGCAACCATTCTGGAAAGTCATTGTCCGTAGATGACCAGACTTAAGTCTGGAAATCAAAGACTGTTGTTCTCTTGGGAGGACAGAACCGGTGCTTGTCCCTCCTGCTCTGTACCAGTCATGTGCAGCATCAGATTTCCATTCCTGCAGGCATTGGGTTTTGATGGTACGGAGGAGGTCTCTTTCGTCTAGTTGGGTGGTGGATTCTCTTGCTTCAGGTAGGCCAAGAGCTCCAGTCTTTGCCAGAGAGTCTGCCAGCTCATTACCAGGAATTCCAACGTGAGCTGGAAGCCATTGAACTGTGACTGAGCTGTTGGCTGATAGATTTTTTTAAAAATAGACACTTCGACCAATTAAAGTTTTTTTTTTCTCAGATTTTTGTTGAAACATTGAGAAAATGAAACTTTAATTGGCCGAAGTGTCTATTTTAAAGAAATGCCGACCAGGCAACCTTCAAGACAATAGTTTTTCTCATCAGTAATAGGATAGCTAAGACTTCATGAGGGTAGGAGGAGTCAGGAAAATATGTAAATCTACAAAAACAGTGTTGGAAACAACAACACACACATATAATACCTTCTTCAAAATAGATTTTAATCTTTTAAAAGATAGTGTATATATATATATATATAAGTTTGACATTGCTTTGATCACAAAAAATATTTTGGTTTTCCAAAAAAAACAAAAGATGAACATTAGGAAAATTTGGTAAGTTGATAGGAAGTTCATATATATATATAGGGACAGATATAAAGTTTAATTAAAAAATATATTTTGCCTCTAACCACCACGTAATAATTGAAGAATCCTCAAAGTTGAGTATTTAATCTGTGACTACAGAGTTCCTGAATACTTACTCAACAAACAATGTGTTCCTAGTCATCAGTTATTGTTGGAGTTGTATATTACTTTTTTATTGAAAACAATACTGTAGTGTGAATTGAGTAAAAGATGAAAACTATATCAAAACTGTTTATATACTGGAAAATAGCTAGTTGTTTTTATTCCTATGTGTCAGCTGAGTAAAATGGTTAGTTAATGGTGGAGTTATACTGAATCACTGCTAGGAGTGATGAGCAAATGAATCACTGTATATGCCGCTAGGAGCAAAGATGGATGGTGCAGGCCACACAAGGATATCAAGAGACAGATATTAGGAGAAAATACTTAGCCAACAGTATTCACTTCAACTTGCTCAGCTACAAACTGGTTGTATTAGCAACAAATTGCCTGAGTTTACAAATACAGTAAGACCCCTCTATTAAGGATTTCAAGGAGATTGGGACCTTAATAGTGAGGTTTGACTTCAATATATTTTTAATGGATAAAAAAAAGTTGCATCTTGACTTTAGTGAAAGGAAAACTGTAATAAACAGGCTGTGGGGTTTTACTCTATAAAGATAAATAAACTATCAAAACTTCCAGTTCAATCCTTTGGTTTTGTGGTCCGTCTTTTTAATTATATACAGTGCGGCAAATAATTTTTAAGACTCGCGCTAGATAAAGGCCAATAGCAGAGCCAGTTATGAAATTGCGCATGCGTATATATATTCGAAGCCTTATCTAGCGCGTGGCTTTGTTTCAGCCATTTTGGTTAACTCTTTAAAAACATACAGGCGATTTTTGAAAAGTAAAAATTTTTGTTCGTCGGAATTCTGAGATGGAACAGAGAGCGGTCATTAAATTTAATGCAAAACTTGGTAGAAGTGCATCGGAAACATATATTTTGATGAAGCAAGTTTATGGTACGTTATGTTTGAGTAAATCAAATGTTTTCATTTGGCACAAACGTTTTTTGGATGGAAGAAATACGCTAGAAGATGATAAGCATACTGGACGACCAAGTTCTTCAAAGACACCAGAAAGTATAGAAAAGTGCGAGAATTTGTTGAAAACAATGATGGCAGAGGTTTTACACATCAACAAAGAAACGATTCGAACCATTCTGCATGAAGATGTAGGTAAAACTAAAGTCTGTACTAAATTTGTTCCACACACTTTAACGGGCGAGCAGAAATCAGTGTGAATTGCACATTGCAGGGACATCATTTCTGCCTATGAAAATAATTCAAACTTCCTGAAATCAATTGTTACAGGTGATGAAACATGGTGTTTTCAGTATGACCCAAAGACAAAGCGCCAAAGTGCCGAATAGAAGTCAAAAAACTCTCCACAAGCCAAAAAAACGCGAAAAGTGCCATCAAAAATCAAAACAATGCTGATTACCATTTTCGATAGTAGAGGTATTATCCACAAAGAATTTGTTCCCGCTGGACAAACCATTACTGGAGAGTATTATTTAAACTTTTTGAAACGTTTGATTGCCAGAATTCGTCGCATTCGTCCAGAATATCGCGATGAAGACAGTTGGTGTTTGCTGCATGATAATGCACCGAGTCACTCCTCACTCATTGTTCGTCGCTTTTTGGCCAAAAATAACGTCTGTGTGTTGAATCATCCTCCGTACTCGCTTTATTTAGCACCATGTGACTTTTATTTATTTCCAAAAATAAAATTGAAGTTGAAAGGTTGTTTTTTTTATGATATCCCGACCATCCAGAGAGCTGCGACGAGCACTTTGGAGGCGATTCCTCAAAGTGGCCTGCAAGAGGCATTTAATTCCTTATTAAATCGTTGTAACATATGTATTGAATCCAGAGGGGATTATTTTGAATAAAAAAATAGTAGAAATTGAATTAGCTTGTTCATGTTTTATTTTACAAATCCATTCTTAAAAATTATTTGCCACACTGTATATATGCATATCCACCAGTATTTGTGCAATAGCTCAGAAACCTTCTTTGTGACTATTTTTAAGACAAGTTCAATCATGTTGTTGTTGTTGTTGTTTCTTATCCCCTTGTGTAAAGATTACACGAATTCCATGAGTTCATGCTCCTCAGTTCAATCATTCAAAAATAAAGTAATTTTCAAAATCAATTTGGCTTCTTGTATAATCTAATCATTTTTATCATTCTAGCCAACTCAAAATCATTGTGGTGCAAAAAAAAAAAGTGGTCCAAAGGCAAGTAAAATTTGGATATAGAAAGAAATTAGTTTGATGGAAAATTTCAGCTCACATAGGAAATATTTGACTCCCACAAAGTGGGAAGTTTATAATTGAGCAGATAGAGGGTAACATAAAATTGACTGCTAAGTGTTCTCCAACAACATTTCATGGGTAGAGAATCATACAAAATTGGATTGGAAAATAAAAGGAAGAGGGAGGGAACAAATATGCCACACACAGAAAAATCTAAACAAATTTCTAAATAGAAATACAGTATAAAGCCTTTATTAAATAATAATATTATCAAAGTTTGAGGACTTTTTGCAGTGGATAAAATAAAAGTGGAAATAGTAATGTAATAAAGGAAGGACAAAAAATGTCATTTTACTGCATTAAACATAATTACTTTAGCCATTAGTGGTGGTCAGCTATAGCCATCAAAATACATTTTCAAAACCCTACTCACTTTCTTTATTCAAAACTTCTTGAAAAGGGAGGAGAAAAATGTAATGAAAATATGAAGAAAAAAAATCATGATTTAATTTTAAAATAATAAAATCAGGATTTAAAATTTTAAATTAGAGAAGAAAAAAATTCGATGGACAATTTGAGTTATATATAGATTGAATGCAGAAATCCATCCCTATTGAGATAGAAACAAAAGTTACACACGCCTAATTCATTTAACACAACTTAAGCAAAAATCATAACAGCAATAGGATATAAAAGCTAGATCAAACTGCAGCAGTTCCCAAGTCATTTCTTCATTCTACATAACTCACTCCATCAAACCTAAAAATGATTTATTTTTTTTAAAGGCAATCGATTAGTCACAGATATTTTAAAAATGCAATAAATAATCAACAAGGGATATATATATAATATCATCCAAAAAAAAGCCATTTTTAAGTATTTAGATTTAAAAATAAAAAGGAGGGAGGTGAAGGGTAGGAGAGGAGGACTAGAGGGTGAGATCCCACACCTTGATGGTCCCTCCTTGCTCCGCTGAGGCCAGGGATTGGTTGTCCAGCCACATTACTCTGGTCACTTGGTTCTGTGGATGGGCTTCTGTGAACACCACCCTTGGTTAGAATCCCTCTAGCTGTCTTCCTTTCATTTATGTCGTCCACATAAGGTTTCCTCATACAGTAGAACATCAATAGAAAAAACCCTGTTAGATTCATAAATAAGTTAAACAAAGCATCTAGGGCTGCGTATCTTTTATTACATGAATATATAACGAGCTTTCGGGCTCATACGCCCTTCTACAGGAATTAACAAAACGACTAACCATCTAATCTGAGATAGAATTTTATATATGTAACTATTATTTTGCATATCAGCCTGATTGAAACAATTAACATATTTAAATTTACATATAGGTAGCATGATTTGGAAAATATTAAATCTAATTAATATGCGGTAATATGAACTATTTCTATGAATATTATGTTGCATGTGCTGTTTTTGTTTTAAGCAATCTCATTGTGACAACCTCTTTTATAACGTCAACTTGCTACAATTCTAAAGGCCCAAGTTTTAATTGGGTTATAACAACATAAATCTTGGTCACAGGTGATGTCGTTATAACAAGGCTCTACTTGTAAACTAAATGTTAATTTTACTCAATTTCTCTCACTGGGGCAGAATGTTAGAAACTCATCCTCTGTATACCACTGCATACAAGTGGTCTATGTACACAATCTAAATATGTTTTTATTAGTTTACAATTCAAAATGTAAAAACAAGTATTTTTATTCACATTAAAGATTTTATAAAAGAGTTGAAAAAAGTATTTATAATTGGTGTAAAAAAAAAGCACAAAATATATAATAAATACATTAACACAGAGCAATAACGCGCCATCTATACATATAAAATAAAAGGATTTAAAAGCGCGAATGTTTCCCCTATACATAAAACGAACTTCTACTGTCCTTATATTTTTTATATATTATATATTTTTTCATCGCAGTAAGGACAGTAGAAGTTTGTTTTATGTATAGGGGAAACATTCGCGCTTTTAAATCCTTTTATTTTATAATAAATACATTCCCAGTCTTCCACTGGTGTTGTTTGAGATGGCCAACACTTGTCCTATATAAAAATGACCTGAGAATTCTTACATTAAGTTTTGGTCTGCTCTCATCAGTTTCAATTTAGCTTGGCTTTTAATGGTCACGGTGAATTTTCCAAGTTTGGTGTATTCAGAGAGCACAGATTTAAAAAAAAAAAAATTTCAAAGTGGACACACATTAAAATCTGTGAGTCAACACTCTGTAATGGTTATCAGTTAAAATGGTCTTACTTTTGATAGTAAGATGTTTGGCAGGGGTGTCCAAACTCCAGACAATGATGTTGGTGTCCAGACTGCCAGTGGCCAGGTGGGAGGAGTCGGGGGACCAGGCAACAGAGTTGATCCGGGCCGTGTGGAAGCACCAGTCCAGTTCATGGGTGGGCTGGAGGGTGTCCGTGCAGTAAGGAACCATCTTGCGGTTGGCATCACTCGCAGCAAAGTACTCTCCGCTGGGAGAGTGGCTGATATCTGTGATGGCACCAGTGTGGGGGCCAGTCTTACCCCGCGCAGTCAGTTGGCCATCATTACGCAGCGTATAAGCATGAATGCAGCAGTCCTTGGCCGCCCCCACCACCACATCACCCTCAGCTGTGGCGCTGATGCAGGTTGGCTCATAGTCCACAGGCAGACTGGAGATTTTGGACCCTCGTTCATCCAGAACAGTCAGTCCAGAGATCTCAGCGACCACCAGGTGATGTGCTGTAGCTGCGACAGAGCGCGGCTGGGAGTCCATCTTGACATCTTGGTTGCTGCACACAGTACTTGTGGTCAACTCTACGCCTTCTATTATTATATTCCTGTTGTTGTTTCTTATCCCCTTGTACAAAAATTACACAAATTCAATGAGTAAATGCTCCTCAAGCTGTTTGATGATAAGCAGCGGCCTCTCCCAAAGATCCGTTTAGGGCATCTAATGCAAGCCAAAATGTGTTCGAAAGCTGCAGCCGTCAAGCTACATTTTGAGCAAGTGGGATAGAATTAGTTCTATTTTCTATCTTCAATTACTTGACATGGCCAGTTCTAAATCTTGTTAGTGTTGTTTGGTACTGTCTATTTCTGAGGTTCAAAGCTCCGGATTCATCCACTATACCAGCTGTGCTTAGGTGGGATTCTCCAGATCTTATTTATTATTCTGTGACTAGGGTCCCCTTGTGCCTTTTTTTTTGCTAGCCCTTCATCAGTTTCATTGCCTTCAATGCCGTGCTTGTCAATTCCATGAGATCATATATTCCTGCCTATATTTAACTAACACTTGTAGTGGGTAAACTCATATTGCAGGCCCATTAGGTGGGGGTATGGCAAATGTTAATCTGTCCGAATTATTTTTAAACACATTTGTTATTTGACTTAAAAGTATTTGATGCACATATTAGTTGATTTTTAGGTACTTTGTGGTGAAGGTTGAACAGTATGATAACCACCATATCAGGTTTATCGGCATCCATCAAGTTGAGGGTGACTTTGGGTGACTAGATGGTCAAATATGTTAGTTGTCATCACTCAGAGCTCATCTAGTGATCATCCAGTAGTTTTTTTTCCAGCCAGCTAATTACAGGTTTTTCTCTCTTCCTTTAATTTTTCACAACATCAAAGTCTTTTCTAAACTATTTGCTCTTATATGTCCAAAGTAGGTTTGTTTACATATATTTGGGATTCTATTTGAAACAACCATATCATCAAGTAGTGGAGAGAAAACTGACTAACCTGTATTGGTAGGTAGAGAGAGAGATTGATCGGACAGTGTCATCCAGTCCGCAGGTTGAGATGGACTCCCCAAACACCGTCATGTCTTGGACCTGGTTCTTATGAGGCTTGCCCTTTACTCTGTCATGGACTCCACTGGCCACATCCAAGAAATGTAGGAGGAGTCAAGGTTGGTTGGTCTCAGCAATGGGTTTGAATTGTTGTACACAGATCCTCAGTTACAGCAAAAGACAAAAATCCATTAAATATGTCTCACAGATGTGTCCCTATTCTCCTGTTTTGAAATTGATTTCTCTCCCAAGCAGCATCAAGTTACTTTTACATTGATTGATAAGCTGAATGCCTTATAATTTGCTAAACTACTTCAATCAGCACTAATAGGTTGAAATAGTACATTTCAAGACATCTTTCAAAAATGGTTCCTCATCAGAAACATCACACACACATGTATTTGATAGGAAGATAGAGAGAAGGGAGGGAAGTAAGGATATTGACATGGCCATCGTGGCTGCCAGTGAAGAGAGTGGACCTGTCTGGAGTGAGTCCAATGGCAGTGATGGACTTATTGTGGCCCTGCACCATTGGGGGTTAGCAAAGGACAGCTACTGGGGTTGTCAGTTACCTTCAGGATCTTGCGGGGCTGGCTGGGGTTGTCCGGGTCAAGGTAGTTGATGAATCCGGACAGAGACACGGTCAGGAGGTGTGGGCCTTGCCACAGGCAGCTCACCTGTTGGTCCTCCACATCAGGTCCCATGGCAAACTCCCTATACCCAACCAACATTAAATTTATACTAGAAAATATATCCCCTTAAAAAAGCCATTAATTAGTGAAAGAGCTACACCAATTTAAGTCATTGGTCAGGTGGTTTTCCCTCACCACTCATTTACAAACAGTAAATAGCTCACCCCCACAAGGGGACCCTAGTCACAGAATAATAAATAAGACCTGGAGAATCCCACCAAGGCACAGCTGGTATAGTGGATGAACCCGGAGCTTTGAACCTCAGAAATAGACAGTACCAAACAACACTAACAAGATTTAGAACTGGCCATGTCAAGCAAATGAAGATATAACTAATTCTATCCCACCCCAGTGCCCCTAGTGTACAGCAACATACGTGACAGGGGCGAGGGTAGCCACATCCCAGAGTTTGCAGGTACGATCCCCAGAGGCAGATAGGATCTTCTGACCATCGGGTGACCAGGCCACCTATATCAAGCCACCAGCTGTAGACAGTGGTGTAGACAGCCAGGTGTAGACTTACCCCGTAGACACCTCCAGTGTGGCCAGGACTGCCCAGCTCCCCCACCTTACTGTAGTCTGAGGTCTTGTAGACAAACATCTGTAGACAGTACCCTGGCTGTCATCTATACACCATAGCAGCTTCTGCCACTTACTTACCTTGCCATCAAACCCTCCACTGGCAAACATTTCTCCGTTGGGAGAGAAACGGACAGATTGGACAAACTTGGTATGGTCCTGTACCAACAACAGTCAGGTGAAAGAATATCCTATTTAAGAGTACTTTCATTCATTCCCTCTAAGAGTAAATCAAAAACACTATGTCAGACAACACTCTAGACTAAAACAATATTTAATTAACAAAATTTATCCCACTTGCCCAAAATGTAGTTTGGTACCTGCAGCTCCAGAACACATTTTGGCTTGCATTAGATGCACCAAACAGGACCTTTGGGAGAGGCCGCTGCTCATCATAAAACAGCTCGAGGAACATGAACTCATGGAATTCGTGTAATCTTTACACAAGGGGATAAGAAACAACAACAACACACTCTAGACTAACTGACTTACATAGAACCCCCCATCTACCAGGCTGTATCTAAAGTTAGTTACCAAAGTGGAAACTCAAAATAAAATCAAATTATTCAAATATATATAACAATATAAATTAACTTTCAGTCCTACACGGTTCATGCCCACGTGATTGAAATAACGTAATAGGGTTTGGAATAACATTTCAGTATTCTAATTGAGAGCTCTCCCCTACTCTTCCCCGGCAGACACCATCAAAAGTCTCAAAAGAAAGAAGAAGAAGAGTAGAGAGCTCAAGAATGTGTGAGCAAAAAATAATGATCCCAGTACTATTGCGCTTCTTTTGGAAAAAAGGGCTATATTCAAATATGGCAGCAAAAGAAATATGCAAAGTGGAAGGGAAAAAACTATTCAATAGAAGAGCAGCTTAAAAATGGTTCAAGAGATTTAGAGAAGGAGGCATCAGCCTTGAGGACAAACCTCGAATGGGATGACCACATGTGATGGATATTGAGACCCTACGATATCTGGTGATGACAATCCACAACAATCTACACGTGAAATGTCAGCCAGATTGGACCATCCAAAGATACAATGCTTGAGGAGCATGAACTCATGTAATATTTACACAAGGGGATAAGAAACAACAACAACAACAAAGATATAATCAACTGAACTCTTCACAAGCTGCACTTTATTAGCAAACTCCCAAGACCTGACTATTGCCAAGTCCAAGAGGCAAGTTGATATCTGTAAATTATTTTTAGAAAATCCGCAAGATCTTTAGTTTTGGAAGCGGAGTATCTCCCTTCTTAAAGTCATTTAAATGAAGTGCAAAATATTATCACTGAATAATTATTTTAAATAATCTGTGGTATATCATCATAAATATTTGCATAGTCATCACCCCTTACCATTCTTGTATATTATTACTTGTAAATTAATTCTTAGCAATAGTTTGCATTTTATAAATAAATTATTTTTACTTAAACTTTTGTTATACTCGTTATCACTACCGTGACAACTGGTGGAGAAGCTGGAATATTCCCTCGACGCCCAAGCCGTTAGAAGAAGCCGAAGACTACAAGGACTAGAACCTCAAGAAAACATCGCTATGATCAAGCAAGAGACACAGACAAAAATGGGTGAGTACCATTTTCAACCTTTTAGAAACCCTTCTATTTTTACTGGAGAACGCAACCAGAATCCAGAAAAATGGTTGAAAGAATTCCATCGCGTCGCTCGCTACAACTGCTGGGATGATTCAATGTGCCTCGCAAATGTTTATTTTTTCCTCCAAGGAACAGCGCACAGATGGTACGAAAATGTTGAAGAGAAAATTAATTCATGGGATATTTTTGTGAAAATGTTTTCTCAGAATTTCGGACATCATGTCACCCAAAAAGATCAACTCGCAGAGAACCTCAAAACTCGAGCTCAGGGGAAGGAGGAGACCAGTGATTCTTACATTCAAGATGTTCTCCATCTGTGCAGAGAAGTGAATCCGGCTATGATGGAAAATGAAATAGTTGCACACTTGACGAAAGGAATATCGGAGGAGATATATCAGTCAATCATCATTTTAGACATTGCAAGTATCGATGAGTTCATCAAATGGTGCCGAAAAATCGAGGCTTCAAATAAAAAACGTGTAAAAAAACGTGTAGTATTTGACAGACTACCGAATGTTGCCGCCATCGATTCAGCAGACTCTGAATCAATGGAAGACTTAATCCGACGCATCGTGCGTGAAGAAGTTCATCGCGCACTAAATCCGGAGCCAACTACCCCTGAACCATCTTCTCTGAAAGAAATTATCCGAGAAGAGATTGAAAAAAACGTAGCTGCAATTTCGAAGCCTATTCAAAGGCCTCCGCCACGACAGTCGTACCCCAACCAAACACGTACATTCAACCAGGTTCCACGACGTCAGTACCCCACCCAAACGCCCATATATAACCAGACGCCACCACAACGAAGAACGGATGAATGGAGGACGCATGACAACATCCCAATATGTTTTAATTGCGGCCGCCCAGGCCATGTTAAGCGATATTGTAGAGAACGCCGACAATGGACGCAGAGACCCGAAGGACATGCACCAAGCACCCAAGAACCTCAAATGAGTAACCACCAAACCATAAGAAGCCAAATCTACCGCAGACAATCGCCGTATCCAAACAGAGGAAGATCCCCAAGACGCCAGTCCATTTCCCCAGGCCGCCATACAAGCCAATCCCCACGCCGCTACAATCTAGAAAAAAACTAAGGGTCGCGTCTTCTTTCGAGGGGGAAGCCGCGGGTGTGAAAAACCCTCCATCGTCGACAGCCGCTAAATTACAACAAAATTATGTCGAAATCATCATTGATGACATTGCATTTTCTGCTCTGGTCGATTCAGGTTCCTCTTTTTCAGTTATCTCTGATGGATTAAGACGACAATTAAAAAAGACCATGTTCAAGGATAGCGGAATGACTCTGAAAGTTGCTGATGGCAAGAATGTTACATCGATCGGCCGATGCACAATCAGCTTGAGCATCAATGGATTGGAACAGCCGCTTGAGTTTATCGTCCTCCCTAATAGTAACCCAAGTATTATCCTCGGATGGGATTTCCTAGAGGCATCAAATGCCGTGATTGATTGTGGACGCGCCGAAATCAGATTGGAAGAGGCCAAAGATGTACTAAATTCACCAGCTTCCATGGGAAAGGTTGTGGCTAGCAGAAGCGTCGTAATCCCAGCCGAATCTACCAAACTAATAAATGTTATGAGTGAAGAGCTTAATGGGCAAAATCAGGTACTTTTTGAACCTTCGAAAAAGGTATTAATAGGAAAAGGGTTAACACTTCCCTGTGCATTATTCAGGCTTTCCCATAATAAAGGAAAACTTTGGATCGTAAATTCTAGCACCACAGCTCAAATAGTCCCTAAGGGAATGTGCCTAGGAAAAATTCAAAGGGTTGAAGAAAATAACTTGACGGCTATTTCGGAATGTTCTGAATTTAATAAGGAGGTGAAAGATAGGAATCATGCCAGTCATGCTGATAAAGGTGACTTTAAATTTTTACAAAATCTAATTAGTGATGATTTATCAGAGGAGCAGCAGTCTCAAATCTTATCAATTTTAAAGCGACATGATAAAATATTTGATAAAAATAATGAACCAGTAAAGCAAACTTCAGTAACCAAGCATAAAATTGAAACTGGAAACCATCAGCCTATTAAGCATAGACCATATCGAGTCTCCCCTACAGAACGCCAAGCAATCCAAACGGAAGTGGACAAAATGCTAGACGCCGGGATTATACGTCATTCAGAAAGTCCATGGTCATCGCCGGTTATTTTAGTGAAGAAGAAGGATGGTAACTGGCGTTTCTGTGTGGATTACAGACGACTAAACAAGGTTACTAAAAAAGACGTTTACCCACTGCCTCGAATCGATGATACACTAGACTCCCTGAAAGGAGCCAAATTTTATTCATCAATGGACCTTCGTTCAGGGTATTGGCAAATTGAAGTCGACGAAGCAGATAGAGAAAAAACTGCCTTTATTACCCCTGATGGACTCTACGAATTCCTAGTCATGCCCTTTGGCCTGTGCAATGCCCCTGCAACATTCGAGCGCATGATGGACAAGATATTGAAAGGCCTGAAATGGACGATGGCCCTCTGTTATTTAGACGACATTGTGGTGTATTCCAAATCGTTCAACGAACATTTACACCGGCTTGAAATCATACTACAATGTCTCGACAAAGCCGAGCTACGCCTCAACCCCAAAAAGTGCCTTTTCGGAACCAAACGAATAAGAGTGTTTGGACACCTCGTCGATAGTAAAGGTATTTATCCCGATCCAGAAAAGATTGAAGCTATCGCCAAGTTTCCGACCCCAAAATCTATAACAGATGTGAGAAGCTTCATTGGCCTATGTTCCTATTATCGTAGATTTATCGAAAATTTCGCTGAGAAAGCTGCTCCTTTACATGAAGTACTCAAAAAAGATAATAAATTCACGTGGAACTCTGACCAACAGGATGCTTTTGATTCCTTGAAAAAAGCATTGATGTCTGAACCTGTTCTTGCCTATTTCGAAGAACAACTGCCAACCGAGCTCCATACTGACGCCAGCGGTTATGGAATTGGAGCTGTCCTCGTACAGATCAACGATGGGAAAGAGCGGCCAGTTGGTTATGCTTCAAGAACTTTATCTAAGGCGGAGAAGAATTACTCAACAACGGAAAGAGAATGCTTGGCCGCAATATGGGCCATCAACAAATTTCGACCGTACCTTTTTGGTCGTGAGTTTGTCATCGTCACTGACCACCACGCTCTTTGCTGGTTATCTAACCTGAAGGACCCGACAGGAAGACTAGCAAGATGGGCTTTAAAACTCCAAGAATACAATGTAACGGTTGTTTATAAAAGTGGACGCAAACACCAAGATGCCGACTGTCTTTCTCGAAATCCTCTCCAACTTGAATCGGAAGAAGCATACAATGATGAGGATGATGATATACCCTCAATAACTGCTCTGACGTGCTTTGAGGCTGAACAAAGAAAAGACCCAAAAATTAGTAAATTGATAGAGGAAACAGAAAGATTTGGTGCCGAATCGAAAGGTTATGAAATGTTAAAAGGAACCTTGTACAAAAAGAATTTCGACCCCCTGGGAAACCAACACCTTTTAGTTATTCCCAAGCACTTACGCTTAGAACTACTGAAAAGTTTACATGACGCTCCCACAGCAGGTCATCTTGGATTTTCGAAGACATATGAGAGAGTTAAAAACAAATATTTCTGGCCAGGACTTCTCCGGGACATACGGAAGTATGTCGCTCATTGTAAAGAGTGCCAAAGAAAGAAACAATCAACTCAAAAGCCACCCGGACTACTTAAAGCCATACCTCCTGCAACCTCCCCTTTTCAAAGAGTTGGAATGGACCTCCTTGGAAGATTTCCCAAGTCTGATACTGGTAATAAATGGATCATAGTCTGTACTGACTATCTTACTCGATTTGCCGTTACTAAAGCCTTACCCACAGGGGAAGCAAAGGAAGCAGCCAAGTTCTTAATGGAAGATGTTGTTCTCAAGCACGGAGCCCCCAGAGAAATCATCACGGACCGAGGACGAGTATTCCAATCCAAGTTGATTGCGGAACTCACCAATCAATGCTCGTCGATACATCGGTTCACGACAGCGTATCATCCCCAGACGAATGGACTGACAGAGAGGTTAAACAAAACCTTAGCCAACATGATCGCTATGTATGTAAGTGTTGAACAGAAGGACTGGGACGTAATCCTGCCCTACGTCACGTTCGCCTACAACACCGCAAAACAAGATACGACAGGTTTTACCCCTTTTAAACTGATTCATGGACGCGAAGTCGAAACAACTGTAGACACTCTTTTCCCAAATCTGCATGAAGATCTCCAAGAGGATTACAGTCAGAAGATTGCCTCACGAGTCGAAGAGACTAGGCAGCTAGCAAGATTAGAAACCTTGAAAGCCCAAGAAAAGGACAAGGCTAGATATGACTCAAAGCACGAGGCAATGGATTACAACGTTGGTGACCTGGTATGGATTTTCATCCCGATAAGAAAGGTGGGACTCTCAGAAAAACTAATGAAAAGGTACTTCGGGCCATACAGGGTTACTCGGAAACTCTCTGACGTGACCTTCGAAGTTGAACCTGTGGACCAACCAACCAGGAGACGCCAAACAAGAGACCTGGTCCATGTACTGAGAATGAAACCCTACCATGACCCTGAGGACCAAGCTGATCTGTTCAAGTGATAATTACAGCGGGACGCTGTTCATCTAGGAAGGGGGCAATATCACTGAATAATTATTTTAAATAATCTGTGGTATATCATCATAAATATTTGCATAGTCATCACCCCTTACCATTCTTGTATATTATTACTTGTAAATTAATTCTTAGCAATAGTTTGCATTTTATAAATAAATTATTTTTACTTAAACTTTTGTTATACTCGTTATCACTACCGTGACAATATTTAATAACTAGCCAAATAACCTGGCTTCACAATTCTTGTAACAAAAGTAATTGATATAGAGCAATAACGCACCATCTAAATATAGGAAGCACAAATGATTATTTTACACATAAAACAAACTGTCCTTACTATGACAAAAAAAACATTGAGGGGGCTTGGCTTATTAGTGGTGAACCCTCCCAGCAGTTTTGCTATTTTAATCTACCAGACCGCTTTTGTATTGGAAGATTCTGCTTTTATATATGCTACTATGAAGAGTGGAATCTCAGGAATGGTATTCAAGCAAACTATGGACAGAATTGTATATAAATTTAATTATACTGTACTAAAAGCTAATTCCCATAGTGTGCTTGAATACCATTTCTGAGATCCCCCCCCCCTTCATTGTAACATATATAAGCAAAATCATCAATCAATACAGTATTAGAGCTCTAAGAAGCGGTCTGTTAGATTAAATTGGCAAAATCACTGATGAGGCAAGCCCTCCCAATATTTTTCCATCACAATAAGGACAGTAAGTTTTATTCATGCTTACAGTCATGCTTAAATTCTTTCATTTCCAACAAATATTGTCAATAGCAAAGAAAAATGCAAGGATAAGTTGATTTATTATAATTAAAAAAAACTGTATTTACATAAAAGAGAGGTAATGAGATAAATTTGTGATGTATCAAAATATTGAAATTAAAAAATTTCTTTATAAAATTTAAATACATATTCTGCTGAGATATATTTTTATAATTATAATTTTCCAAACCCAGGTTATGTAATTTTTTATTGTCAGATAAAATGACTGTGAGCTTTCTAGCCCCATCACTATATTGCTTCCAATAAGTCATATATTGCGAAAAGGAACAAACAAACCCTAAAAACATTGCTTCTTGATTTCAATAGAGAGTGGATATGTGCAAATACAGCTCTCACCCTGATGTGTTGTCAAGTAAGTTAGGAACCTAGCAGTCTTGAAACTTACATTGAGGGTGTTCTTGAATTTGAAGGGAGGTCCCTCATAGAGTCCCACAGAGTTGTCTTCACTGCCTGTGATGATCCTGAAGGGCCGTCCTGGGCGGAAGTCTACAGAGTTGATGAGGTTGGAGTGGCCGGCAATCTCCCCCACTGAAGTGCCTGTGTCTGCAGAAAAGACATGGCCGAACCTCTCCCTGCCCTCTCCCACCACCACAATCCTCTGGTTGTCCGGAGACCATGCCAAGTCCTTGATGCGCCCACCAAATGGAATAAACTCATTCTTCAAGATGTGCTCCTTCTGGGTGGTGTCCCAGATACGGACCTTTCCTGAGATGTCTGTGCACACACACAATTCAATAGGTCAAAACTTATATTGGGAAATGGAAAATATTGAAGGTAGTAGGAACCAAATAGCAGAACTATCTTGTGATATATATATATATATATATATATTCAATGGGAACAGTTTGGCTACACCAATCTGCCTTATGCAAACCCTTGCCTCTCGTGCATAATTTGTTTACAAGTTTTGAATTCCCCGATGAAGATAGGTAAACTGCCTCATCGAAATATTGGAAATTATAATAAACATTTGATCCAAAATAAGCAATATTCATTCATTCAAAGTTATCAAAATGGATTTCTCAATTATCAACATATATATAGATGGCGCTCTGTGATCTAAAACGCTCATGTGCTCGTGGTTAGAATATGCCTTCTTTGATTTTAATATATATATATATAAAATGCTAATGTGTGAGGGGCCAAGAGAGATATGCATTTTTAAAATATTTTTATATATACAGTAGAACCTCCCTGTAAAGGACACCTAATTGCAGAGCCAAAGTGTCCTTTAGGGAGAGGTGACTCTTACCTGAGAGTTGCTAAATAGTAAAAATGATAATTTTGCGCAAGAAAACTGTCCTTTGTAGAGAGGTGTCCTATAGCGGGAGTGTCCTCTCATGGAAGTTCTACTGCATATATATGTTATATAAAATTTTTATTTTATTTTGAATTATATTTTCTAAAATAAACTCTGTGAAGACGGACACCAGAGAACGCCGCTTTGCACTATATAAACATATTGTTGTTATTTTACTTTGGTCGGCACGAATCATTTTGTAAATATGTAAATAAGTCTTTTGTATTCTTTATTCTCTTCTTCTTTCTTATCTCCACTCAATCATATTAAGGTATCAAGCTTGTAAAGCTTGAGATTTTTGATGGTGTCTGATTTGACAACCATCATGATTGGGTAAAGTAAAATGCGTCTGCCTTTGTCATTAAGACTGGAAGCACTACTCAGTGGCAGGCCGACTTAGCTCCAAAAGAAATGGCCGCCTCTGACATGAGGAACAGACGCCATGCGCAGCCGCTCCTAACATGGAGTACAAACGCCCGTTTGGTTTTCGACCACTAGGACCCGGGTTCGAACCCGCATTGGACACTTTTTTCTGTTTAAAGAAAAAAAAAATGCTCCAATGGCCCCCGATTCTTGCAAAAGTCCAACCCCACCAGCGAGTGCAAGTAACCAAACGGGGCTCTGGCATTAGTAAGTGCAAAGTCGAACTGCTTTTCACATGTGTAGACATGTGGTGCACTTACAGTAAAAGCAGTCGCTAACTACCCACCATGATTATCATGGCCTGTACCACGTGTACTAGGGATAAGCAAAAAAAAAAAAAAAAAGTACAAACGCTGCTCATCCTGTATCCCTGGATCAGGAGCCCTTACAGGGTACTATCAGCCGGGCCAGCTGAGCCCAGGTTTTTAGCGAGCTTGTTACTGCTCCCCCTCCTCCTTTTTCATCCGGGCATTCTTTATTCTAAACTTCTCAAGTTGAGTTTTTTTTTTGTTAGTTTATCAGCCATTAAAACAAATAGTGATCTAAATTGCTCTTATTGTATTTTTTTTTTCTTCAAAGGGGTCCACGGCTGCAAACCATTGGCTAAATGCTCAGAAATTCCGAAACAGGCAAATAATTCCTATCTCAGCAATACAACAAAACATATATACAGTAAAACCCCTCTATAGTGAACCCCATTGGGACGGGACTTTTGGTTCACTATAGCCACGGTTTGGGTATTTAAATTTTTTTTGAGGATATAATTAAAGGGCATGCGCAAAAAAAAAAAAAAGGCTACCTCTTAATATTGGCTGCTTTTTCCCCCTAAAAATTAACCTATTTCTATATATTAAAGCTGTATATTAAAATAAAAACAAAATCATGTGAAAATATTGCCTTTTTGATCAGTTCCTCTGATAATTTAATTAGTATAAATGCAACCTGCCCCCCATATGTCAAAAAATCCAAGAAAAGTATACCTTATATATAAAAATTAAATAAAAACTTTATTAATAATATTTTAAAAGGTATAAAAATATATTTTATATAAATAAATATTATATTACAATATAGGATACAAAGGCTTACTTGAAGAAGTCTGTTATTTTTTTCTGCTTTAACATATTCCTCAAAAATTTGGTTTCATATCTAGCAAAGAAATCTTCATTTTTTTTAAATGAAGCCTAGCTTGTATTAACCACGTATACAAGGCTTCTAAAAGTGGATAATGACACTGACGATAGCGGCAATAGTTGGGATTGATTCCTCTTTGTAGCATTTTTTTTTTATAGTCTTCTTTTTTGCCCCATATCGTAGAAATGCTACTTTTGCTCATTTTCATTTTCTTCCGAAGTTCCGCTTGCGATGTACCACTCTCAATAGCTTTTATGATGGTTAATTTCTTTTCAAGTGATATCTTGGTACGAGCGACTTTTTCTTTGGCACTTTCATTATCTTTTAAAACTGGTTTTAATAATTTAAATCATGTTTTAAGGAATTTTCCTAATGTAGAGTTAAGAAATTTAGTTTTCAAAAAGGCATGAAAAATTTATAAAAGTGCGCAGTATAAAAATAGAACGTGAATAAAAACACCCAATGTCGCTAAATTCTTTGTTTTGAATTGCGATCTGTGAGCTAGAGCTCACACAAAATTTTAATTAGTTTCAAAAATTATAAATTTGGAATTTTAGAATTAAAATTAAAAGTTCGTTATAAGCATGGTATTTTTGATAGAATTTAATATTTTGGGACCAAAATTGGGTTCGTTATAGCGATAGTTCGCTAGTTTGAAAAGTGAAAAGTTCGTTATAACGATGGTAATTTTAATGGAATGGAATTGGGATTTTCGATGGGTTCGTTATAAGGGAAGGTTCGTTATATCCATGGTTCGTCTTAGCGGGGTTTTACTGTATAAAAGAAAAATTATAGTATTAATTTTAAGGGGACAAATAAAAATGGGGTTGAAATAATTTTAAAGTGAGAAATTTACAAAATACATATTGGCAAAATAAATATTTTATTAAATCCAATATATGCCTTTTTATTATCTAATGAATAAAGTATGGATTGTTCTATTTTCAAAATAAATACATGTATATATACAAATACATATATACAGTAAAACCCCGCTAATACGAACCCTGGATATAGCGAACCTTCCCTTATAACGAACCCACGGTGATTCCCAATTCCATTCCATTGAAAATAACATTGTTATAACGAACTTTGCGATTTTTAAAATAACGAACTACCCCTATAACGACCTATTTTCGGTCCCAAAATAATAAAATCTATTAAAAATACTATGCTCATAACGAACTTAAAATTGTGATTTAAAAAAAATTTTAAAACAACAAAATTTTGAGTATGTTTCAGCTCACGGATCGCGATTTTAAATAAAAAAATTAGTGGCATTGTTTGTTTTCATTTCCATTCTATTTTTGCTGTATGTTGTATATATTTTTACACATTATTATTTTATTTAATATAATATCTTTGCATTCGACAATTTTGAAATAGAAGAAAAATACAAATGACTTCCAAAATAAAGAAAAGAAACAAAGAGTGGCGTTCAAAAAAAAAAAAAAAAAAACAGTGGCAGCATGTCCTTTTAGAAGCGTTCTATATCAAGTTTAACCTGGGCTAAAACATAATTCCAAATAATTTTAAAGCCAGAAATGGTTTGAATAACAGGTTAAAAACAAAATTTAATATACACTTTAGAAGAATATGTGGAAACTGGAATTGGAAGAAGGAGGAAAAAAAAAAAACAGTTCCCCGTGTCTCATGAGCCACAAACAAATCAACTTATAAATTCTCAAAACTACCACTACAGTTCTATCTTTAGAATGGAATTCTTGTTAGGTATATGACTCATTCAGGGTTCGCGGATATTCCTCCCAGCTGGCCGTTTTACCACCGATTTTGTGTTTGCAAATTGGTGTTTTTTATTCGCAATTTTACCGATCGCGCTATCGTATCAACATGTTTCGCGTCCAATTTTTCTGAATTGGATACTTTTGATTCATTCTCAATTGATTCAGAATACACTGAGCTTTATTCCTTTGATGGAAATAACGATATTTTAAGACAATTCTGATTTTCAAATTTCACTTTCAAACAACAAGGTATTAGAGGCATTTTTTCAAATAAATATAGTATTATATTATTTGAGAAAGATGTTCTAAAATACTCTTATACCTTTTAAATATATAATTAATAATGTTTTGCCTAGGGGATTTGACTTAAATTTTAAATAATACATAGGTTTATATATAAACATGTATGCTAATGATAAGAAGAACCTATTAACAAATGACTTCTTTTGATATTCAGCATTACTGTAAAGAAATAGGTCAATTTAGGGAATTAAAACAAACTGAACATTATTAAGTGGCTGCCTTTTCCTTTTTTTTGGCTGTTTTTTAATTATACAGTCTAAAAATTTAGAAAAGTTTTTTAAAATGGCCAAACCGTGGCTATAGTGAACCAAAAGCTCTGTCCCATTGGGGTTCACTATAGAAGGGTTTTACTGTATATATTTAACAGAGAAGCATATTTACTTTAATGTAATATAAATAGAAACATAATGAGTAGAAGGAAGTTTATATTTTTATTTTTTGAGGTGAATATTCTGAAAGAGTATCAATAAATATTAAAAAGGTTTAAAAGCAAGTTAACGGAACCAAGCTTATAAATTGACTTTTATACATCATTACCCAAAACTGGAGTAATGTAAACCAGATAATTTTCAATCATTTTTGAGGTGCCTATAAAGACTATCTGCAATATCTTCCCATTCTTCAGCCTCATCTTTCAGCAACCATTCCCTACATCACATGGAACAATCTCATCAATATTTTAAGAAGTAATACAGTAAGTGAGAGTTTATATATTATACAATATATTTACATATTAATCCCAGGGAACATTTTCAAACACATTAATAATTCTAATGCTAAAAAAATGCCAAAATAATATATGCGAATTATGTCCTTTAATAATAAACCATGATATCTTTCAATCAGCTACTTGTAAAATAAATAAAGAATACTGTTTATAAACTCACTTGAAAAATCTGCAACCTTAAATATATAGGCCAGTTCCCCTCTGAACACCAGAACCAATCCATCTATTAATCAACATGATACATTACAGTACATCCTTTCAATAATATTTAGGTAGGTGTCCAGAATACAAAAACATACCCACAGAGTGGAAAATAGATGCATTCCTGCCAACAAAACTTTATGTCCTTATTGATTATATATATATTAATATTATAATATATATTATAAACAAATAGCAAACCATTTTGCAAATTTTTGAAATATAAAATTACATTAAATATATACTGTCTCGGAATGACCCAGCTTCGCTGGGCTTCTCCTCTAGTGAATGTTTGCCTATTTAATCTAGCGCTTTTTGGATAGCATATCATTAAATTTTGAAATTGGAATTAAAACAATATCTAATTCTTTTGCAATTTGTCGATTGCTATCAACTAATGATGACATTATTAAAACATGTTTTTAATAAAAAGTTTCCTAAATTATGAAATTTCAAGGTAAATATTATTTAAGAAACGATTAGAAAACAAACTGAGATTTTTGAAGTGAGCCTAGTTCTTTGTTTAAAAAAACGCTCGATATTTTATGTCGCAGAATATTTAACACTTTAAACCCGAGGGACGCGAATTCACATTCTCAATTTCTAAAAATAAATATTAAAATCGCCGGCGGCCGACACAAATTTGTGTCTACTGTGATCTTGTCTCATACCTTCTTGCCTATCAGTGGGTTGGGGGATGTCAGCTGACCTAATGTACCTGTAAAATGTCATGTCCGACCGCCATTCCAGCAGCCCCTATTGCCAGCTCATTTTTCTTCCTTGTTTGTTCATTTTTCTTTGTTCCCGCACTTTTTTTTATCACTTTCCTATCACTTTTTTTAGATGAAACCTGTACCTAGTACATTTACCACTCAATATTACTTAAAATAAGAAAGTTTGTTAGATGATTATATAATTGATGTCAAGTTTGTGTGAAGGCTGCTTCTTAGTTTATCATACTTAGATAAGCTATTGGAAGTAACTTTTATCTTCAAGGAAATATTATAGAAATGTGTAAATAGCTTATCTGATAATGTTTACCTTTTATTTTACCATTTACTGTCTGTTTAACCTTGCTGGAGGCGGTGTTCTGCTTACAAGTACCAACCCTCCGCCACCTTCTGAAGACTAATTGATTTAACGTTGAGGCGATCACTTGTTGACTCCCAAAGGGAGATCTATTCTATAAAGGAATCCCACACACGGACGTAGTTCACAAACATGCTGATTTTATTTAACAAAACTATCCATTTATACATACTTGGCATGTGGTCAAATGAATTTAAAAAACAGAATAAAAATTATTTTACACACAAAAAAAGAAAATTATGCAAAACAGAATTTAAATATCAATCTGAACACTGTCTCTATATTAACTTGGAGTGAATTTGTATTTTGTACCATCTCAATAATAAATTAAGCAACATTTAAAAAAAAAACATAATATTTTTATTTATTATTTCAAACCCTTTAGATTATATTAAAATGAAAATTGCATTTTTGAAACGATTTTTTACTTATTAAAATTTTTTTATAAGCAATTCGATTTTCATACGGCCCAGTGGACCATGCAACTCTGGAATCGTCTGTCCTCAAAGTGTAAACAACAAAATTTTTCATTTAAAATTTCAAATTTATTATTTTTAACCTTAATTATTAAGAAAAAGGCATCTACTTATCGTGCAACTGAAGGCTGCTGATGGCTTGCGCCATCTATCGGAATAAATATAAACTATTCTCGTCGATTTTTAATTATTCCAGAATTGGCCAAATACCCATTCTTGATTAATCAAGAAAAGCTAACCACGGACGCATTTCGGGCTGTTGGCCCTCATCAGCGTGGTGCAAGCTGTACCTCAACGACCAAAAAATTGGTCATTAAGGCATCCTGAAAAATCATGAAACGGGTAGTTAAGGCCAGAATTGCATGAGAACGCTACAAAATGTGAAAAAATAGTACAAATGTAATATTGTACTGGGATATCCCAGTACAATATTACATTTGTACTTAATTATTAAATTTTATTTTTTAATAGTTTCTCATGAGAGACCAAAAAATCAATTTTTAGTGGTCGCTGGCCGTTAATGGAGATGACCATTTTTGGTAAAGTCATCATAGTAGGCTTACAATGGAAGTTTGTTTTACTTTAGGGTGGTCACCCATGTGAGGTGGTCGCTCATGGGAGACTACTGTATATTTAGCCAGAGAATTTTTGTGAAACACTCAATAATGAGACGTGAAGTTAATCAAATATATATATAAATATGATGTCTGTCAATGATGTAAGATTTTGGTTGAGGCTTGATTTTCATTGCCAAATGCATTAATTGCCAATTAATAATTCATGACATCACAGGAGTAAGAAATCTATAAGGTTTCTAGGTAGAATCTCCTTGGAGTTACCAGCCAAAAACTCAAAAACAATCATTTATATAGATAAATCAGAGGCACAATACGTGAGCACGCTCTACCTGTGACTTTCCTGCTTCAGTCATTTTCAGAGCCAACCTTCTGCCTAGTCCTTGTAGACATAGAGTGTCAATGTTTTGGAGCCTGTTTCCAGGCTGCTGTGGCACGAGACTTCTGATAAATCAGTGGAAATGTATTTTAGGCCAAAATCTCTCCGCTAGATGATAATCAAGGTGATACCTTATATAAGGAGAGTAAAGTCTCTCTGGATAGGTAAAGAAGCTAATCAGTTCTCAGACAAATGTTTTTTCCTCGGAGATGATTCACAACTCTCAAGCCTTGACAGGTAAGATAAGAAAAGCTATGTTATCTGACATCTTATCAACTTTGCTGCCCCAACCATTTTTTTTTTGTTCCAACATTTACATTTTAAAAGGCCTACAACTTTATTAGGACGCAGATAAATTTTTTAATATACTGAAACATTTTAGCAATAGGCTTTAAAACATTTGGTTTAAAGTACAAGGTAATAAGACCAAATCCAAATAAATAAATAAATAGTGTGTGACGTTTTGGTAATAGCGTTGTTACCATCTTCAGACAAAAGTACTGAATGTCATGTGTACTTTTGTCTGAAGATGGTAACAACGCTATTACCGAAACGTCACAGACTATTTATTTATTTGGATTTGGTCTTATTACCTTGTGTTTATAATCTATAATCCAAATTGTGCCTTATCAATTTGGTTTAAAGTGTTTTGAGAGGCCTCAACTTTTATCAGTTATATGTGTGATTACAAATATTGAAATTAAAAAAAAAAATTGAAAGAAAAATTAGCATTTTGGTGGTTTTCTGACATGAGTGTCATCGTTCCAGCCAGCTTACCACAGGAAGCAATGTAGAAGCCACTTGGTGAGTATTTGGCAACAGTGGTTTGGGTGGCATGCTCGGTGTAGATGTCTGCCAGTAAGGGGTTCTGCCAACAATCATATATTCCATGTTTATAGGCTGGCAATGGTAGGAGTTTGGAACAAGTTATACTCCATCACATGATTTTTTACACACAAAGATACCACATTTGGTTATATGTAAAACTTGTACTCTGTGGGATTGAACTAGTGCAAGGATCGGGAACATATATAGAAAATTATTTTATTTGCATCTTTCAATCCACAGGATTCAAACATCAGAGATTACAATAACTCTAGTGATGGTGGACTCTTCACCCTACATATTGGCTCGTATGTCTGTACTTGCTTGAATAAATTGAGAACAATTAAATTTAATACTTTTTATTCTGACGTTATAAATCTAAAAACAGAACATGCACATGAAATATAATTTAAAATAAATAAAGCATTATTATATATATTATGATGCATTAGCGCCCCATCTGTTATGAAAATACGAAACTATTATAGACGCGTATATTTCTTTTGAAAATTAAACAATTTCTACTGCCCTTACTGCAATGGAAAAATTAATGGGAGGGCCTGGATCATCAGTGGTGAACCCTCCCAGCAGTTTCGCCAGTTTAATCTACCATACCGCTGTTATATTGCATTTTTCGATCTTCCTTTTATAGTGATACTGATGCTAGACTCTTGGAATGGGTATTTTAGATGAACTATGGACATGAGCCAGGCCCTCCCATTAATTTTTCCATTGCAGTAAGGGCAGTAGAAATTGTTTAATTTTCAAAAGAATCATACACGTCTATAATAGTTTCAAATTTTCATAATATATATATTTTCTGGAATATATATTTTTAAAAATACAAAGTGACTGCCTAAAATAATTCCAGGTTCTTCCAGTGACATTAATAAATAAAAAAACATTATAGCCAATGCTTCATTTAAACCACACTTTATATTGAGATTATGCGAGGCTTGGCCATGGTAGTTCTATACTCGTCCTAGAACTAATCTATTTATACCAAGTATCCGAGTAGGTAGTAAGAGAATGTCAGTACACCGGGGGGTCGGTGGAAGGCTGGTTAAACCGTTTGGTTTACGACCACTACGACCCGGGTTCGATCCCCGCATTGAACACTTTTTTCTGTTTAAAAAAAAAATGCTCCAATGGCCCCCCGATTCTTGCAAAAGTCCAACCCCACCAGCGAGTGCAAGTAACCAAACGGGGCTCTGGAACATTTGTAAGTGCAAAGTCGAACTGCTTTCACATGTGTAGACATGTGGTGCGCTTACAGTAAAAAGCAGTCGCTAACTACCCACCATGATTATCATGGCCTGTACCACGTGTACTAGGGATAAGCAAAAAAAAAATGTCAGTACACCACACCAAGTTGGTGCTTACAAGGCGCCAGTTTGATTACTCATTGATGGTGCTGAAAATCAGAACAGTTTGGCAATTCATTTATTTTTTTAATAGAAAAAAAAAGGCTTGGTGGAGCTTTGATCGCAGGTCCTGGTTGTAGAAAATTGGCAGGGTAGTTGTACCACCTACTTTTGTAATATGGCAAATATACCCCATTTATCCAATAAATTGTGAGAACCTTTAGTTTTAGTCTGAAAAAAATATTTATTTTTTATAGTAGCATATATATAAAGGTTCTCACAATTTGAAACATTTCAGTACTTTTGCCTGATGATGGCAACAATGCTGTTATTAGAATGTCAATTTATTAATTTAAATTTGGTCTTTTAAGCTTATGTTTGAGAATTATTGTTAAAATACTAAACGGGAAAACAAGTTTGTTACACACACACAATATGTATATTACCTCTAGTAAAAAAACAAACTCTAATATGGTCTTCTTCAATGGGAATGGAGCATTAATAATGAGGTATATAATAATGAGGATATATTTCAACAAATAAAAAGTGAGATCAGCAAATCTTGGCTGCAATCAAATGGAAAAAATCTTCTTCTTCTTTCTTATCTCCACTCAATCATTAGGGTATCAAGTTGTGACCCTTGATGGTGTTTGACAACCATCATGACTGGGTGAAGTAGAATGCGTCTGCCTTTGTTATTAAGACTGGGAGCACTACTCAGTGGCAGGCAGACTTAGCTCCAAAAAAAATGGCCGCCTCTGACATGAGGAACAGACGCCATGTGCAGCCGCTCCGAACATGGAGTACAAACGCTGCTCATCCTGTATCCCTGGAGCCCTTACAGGGTACTATCAGCCGGGCCAGCTGAACACAGGTTTTTTAGGGAGCTTGTTACTGCTCCCCCTCCTCCTTTTTCATCCGGGCTTGGGACCGGCAAAAAAATACTTTATGTGAATTATTTTTGTCTTAGTATATATGTTCAGCCATTTTATGGAAAGTTGTTAAAGCACAACACGGATCTCTTTTATCCAAAAATTGACACAAATTGCCTCTGGCATAAAAAGAAAACAAATAGTTTGAACCGTTGTTTCTTTACTTAGCTCAAGATAGCCCAAGTAGCACAGGCCATGCTAATTAAAGTTTGGGTCTCTACACATGTAGGACCAGACCACAGTGACTGTACACCACATGTCCTATAGAAATTACTTCTTCAACTCTGTATCAACAAGTTGGCAAGCTCCATTTAGTACACTAGTGTTGGAAAAGAAGGAGTCCGAAGCAGCCAATGGGAGGCCGACGGAAGCGGCTACGGGGATGCAGCGGCTAAAATGAGAAAACAAATACAGAAGAACCTGTAAACAACTTTCGAACACGAGAATTTGCCCTGATCTCCGATTCTTTTAGTGTAAATATTTAAATATATAATTAATTAAAACTACTTTACTTATTTTCTTAATTTATAATAAATATAATTTTCCCTCCTGTTTTCGTCTAATATTTTAATAGTGCTATAAGCAGTGACACCTTAATTTTGAACCTTCAACCCCGCCGAATAGAGGTGATCGACTACCTCTATAGAACTTAGATGGTCGTCACAACACAGAGTGGCGGTGAAATCGCAATACATAACACTAGTGAAGATGAATCTATAAAGAATGAGAGTGTGTTTAAAATACTTTCAGTAGCTTTCACACTATACTTTGTTTTACATTCACTACTCTATATATGAAAAAATAGAAACTACAGAATTACCTCTTTAATTCAACCAACTTCAAATTCCCACCAAAGTATTAAATATTTCGCCATCTATAATTTAACATTGACTTTAGTTCAGATAAGAATAATCCCTTGGAGTAAAAAAACAAGGTAACAAGACCAAATCCAAAAATATTAAATTTATATAATATTGCAGCAAGAGTTGTTACCAACTTCAGAAAAAAGTATTGAATGTATTTAGTGCCTACAAAAATACCACATTCAGTACTTTTGTCTGAATATGGTAACAATGCTGTTATACCAAAACCTTACATATAATTAATGTACAGTTTGTTGTATATAGTATAATCTGTGTAAATATAAAGATCCGGCAACACAGTTTGTTTCATCAATTGAGACACAATAAATATGTAATTCATCTAGCGTGGTGCTGTATTGCATGGCTATATATATAGACTGTAACTATATTATATGTTTAAATATGGCTAAATGTTAAATAGAAACAGTATAACATATAAAACACAGTTATACCTGTCTATAGCGCCCCCTCTAAATAGCGCCTCCCTCTCTTTAGTGCCCGATTTTAAATATGTAGTACGATGCGATTTACATTAAAAGTGACCTGTCTATACACCCCCTCTCTATAGCACCCTATTTTGGTGAGTCCCAAGAGGGGGCACCGCTATAAACAGGTTTAACTGTATTTAGATTTGGCCTCTCTTGTCTTTGTGTTTCTTATCTAAAACACAAATTACAGTATAACATCATTAATTCGACACACGCAAATTCGACACTCTACCTTAATTCGACCATATTCTGATGTCCCGACCTCCGGCCTATCAAATAACAAACCGTAATTCGACAGTATCGATAATACGACAGTTCCGATAGTTCGACCATTTTAAAATTTGAATTTCGACAGTTGAATGTTTTTTTACATACAACTTTACCGCTAAAAAGGTATTACGGCGGCGGCAAGCGGCGACGACGGCAGGCACCAATAGGATCGCGCCTGCGCACTTTTGTTTTCTGTTAGTTTAGGTTTCACTTTGCAGTGCAGTTGCGCAATATATATATATATATATATATATGTCACGAGTTTTGTTCATTTTTTACATGGGAATTTAGGAATCGCGCGCCAATTAATCATATTTTTTTCTTTTTAATTTTCAGCATTGAAATATTTTAGTTATTTTAAAATTTACAAATAATTTCCTTTTAAATAAATAAATCTTCATAAAATGTAGCCACAATGATTATGATAACATTTTATTTCAATATTCTATTTCCATGTTATTATAAAAGATTTAAACACAAAATCAATAGCACCTGCAGCAGCAGTGGATGTCTTTAATACAATAAAAACTGTTATTTAAAACACATTTCAGAGAAGAAAGACATGCATGTTTTTTTTTAAATAGACCATCTGGAATACATCCTGAATAGGATTTCAGTTCAAAAACAGACATCTTTAAAGGAATTTTTTTAAAGATCTTCATGATTATTTTTTAATTTTCTTTTCATTTTCCATATTTATTTCCTTTCAACTGCTATATTCTTCAATTAGAATAAAATATTATTTGTAATTATTTATGTTTCAAAAATATGTATTATTGCCATTTTGCCCCTGATACTAAAGTTGTCCATGAAAATAAAAAAATAATACAAAAAAAGGACACACAATGGTTTTAATTAATATGATCAATTTATATTACAAAGCTATTTTTAAAAAATATTATTTTAGCGAGTTAGATGATTAGCTAATCATCTGAATAACTTTCAGCACTGTACATGCGTGTTTTAAATAGCTAACTGAGCACTTATCAAGAATAGCTGAAAATGTATATATCTCTAAGTTATTTTAAAAAAAGGTAAAAAATTGCTGTAAAAAAGAAGAATTTTATCCAATACAGTTGACCTCCCTGTAAAAAACACCTAATTACAGAGCCAAAGTGTCTTTTAGGGAGAGGTGTCCTCTTACAGGAGAGTTGCTAAATTGTAATAATGGTAATTTTTTAAATGAAAACTGTCCTTTGTGGAGAGATGTCTGCTAAAGGGAGGTTCTACTGTAATTTTGAATATATATTTTTTTTGTCAAAAAAATGTCTTTTTAGCCTTTCAATAGAGTTCAATGCAAAAAAAAAGTGTTGTCACTTAATTTTGGAAACCAGTTCCAATTATAAAAAGTTTTATAGCCTTATAATTTTAAAAAATAAATAAATAAAAAATTTTAAAAATAAAAAGATCAGGTGTTGATGTTAAAAACAAAGTAGGCATATCCTGACCAGGAGCACATGTGCTTTTCAGAAGGCAGAGCGTCATCTGGTGGAACAGAAATCAACTAAATATTGTTTCAATCAATGTTTCTGTTCCACCAGATGGTGTTCTGCCTTCTGAAAAGCACATGTGCTCCTGGTCAGGATATGCCTACTTTGCTTATAATTTTACTTATCCAAGTCCATGGCCATGGTACATGTAGAAGCATTTTGAATTTTCATTTACAAGATGGCCTGTTTAGTCACTTACATTCACTGGTATAGATTGTACTTTTACAAGAATCTTCATATTGAAGGAAATTTTTAGACTAAAAAAAAATACAAATTCTAGTTACCCCCACAAAAAAAAATGTATAGAGACCCCAGCATCCCTTTCTATTCATTAAATAGGGAAAATATCATTCACGACTAATCACTTCCCAATTAAAAAATCATTGGTGCAAGCAGCAAAGCCTGAGTCATCTGTCACCTACCTCAATGTCCCGGATGATCACACTGTTCCCATTGGTGTAGAGGAAGTTCTTGCCCTTGGGATCTCCGCCCAGAACAAGTGGTGTTCCCCGCTGGGTGCGGGGCAAGGTAGCAAATATGTAGCCTGGAGGAACACCACAGTGCCATCACATAACATTGCCATGAAGAAACCAAGCTACTTGTTTGAAGTCTTTATTTAAACACAAGAGTGGCTGCTGTATTTACTACATTAGCTCTCCTTGAACATTTAAACCACTATAATTTGGTAAAATACCTGTTGCACCATTTGGTAAATTGCCATGTCATATTTCTGTAAAAAGATGCAACATTTCAAATCTGAAATGTCATCAAGAAATGACTTAAATATGTGATGATATCCTTGGAATTTTGGGCATGGTTATGAGATGCCTGCACAGATATGGTTCAATTTTTCCAGGTGCTCTGCCTGGGAGGAACAATGTCCTTAAATTTGTTTAATTTGATGTAAATCAACTTCAAATCACAAAATTATTGTCATTCTTTCTCACCTGGTCTTTGTATTATGAATGTCCTGTAAAATTTTGCTAGGGTCTATTGTTTCATGGTGAATTGTATTTTTAGGCAACAAGAGATATAGAGCTTTCAAAGGATATTTTGTGGCCATTTTGATATTCAGAATTAAGGTAAAGAAATAGGTCCATTTAGGGAATTAAATCTAAAGTGACATTATTAAGAGGTAGCCTTTTTCTATGTATATACAGTCGAACCTCTTTAATTCAACACCCCAAGGGATCAGAGCTTTCGGTTGAATTAAAGGAAGTGTCGAATTAACGAGGTTTTACTGTATATGACTATATTTTAATTAAGCAATCTAAAAATTTTAAAAAGTAAAAAAGTGTGTGTGAATCGAAAGTTCTGTTCCATTAAGGTTCACTATAGAGATTTTTTACTGTATCAGTTGATTGGGACTATTTTTTGTGTTCCTAACAAGTTTCAACTAATACATGCCCTTGGATTAACTGCATGAAGTATTGCAAGGCATCAAAGATATATTTGATAATACAATATATCGCCTTTAATACAGTCCATGTTTAATTTTTACAGTTAAGATCACAGTCTAAATTTTTAAAATCATTGATGTTTGCAAAGTAATTGTGGCTTCAAACCCTGGTTTTCAAAGAAGACCTTACAAAGATGCTGTAGCAAGATTTACTGTACTGTAAACTCTTACCGTAGTGTAAAGAACACCTAATTGCAGAGCCAAAGTGTCCTTTAGGGAGAGATGTCCTTTTACTGGAGAGTTACTAAATAGTTAAAATGATAATTTAGCATATGAAAACTGTTCCTCTAGTGTGAATGTCCTCTCATGGAGGTTCTACTGTAAAACAGTGAAGGAAGTTATCAACACTGCTATTTACCCAGATGTACCCTGGTGGGTAACGAGGTGCTGCCAAAATAACTCCCCCTCTGTATAAAGCCGGGAGTTGTCAGAAAAAAAACGAGGTTTCCCAAAATAACAAAGGCAACTTGGTGCCAACTACCTGATCTCAAAACAAAGTCAGTAGGGGAAAGATAAACAGTCTCATCACTATCGCAATATATGCCACCCTGAATCATTTCATACATTTTTTTTTTTAAACACAAAAGTGCACACAAGGAACACTAATAGTAAATTATAAGATGGAAATATCTGGTCAAAAATGATTAAAATTTACATCTTTATAAGTTCAGTGACAGAATAAAATGAGTTCTTTGAACCTGTGGAATTATTTAATGATTCTTATTATAGAAAGGTGTACAGATAAAATATATAAATATGGAAGCAATGGTCGCCTCTCCCGTCAAAATAAACGTCAGAATCTGACACCATCTATTGACCGTCCCCGCAGATTCTGACGTTTATTTTGACGGGAGAGGAGACCATTGCTTCCATGGATTAATTTCCTCCCGGCAAATTTTCCTTTTATATATAAATATGTGAAAAAATAATAAAAAAGGTCAGATGTTGGTATTAAAATCAAAAAAGGCATATCATGACCATGCTCACATGAGCTTTTTAGATGGCAAAAAGCCATCTAGTGGACAGAAATCAACTAAACGTTGATTTAGCCTGTTCCCCGACCAACCATTTTATTGATAAACCAACTACGAACATGTTTCAAGCTGTTGGCCCTCATCAGCATGGTTGCAGGCAATATATAAATATTGAAAATAAACAATGTAAAAATTGATTTGAAGATCTTGGTTATCTTCCTTTTCATGGGTTAATAATTCGATAAAATTGTATTGAGTGATATAGAACAAACAAATTATATTTAATAAATTTGAAAAAAAGAAAAATCAGGTAAAAAGTTTCTTTTAATTTTGGTTTTGCAAGCTTCTGAGCAAATATATATACTGCTCTTCAACGAGCAAATACTTTATGTACAATCTCTAAATGATCTTTATACAAAAATAATTGAAATTGTTATTGGCATGTGTGGGCGTGCATCAGACTGTTTACAGCAAAAATAATGGATATTATTATATATGATGAAATATATATACCCACAAATATTTAGATAATTTGTTAGGGATATATTGGGTTGGGAGGTCGTCTATTGATGCTACCAGTGCTTCCAGGAATAATTGTTGTTATTTGCTTTTCATGTCGTGGTAATGGGCTATTGCTTGTTTGGAATTGAATGTGTGTCCAGTTGTGCATGTGTGTTGATAAATTAAGGATCTATTGTCTTTGTATCTTATGTTTCTCTTGTGTTCTATTAGTCTGGTGTCTATTGTCCTACTGGTTTCTCCTACATATGTGGCATTGCATTGGTTACATTTGACAGAATATATTGCATTAGATAGGAGATTGGGAATAATATTTTTTGGCAATTGGGTTTCTCAGCAAAGAACCGAGATTGGCATGGGTGCTAAAATAAGTGATTATACCATAATTACCTAACTTATGAGCTATTGCAGTATTGGCTTTAGAATAAGGGACAGTGCAATGTTTTAGGTATGTCTGGGGCTGGCGAGAGAAGTTTGGATTAAAGGAATGTCTATGGATGAATGATATCGGGTAACCTAGCGCTATTAAATGGTTAGTGATGTTGGTCTGTTCTATTGTTTTAAAGCATGGTAAAGAACAATGAGTGAAAATACGTTTAGTGAGGGTTTTTATACCCTCTTCCTATACCCACCACACCTCATTTTGCCCTATTAGCCACAAAATCACTGGAGTAAAAACATATCCATAAAAGACTTAAAACATCATGATTCTTTTTTTTTTATATATAATATTCTAAAATTTTATTTTTATTTTCCATATTTATTTTTCAACTACTATTTATTATTCAATTAGATAAAAATATTATTTGTAATTATTTATGTTTCAAAAACATGTATTAATTTCATTTTGTCCCAAACACTAAAAAGTTGATCATGAAAATAAAAAAAAAGTAAATATAAAAAAATACAATGGTTTCAATAAATATTAATTTATATATAGTCACGACCGTCTTTCCTCATCGGCCGCCTCTGTCACGGATAATATACAGTTATCATCGTCATGCGTTCTCAATTCTGTCACCGTTTGCTTTTGGTTCAGTGGTAGAATGCTCGCCTGCTACGCGGGCGCCCCGGGTTCGATTCCCGGCCGATGCATTTTTTTTTTTTTTTTACAATTTTTAAAACTCATTTACAGTAAAACCCCGCTAATACGAACCCTGGATATAACGAACCTTCCCTTATAACGAACCCACGCCGATTCCCAATTCCATTCCATTGAAAATACCATCGTTATAACGAACTTTGCGATTTTTAGAATAACGAACTACCCCTATAACGAACCTATTTTCGGTCCCAAAATAATAAAATCTATTAAAAATACTATGCTTATAACGAACTTAGAATTGTAATTTAAAAAAAAAAATTAAAACAACCAAATTTTGAACATGTTTCAGCTCGCGGATCGCGATTTCAAAACAATAAATTTAGCGGCATTGTTTGTTTTGAATTTTGCACTTTATTTTTGCTGTATGTTGTATAAATTTTAACACATTATACTTTTTATTAAATAGAATATATTTACATCCATTAAATTTGAAATATAAAAATACAAATGGCTTCCAAAATGAAGAAAACAAAGGCATTTTAAAAACAAAAGCGTTATTTCTTTTTAAAAAAAAAGCCCATTTTCAGAACTTTTCAAAGTGAAACAACACAGGCAAAATGTTAAGAACATATTAAAATAAGAAAATATAACTTTTCTATTATAAAAGATAAAATATAAAGCTATTAAAAATTGTTACAAAGAGGAATCAACCTCAACTTTTGCCGCGATCGCGATCGTACGTTTTAGGGCTAAAAAAAAAATCCAAATAAATGGTCCCGTAATGAAACAAAAACGATTTTTATGCCATTAACTACGGTGATTTTAAAGTCAGCAATGTTTTGCATGACAGGTTAAAAAAAAAAAAAAAACGAAATCTAGACCTAGAAGAATATGTGGGAAAATGAAATGGAAGAAAAACACTAACTTTATTTGAATGGTGCAATGCTTGAAGAATGCTTTGAAGCAACAAGGTGTTTTTCCAGCCATTTTTCCAAGTAAACAATGTATTATATAATGTGATAATGATGTTTTAAAATCATTTTATATCTTTGAATATATATTTAATAAAACTTTGCCTAGGATTTGTCTTGATTTTTAAATTAGACATAGAGGTACATGTATGTTAATGATAAGAAGAACCTATCATCTAATGATTTCTATTATTATTCAGTATTAATGTAAGGAAATTGGTCAATTAAGGGAATTAAAACAAAGTGACCACTATTAAGAGGAAGCCTCTTCTTGTGTGTATGGCTGTCCTTTAATTATACGGTCTAAAAATTTTGAAAAGTAAAAAAAAATAGCCAAACCGTGGCTATAGTGAACCGTGGCTATAGTGAACCAAAAGCTCTGTCCCATTGGGGTTCACTATAGAGGGGTTTTACTGTATATATTATACAAGAATGACATCCACGGCGCCAATTTATAATTGTAACGAATAGTATTTGAATAAAAGCATTTAATCAGGTCATTCGGCTAGTTAATTTATATTGCAAAGCTATTTTAAAAATGTATTATTTTAGCAAGTTAGATGATTAGCTAATCATCTAACTTTCATTCAACACTTCCTTTGATTCAACCAAAAGCTCTGATCCCTTGGGGTGTGGAATTGAAGAGGTTTGACTGCATATATTGGGAGTATAAATAAGTTGATGCAGTTTTGATAAAGATGGCGCTACTAGTTTATTATTCCATTGTTTTATCTGGCAACACCATTATTTTGTAGTGTCATCATAACGCTTCCTTTTTCAGTAACTGTCATTTCTCTGAAGTGTAAACAATCTAGTTTCTGTTTGCTCCTAAAATGCCTCAAAATTGAACCAAAAAATGTGTTTTTGAGGAGTTTTACTTCAATATGAAGAAAAATGCTGCTGAGAGTCATCGTATTTTTGTGGAAGTTTATGGTGACCATGCTCTAGCTAAACAAACGTGTCAGAAGTGGTTTGCACAGTTTAAAAATAGCAATTTTTATTTGGAAGACGAAGAAAGACTTTGAGCGCCACCAAAGTTTGAGGATGAAGAATTAGAGGCAAGGATTGAAGATCCAACACAAGCGCAAAAGGAACTCGCAAAACACTTGGAGTCACACAACCAGCCATTTTTAATCACTTAAAAGAAATGCGAATGATCATAAAAATAGGAAATTTGAACTGAAGCCAAGAGACGTCAAACATTTTTTCACGTGTAAACAACTGCTCCAAAGTAAAAAAAAAAAGAAGAGGGTTTTTGCATCGAATTGTAACATTCCATTAAAAGTGGGTCCATTACGATAATCCAAAACGTCAGGTAACGTATGGATACTCTGGCCGTGCCTCATCATCGACGGCCAAGCTAAAATTTTCATGGCGAGAAGATGCTGTGTATTTGGTGGGACCAGCTAGGAGTGGTATATTATGAGCTGCTACAACCAAACAAAAGGATCACAGGGGAGGTCTACCAAAGACAAGTGATGCGTTTGAGCCGAGCATTGCTAGAAAAACGGATGCAATACTCCAAAAGACACGACAAAGTTATAATAGATAATGAATAAGATGATAAAGCTCGGCCACATGCTGCAGTACCCGTTAAAATGTACTTAGAAATGCTCAAATGGGAAGTCCTACCCCACCTGCCGTATAGCCCAGACATTGCTCCTTCAGATTATTATCTTTTCCGATCAATGCAACATGGCCTGGCTGACCAGCACTTCTCCAATTACGGTAAAGTTTAAAAATGGATCAATGAATGGATAGCGGCCAAAGAGCTGGCTTTTTTTCGCGATGGGATCCGTCAATTGCCAGAAAGATGGAAAAAGTAGTGGCTAGCGATGGACAATACTTTTAACATTGAATGTCTAACCAATTTTTCACAATAAAGCTTCAATTTTTGAAAGAAAAAAAATGCACAAACTAAAATATAATCACAATAATTAAAGTTATAACTTTAGAAAATATTTTTGTAATATATTTTAATAAAAAATTTTTAAATAATAAAATTTATTTTAGAAAATACTTTTGTAATATATTTTAATTAATAATGTTTCAATTAATACCATTGTGACTTTTTTTTTTCAGAATTTTTTATGATCAACTTTTAGAGATGGATAAAATTTCCTTAATACATTTTTGAACAAAGGAAAAAATACAAATATTATTTGAATCTAAGTGAATAAATGCAATGGTAAGAAAACAAATAAAAGTAGAAAATAAAGGCTAAAGAATTTATTTTACTCTTTGGCACCTTATTGTTTACATTGCGGGCAGTATGCACTTGAGTTAGGCCTAAATTGTCAAGGAGGAAACAAATCACTCTCCATGTTGGCACCAATATTTGCACCCCATTTAAACATTTTAAGTGCGGTGCGCATACACCGACTATGGTCGTTGTGAACCTCATGCCAAAGTATTGTATTTTTAGCAATAAATTAGTATTTCAACAAGAATTTTCTAATAATGTTGTAGAAATTTGATTTTAAAAATCAGTCGAATTGATAGACTGGAGGACGGTACATTAAAAGATGGTTGAAATATCGCGAGTGTCAAATTATCTGGTGTCAAATCAATGAGGTCATACTGTATTTGTATTGAGCAATGCTCTTCTGAAAAAAGGGCAGTTGGGCAAAATTTAAACATATGGCATTAATCCCCATCTACACTCCAACCTTGTTAATTAGAAAACAATTCGATACTTTGATAGGCTGGAGGTTGGGTGGACATGAAAACATGATCGAACTATCATAAGTGTCGGATAAAACTTTATGACATTTTCAAGAAGCTCATTATTTTCCTAAGGCTTTTGATTAGTTATTTTGTATACTAAACTGTTATTCTTATTTGTTAAAAAATATATATATCAAAAATGAAATTTATAAAAAAAATCTGAAAATGTATAAATCACAATTAGCTATCACACACAACTATCAAATAGCCATCAATAAATAATGTATATCAAAATCAAACTGCATAAATTTCATCAGGAATTGTTATACATATATGCTCTGTAAAATATAGATATACACCCATAAAAATGTCCATCACAATCAAAAATACTGAGATAAAAAAAGACTATATTCAAGGACACCACTATACATATTGGTTGAATTTAAATGCTACAAAGGGTGATGTTAAATACTTAAAATAAATAAAACTCGAGTGTTTGTATAAGTATCTTAATTCTATTTGATATTTTTGATATTCAAATAAAAATCTGAAACAATATATATATTTTTCAATCATTTTATATTTTATAAATATATATATTATATCAAGATAACGATAGTTAAAAATATAATAATAGTAAGTAAACATTGAATCTATTAAAGGTAACTAATCATTCTGAAAGTCAAAAAACTGTTGTAAAGTTGAACATTTATATTTATGGCAAACGGAGCAAATAACTAGGGATGCGTGCCAGGAAACTAGAAACAAAATAGCCAGCTCCAGCGCCTACACACATAATTTAGAAAATATATATATTTAAAAGTAGCGAAAGAAATCCAATCTTCTATCACACCTTAAATGGTTCTAACATGAATTCATCGTTATGATTAATAAAATAATAAATCAATGTATCGAAATTATTTTTATATACTTACGGTTCTTATAAGACATTTGGATAAAATTATCAAGCGATGCGGACCGGCTGTTTTACACAAGATGACCAGATATTATAAATATTTGCCTCATTTAACCCCAAAAGTGTGTTTTTTTTTTTTATGGGTATTTTGATGATCGAGAAATACCAATATTTTCAAGTTTTCCTGAAATATTCTTTATGCGAGTGAATCCATAAAAAATTTGTGTTCTATTATTCAAACTGTCAAATTAATACAAGCCTTTCATTTTATATTACAATTAAATATTAAAGAAAAACTAAAGAAAAAAATTGAATAATATTCAACAAAAAATCTATAACAAAGAGCATCTCTCTCATCAATATAAATACACAATTAGTGATTTAAAATTTAAACTTAAACATTTACTTTTTTTGAAACTTTAATAGCAAAATTTTAGCTTTCCAATTTTATTAGAGCTTTTCAGCTTTAATTGACACTTTACAATTTTGTAGTTTTGATATATGAAAATTTCAAATAATTTTTAGGGGTAAAATTCTGAAGAAAGAGGAGAAGGCTTTGAAAAATTATTAGCGACTTATTTAACCTTTCTTTCTTATTGGGGTAATTTTAAATGTAATGGAAAGAGATACTCATAATGTGATGCGGAACTTACAAATTGGTTTTCATTATTCCTGTGGCAAAGCAGAGTTATGTATGGAAAATCGTGCAGTGCCTGCTATAGCAGTCTTGTTGGGTCCATTTTGAACTAGACCCTACAATGAAAATTATGTGAAGTGAATCTGAGGAAACAAGGTTCTCAGCAGGATGTTGGAAGTGCAGGATACCCTTTGACTGGATCTTGCAGACCACATGGCACATCATGCGCTGATTTATCCTGTGGCCTGAAGCGGTGTCCAGTGACAATGATTCATCCTACCTCCTGGGAAGAACCTTTAATGGCCTGAGGGATGTCCAATTGCACCATCTAATTTTTTTATGCATGCCTTTTTTTTCTGTAAATATTTTATGTTAGCCTAGGAGTAACAAAGCATTTTTTTTTTAAATAGTAAGAGTAGCGAAAGAATCTCATCAGAATTATTTATTAAATAATTTTTAAAATTAATTTACAAATTGGTTCTATAATTCCTGAGAATTGATAGATTAATTATTCTTTTCCAAATGGAATGTAAGGGTAATATAATTTTTTAGATTTTATTTCAGTATATATATATGTGGCATTATGATAATAATGTAGGGAGAGAGAAATAAGGAAACAACCAGTTTGGAAGATGGGACCCAGCAAACCGAGAGAGAGAGAGGTAGCGCATGGGGCTGTCACTGCGTTTATTTAAGACCAATAAAATAATCTTTCAATGAACATCAGAGAATAGATAAAAACAAAAAATACTTAAATAGGATTATGCATATATAAGATTTTAAAAAAAAGGTAAAAAAACTATATATAAGGTTGAAATAGGGAGGAGTTTAATATATATAAAAAAATATAAACTTTTAAAAAAGACCTATCTTGCCAAAACCCCATATATCCCCACCTACATGATCCAATGAAGGCCTGAGCTTTTGGCAACTCCCAGTTCTCAGCTTCCCAGGAAAAAATCAAACTGTAGTAAATATCCCGCTTTCTTGCCCCCAGTGTTGCTGGACTCACCCCCCAAAGGCTATCATCACCCTTCTCTCTCAGTGAAAATAAAAATTAAAAAGTATTCAGGATAAAATTGTGTGAAAAAAAGTTTTAAAATAAATTAAATATAATAATTATTAAAGAAAAAATTCACAAAAAATAAAGATTATAAAATATTGAATTTAAAAAATATATATAATTAATATTGTAGGATCTGGGCATCTTGAGGTCAGCTTGGGAAAGGTTCAAGGCAGGTGGTAAAGCTGGTCTTCTGACTGAAAATGGTGATTTTAACACCCACCATATGCTTGTGGATTGCCCATAGGCATGCTGGAGTCTGGCTTGGTACTGGTGGAGTCAAGTCAAGCACCATAGGTCAGTGGCTTGACTACAGGGAAGGGGTGTCTGAGTCCTTCTTGGACTGGCTTGGATTCAAGTCAGCCACAATGGGACATGTGGCTCGACCACCAGGAGGGGTGTCTGAATCCATCTCAGACCAGCTTGGTTTTGGTGGGGTCAGGTCATCCACCACAGGTCAGGTGGCTTGACCACAGGAAGGGGTGTCTGAGTCTATCTTGGACTCTGGCTTGTTGTTGTCAGGGCTGAAGGTGGCCTCAGGCTCCATCTCTACACCTCAAAATCACTGAGGTTTGCGGCTTAGATGGACAAAGGTGGGACATGGTTAGGTGGGATTCTGGGTGATTTTGGCATACTGTAGTCACGAGGTGTCCTAACAATAGCAATCATTCTTAGGGTATAAAGTTTTTTTCAGAGATTGTATATAGGATAATTATTTCGAGAGAATTTTGTGCCCAATTTTTATTCATATCTACTTATATATTTGCCTTTTTCTGTCTGTTTGTCTGTTTGAAGCTCACGGATGGGATTTTTCATAACCATCGGTGGTTCAGTGGTAGAATGCTCGCCTGCCACGCGGGCGGCCCGGGTTCGATTCCCGGCCGATGCATTTTTGACATCCACGGCGCCAATTTATAATTGTAACGAATAGTATTTGAATAAAAGCATTTAATCGGGTAAAACCCGGGCGTTGCCCGGGCATTCGTATATAATAATTGTATAAACGAATGCAAGACAAAATCATCGCGAATGTTTCTTTTTTTTTAAGGCAATTTCTTTTTAAGGCAATTATCGTTATTTATCGTTAATTTTTGTTTCGATTTTATTAAAAAAAAACGATATGGTGCCTTTAAAAAATGATCTTTATTACTATGCAGTTTTCTATTTAGTCAATATACCTAAGTTTGTTGGGGCACGTTTTTGTAACCATACCCCAACAGAAGATGTATGTATGATCAACGTCAAATGGATACATGGCTTCCCTCCCACATAGACTTATAGACCACCTTTTTGCCCAGAAACCTAGACTCTTGATGACACCAGACTTCCATGCCGAAAGCTGATGCCTGGTGGAGAAGAAGACACCAGTGACATCCAGAGACATCCGCGCTGGAAGCTATTGTACCATATGTACATATATGCCCCTCATTTAAAATCTAGGTAAAGGTGACCAGAAGAGATGGGGAAGGAAGATTTCTAAAGGACGGGGGGGCCATATAAATATCTTTCCCGAGAGAGGGAAGCATCGTGTTACAGTCCAAGGGGAAGGGGGCTCGTTATATATACCTTCCCGAGAAAAGGGAGGATCGTATTTCAATCCATGTGGAGGGGGGCCTGGGGTCTGATGAAATTTTACACTATTGCCGTGGCTGTTTCTCTCTTTAGATTTTTTTTGTTTTGGTAATACTATATGTTCTATTTTGATGGGAGAGGCCTGGGGCGTCTGTGAAATCGTATACTGGAGCCGTTGGCCATTTTGATTGGTGTTTCTTTCAACGAATGAAAATGCCAGCCAATAGAAACTTTGGCGCGGCCAGCGAATGAAAATGGAGGGAGACAAAGATAAAAGAGGGTTTCGTTACCAAAAAGAGATTCAATCGGAGTCGCTCAATGAGAGGACAGTCTTCAGTCGGGAGACCAGACCTTTACCGGCACTTTCGAGAAAAGGTAAGCCATTTGTCATTATGACTTAGCGCCCCCCCTTTTTTGTGTAGTAACCAACCTAGATTTCGCATGGGCCCTAAAGGGCTTTAAATAACTTCAGGTCACCTCTATCTAGATTACTATGTAAATAGCATATCTCGTCAGTATAGACATGTTCCCAAATTTTAATTTATTTAAATAAATATCTAGAGAAATTTTCTTGTTTCCTCTCATACATATTTCATTCCTTTAGCTTTATGGTACTACCCCCACACCTTAATTTCACAAATTGTACTAAATATAGAACTACCGACTCTGTTGGAATAGAGTTGTGTACTATATCTTTGCTGTGATATATTGACACAGCAACAGTTGCAAAATACGACTTTATTAGGGCTACTTTGAGGGTATCTATCTGTCAGGTTTTAGTAATGTTTGTACTTTTATGTGTTTCAGTGCGTTATTCCATCATATTTACCATTATACCATATTTTCTGATTCCTCAGGCTATTGTTACGCTGTTAGGAGGGTACGGCATGATGCAAACAGATTTGTATGTTTGACTATTGTTTGTGTTATTTGGGCTATAAAAATGCCTTAATATGAATCTATTTACAGTTGATCTGTAGAAATTATAGAGATCTGTTGCTATAATTTTCCTCTATGAAATAGCTCCCAGCGTCTTCAGTGGGTTGCTAAACCTCCAGAAGGAGTATTTTATAGATTGTCCAATTTAATAACGATTTCATGGGTTGTCTGATGAAATTGTATACTAGTGTCGTGGCTGTTTCCATCTTTAGACCTTTGTTCTGACAATATTATATGCTCGATCCCTGCTTTAGCTCAACTCTTAATCAATTACAGAGTTTCCCCTTTTTTTTAATTTTATTTATCCTGTTTGCACAAATTGCATTACATGTGATGATGTAAAGACATATGTCGATAGTGCATCATTGACAGCTGTGCTTCTATTATACAACATTAAGGTCTTGCTGCGGGTTATATACATGGGGTTGTTGGCCTAAATTGCTATATATATATATACTTAAGTAAGGAAACTTTAATAAGTCACATCGTGTATCCTCCCTTTTCATCTATCCAAACCGGGAACGCAACAAGTTCATGTTGCAAATGTAATTATCTCTATCGATTTATTAGGTGAAATGCAAAAAAAAAAAAAAAAAAAAAAAAATCGACATGATGAAATCTTTATGAAAATTCGCATTTTTTTTTTTTTATATTTTCAAGACACACACAGTTTGGGGCGGGACGTTTCACAAGAGAGACATCCACAGCGCCAATTTATAATTGTAACGAATAGTATTTTAATTAAAACATTTTAAAAACACACAGTTTGGAACGGGACGTTTCACAAGAGTGACATCCATGGCGCCAATTTATAATTGTAACGAATAGTATTTGAAAGTCCTGAAAGTTTTGAATTATTGTTAGGTAAAATTAATAATGATGATTATAGGACTTTGGCGTCAAAAACATCTTTTATCTTCTGTTTGTACACATACCGCGAATGATAGGGTGAAAGGTGTATGAAAGGCTTGGCATAATGAATATGTCAAAGTTAAAAACCAGTATAAGTCCAAAATACAATTTATATACTGTTAGTAAAAATTTAAACGATTGATTATTTATTACATAAAAGGGCGTACCTGGATCTGTAAAGAAAAAAAAACAATTTTTTCTTAAAATATTTCGAGAGATTGCTTCCTCTTTATCAATTTATTGCACAGTGAATTTAATTTACAATTTATTGTACATCATAAGGAAACAAATTTGTCATTGGTCAAAAATAATTATTGATAATGATAAAAAAAATTAATAATAATATAATAAAATATTTTGAAAATTAAAGGCTTTTTAGTAATGCAGTATTTTTTAATGTTTTTGAAACAAAATTTAAGGAAATAAAAATAAGAAACAAATTAAGTTGACTGCGATTATTAGAAAAAAAAATTAAGTTAAAAGAGACAAATAAGGTTCAGGATTTCTTCGTATCTATTTACACTAGCAGGGTCCTTCATTGATGCTATGGCCTCCAGGAACTTCCTCTGGTGCGAGTTCTGGATGCCCCTGTAAATAGTGGAAGTATTTTCCCAATCTGGCTGATGTCCCGATCGGAGACCATGCTCCACCATGGCAAACCTTTCCTTTGCATACTTCCAAGAAGATTTGTGTTCTTGGAGTCTGGTCCCAAGGAAACGGCCTGTCTCTCCAATGTAGGATACATTGCAGCTTTTACATGGGATCCTATACACAACGTCCTTTGTGTTCCCTATCTCCACTTTCTGCTTTGTTATTGTATTTCGGACTATAGTTTTTAAAGATGGTGCATTTTTGAAGACAGTGGTTATTCCAGAATTTTTTAAAATATGAGCTATTTTCTCTGATTGATTATTTATCTTTTATTTCAATTTCTTTCCTCTCTCTTGTTCCCCAATTCTTCTCGCTCTGTTTCCTCTATACCTTTTTAATAAAATGTGTTTATAATTCTCTCACTGGAATATCTGTGCCTCTTTCAAGAAAAAGCGTCCAATACCCTTTTCTGTAATATCCTTCTTATTCCAATAAAAGGTGTAAATTCGCCTATCTCTGTAAAATTTTTGTACGCCATTCTTGGAAAATGTCTTATTGTGGAGCCCACTTCTGCGACCTCCACAAAGCTCACCCACAGTACCTCATAGAAAGCTGGTGGACCTTGGTGAATCTGAATCGACAAGAACGAAGTGGACGTCGAGCATTCATCATTGTGAAACCAACTCATCTCTACTCCTTTATTTTATTAGTTATTTTTAAAAATATATCTATATTTATTTTCCAATTATAAAAATTTCCATTTTTTTAAAATAACGATTCAGCTATTTTTTGGTTTTAATATTTTTTAAATAATATTGTAACGTAGAAATCAAGCCTTGAAATATCTTAAGATGTAAAAGTATTTATTGATGACGTCACAGCGACGAGTCGACAATTATTAACAGGTCAGCCCACCAGAACTATTTACAGCTAGAGAATCTTAAGCAAGTAAGCAAAGAAATATTTTAAGATGATTTCACAAAAACAGATTAATATATATTTTTATAATCTGTTGAATATATTTTCATTGAATAATATTAAATTAAATAATAAAATATTTCTTCGCCACATAGCCTCCTCCTATAAAGAGCATCGACCCGATGCTCAGAAGGAGACTTACATCCTCAGTCTCAAGGCTCGAGAACGGGTGATAGGGCCTGAGATCTCTTCGCGGGTCTGTGGTTGTTGTGTTCGTTCAGTGGGGATGTCTTATTCCTGGAAGTTTGTCGAGTCATCTTCTGGGTCCTCTTCTAGCTGGTCCTCCTGGTCCTCTGGGTTTAAATAAGGTTTCATCCTACCAATGTGAACTAAATCTTTTGTTTTACGACGACCTTGCTGGTTTCCGAATGTTTCAACTTCATAGGTCACATCAGATATTTTTTGGGTTACTTTGTATGGGCCGAAGTAACGTATCATTAGTTTTTCCTTCTATTTTAATGTCTATGTAATCTTCTTTTAATTCTAATGTAGTCGATAAGGGAGGATTTATAAATTTTGCGGCCTTACCTCCAAAATAGGACGCATCTTCTAGTTTTCCTGACGGGAACGGCGAGGCGACTGGCAGGGTCTTCTATCAGGAGACGAATATTGTCCTTTTCGGCCAGTGTAAGGAGAGGGGCTTCTGTAGCGGCGTCTATTTTCTCTTGGCAGGTCGTCGTTGGGCTCTTGGCTGCTCCGAGAATTATAGAATGTTCTAGGCTCTTGCCTATCTCTATGTTTGTAATACCAATTTTGTCCTTCATATTCTCTCCTCCTGTCATGGCAGTAGCGCACGACGTGGCCAGGGCGTCCGCAGTGGAAACAGATTGGCTTACCTTTCGTGGTTCGCCATTCGTTGGTATCGCGACTTCCTCCTTGTTTTGGGTACCGAGGTTCAGGGTGCGGTCTTATCGTTTGGGCCACATATCTATTATTATAAAACTCTCGGGGTCTTTCCTTCTGTGGGGAACTTCTCCTAGGCATTGAGATTGGCGCCAGGGTTCTTCCAATCTCCTCCTTTACCATATCTTCGATGGTAGAAATTTTTGGTTCCTCTCGAGTAGAGCCTAATGCCCGCTGTACCTCCTCACGAACAATTTGCCTGATCATAGATGACAGATCTTCTCCGTCATCCTGGTCACAGAGAGAGGCTACATTTGGTAGGCGCTCGTACCTGGTTGGGGTAACTCGCCTACAACGGAGCGCTTCGACACGGCGACATTCTGTAATGAATTGCTCGGTGCTCTGTACATCCCTCGGTAGGAGTGCTTGATAAAGCTCCTCAGCTATTCCCTTCATGAGGTGGGAGATTTTATCTTCCTCGCTCATTTGAGGATCAACCTCTTTGCACAAGCACAGGACATCCTGGATGTAAAATTCGGTACTTTCACCTTTTAATTGTGCCCGTGTTTTAAGTTTTTTCTCCGCTTGCAATTTTGAATTTTCTTTTTTTCCGAACACATTCTCTAATTGAGATGTGAATTCCTTCCAAGTCTGGATGCTTTCTTCGTTGTTCTCAAACCATTTGAGAGCAGTTCCAGACAGATAAAAATAAACTTTAGTAAGACAAAGGGTTTCGTCCCAATGGTTGTACCTTGCCACACGTGCATACCTTTTTAACCATTTTTGGAGATCTTCACCATCCTCCCCGGAGAAAATGGAAGGGTTCCTTGGCAGATGTTGAACAACGTAGTTGCTTACCTGAGTACCTTCCTTCTTTACATTCATAGATGTTTCTTCTGGTTCAACAGAATCAATTTTTCTTTTATTTCTTAATGGGTATCGGTCCAGTCTCTCCACCAGTTGTAACGTAGAAATCAAGCCTTGAAATATCCTAAGATGTAAAAGTATTTATTGATGACGTCACAGCGACGAGTCGACAATTATTAACAGGTCAGCCCACCAGAACTATTTACAGCTAGAGAATCTTAAGCAAGTAAGCAAAGAAATATTTTAAGATGATTTCACAAAAACAGATTAATATATATTTTTATAATCTGTTGAATATATTTTCATTGAATAATATTAAATTAAATAATAAAATATTTCTTCGCCACAATATTAATTTTCCTAAATTATAATTATTTTTATTTTAACAGTTTAATATTTTTTGAAATTGAAATAATTTTATTTACTCTGTTAAATAGAAACATTTGGCCAAAAGATTGGAGGTAAGAGATAAGGAGAGATAGAAGGCAGCAGTAGAGGCAGACAGATCGGGAAAGTTCTAAGAGAATCATCTAAAAATGTAGTTTTTAAAATTATAGTGGAAGAAAACGTCCACCCCTCTAACTGAAGCACCAAAAAGTAACTTCTTATAATAATTTTTATTTAAACAGGTTAATCATATGTATATTTTCCCCATTTTTATTCTCATTGCCTTTTTTTTGTGCCTGACCATTCCCAAATAGAACAATAAATTAACACAAAGCAATAACGCGCCATCTATATAAATAAAATTAAAGGAATTAAAAGCACGAATGTTTCTTTATACATAATATAAATTTCTACTGCCCTTACTGCAATGAAAAAATATATATTGGGATGGCTTGGCTCATCAGTGGTGAACCCTCCCAGCGGTTTCGCCAATTTAATCCACCAGACCGCTTCTCAGAGCTCTAATACTGTATTGGACGATTCTACTTATATATGCAGCACTGAAGGATGGAATCTCAGAAATGGTTTTCAAGAAAACTATGGACATAAGCTTATAGGACAGTAGAATTACATTCAAATATAGAACAATAAATATAAAAAAATGTTTTGAATCTCAACTTTGTCTCTGAGTCTTTAATTGGTTTATAGTCAATTATTTTTAACCCGCGCGTGCAGAATTTTTGCAAGTTATGTTTGTTTTCATATAGCAGGTAATATATATTGTGAACTCCCTGAGAACGAAAGAGTCGTCATGGAAGCGGGACAGAAGGCATCAGAAATCCCGCGATACATTATCCCTCTGTATCCTTTGTACCTTTATCAATAAAAATAAATCGCCCACTAGACAGCCAACCTCCCCTTTCCTGCGTCTTCAACTGTGGCTACTGACCCTGCGATAACCTCAGGCACTGTCGCATCGACTCCCTCTATTGTTGTTGCACAAAAGTCAGCCCCTCAGCACGAGAAAACTAAATTCATGCAAATTGAAACCATCTCAGGAAGAGAAGTTGAGATCCAGGACTCTATTCCCTCTAGAGGCGGATAAAAAACTCGGCAACTAAAGGAACTGCTCGAAAGCATCCCCAACTCCCCCTTTGAAGAAGCAGAAAATCTTGGTTTGAATAAGGGTGAAATAATGGACGCCCTCGTCTCAGCCCCTGGCCTACATAACCTCCTTAAGAAGATGGGGAGAGCCCAAAAGATCGGGCTCCACAGTGTAGCCCAAAAGCTGCTGGACTCCCTGCCCGCCACCCAGACAGCTCTCCATAATCACTTCCTGGCCGTCAGGGCTCTGAGTCTGGCTTCCATCAACGTCCGCGGGCTCGCCGCTTGCGAGAGGAGCATTGAGCTCTGCCACTTCCTGAGGCAAAATCGCATAGGCGTCGCCTTTGTCCAGGAGACCAAAACCTCGTCCCTGGACACTATTCAAGATTTCTGCCTAGGCTACCTCGCCGCGGTCGTGCCTCCTACAGCCATAAGGGGTTCGGGCCTCCCCTGCGTCTTCGCGCTGGGGATCGCTGTCCTGGGGCAGCGCATCCTGTGGCTCGGCCACATCTTCATCGTCTCCCTCGATGTCCACGTTCAGGAAGTGAGCGTTATAAACTGCCACCTCTCTCATATTCCTCGCGAGCAGCACCAGCAGCTGCAGATCATCGCAGCCACCGCGGTCCAGGAGAACTCGTAGGTGTTGGGCGACCTCAACATCAACGAGGAAAGGACGAACGACACAGCATCCGGCTCGGTGGAGGCCCTCTCCGAGCTACTGGATCAGACAGCCCTCGTCGATGTGGCCACCCTCTTCGACGCCACTCACATTCCAACCAGAGTGGCCAGCTACGGGAGCCGTGTTGACGCCTCTCGCCTGGACAGGATCCTTCTCCCTTCGAGGATCGTGTCGCCCAGTACAGTATCATCCACTACAGACTATCGGACCATTGAGCTGTGCTTCTTCAGCTCGGAGTGCCTCCTTCACCTTGTCAACCCTGCGTGGCTGCAATGCTACGCTCGGGGCTCGTTGTCGAACATCTGGCAACGATCATCGAAAGAACCTCAGCAGCAATCGCGGATATGACCGGCGAAGATCTGTGGAGCAGCTGGTCTTCAATCAAGGCTGAGCTGTTGGCGGAGGTGAGATCCCTCACGTCGCTGACGACGACCACATCGTGCGGTCAGGCGATTCCTGCAGGCCAGGCTCGAAGCTGTGTCGAAGGAAGCGGACTATCCATCACTGCCCAACCTTAAGCGCGCACTTCGTGTGTGCGAGCCTGCAAGGACGAACTTCCGCGATGAAGTAGGAAACATCATCGAGGGCTCGGAGTTACGACGCAGGGTGTACTCTACCCTGCATCGCCGCTTAGCCAGCCAGTCGTGCGACTCCAACGCCGCTACAGAATTCATCCGGGGGACGACGACCCCCCTCATCCTCGAAGAGGACGATCCCCTGCTCCGCTCCGAGATCGCCACTGCCAACCGCTTGGAAGGGCTCCCGGATGGGACGACTTGCCCTGCGAATTCTACATGACCTACGAAGACTTCTTCGTCAACGCTCTCAAGCGCGTCTACGAGGCCTCCCAACTCGGCGGGGTTTTGCCTACATCGACGCGGCGCAGCACCATCTGCCTGGTCCCCAAGTATCACGGCGGCCCTGGGCTCTGCGGCTACAGGCCTATCTCTCTCCCCACGGCGGACTACCAGATCCTGGGCAATATCTTCCTCCGACATCTGCGGCCCCATCTCCCCGTTCTGGTACCTCAATGCCAGGCCTACACCGTTCCCAGTAGGTTCCCTTCTTGGAACATCGCGCGTGTGTGCGACGAGGTCGACGCGGCTGTGAGGACCGGCCCGCCGCTGACCGTCATTTCCACCGACCTCGAGTCTGCCTTCGACACCCTAGACCGCTGCTTCTTGGTGTCCCTGATGGTCTCGCTGCGGCTGCCACAGGTCTTCATCGGGTGGTTTCTCCTCCTTTATGCCGGAGCGGACGCGAAAGTCCGAGCCGGAAGCCTCCACACCAAACCCTTCCAGCTTCTGAACGGTGTAATACAGGGCTGCGCCATCAGCGCCGCAATGTTCAGCCTCGCCACAAGCCCTCTCCTATGTCGCCTTGAGCAAGCGCTTGGCTCCGGTAATGTCCTCGCCTACGCCGACGACATCGTCCTGCTCATCCGCAGTGAGGAACAGTTCGGCTTGGTGACTTCCATATTCGAGAACTTCCGGCGCGACTACGGCATAAAGGGAAATTTCACCAAGAGCAGAGGTCTATGGTGCGACGCTTGGCGTGCCCGCAACGACGCTCCACTCGTCATCTCCTGGTCGTCGGTCGAGCTGAAGGTGTTGGGCTGCAATGTGACGCCAGGAAACAAAACTCAGCCCAAGAACGACATATCCTGGTCCTGCTCGAAGCTGCTTTAACGAGGTGGTCTCCCTACACCCGCGGCCTCTCTCTCGTCGGTCGGGCCAGAGCCGCCAACTCCTTGGTGCTCTCCTCGGTGGTCCATCACATCCACGGCTACCTGCCTACCGACCGTACTATCCACAAGATCCGGGCACGTCTTGCGCGGTTCATCTGGGGGCCGGAACGCACCGCCTGGTAGCGTCCTGGCGAGACCATTCTCTCTTGGAGGATTCGGCCTCATCGACATCGAGACCCAGCTGCGTTTGTCGAGCTTCAAGGGCGTGTAGGCCGCACTGCGTGGAAGCCGTAATGCCTACTCTTGGCCAGTCGAGAGCGGTGCGTGACTATATCCACCTCCATTCGGGTCCTGGTTCTTGCCACGGCGTCTCCGGCTTCTTAAGATATGGGAGGCGGTCGCTGACATCTTCACGCTGGACCACTGTGTGCTTAAACCGCATCAACTCCTGAACCTCCCCATCATAGGTGGCTGCCGCCTTCTCCAGCCACCCGACCTTCTGGCTCCTACCCGGTGGGTCAGTGCCAGCATTGGGGACTTCGCTGGCCCTGATCCTCCCCTCACTCGGCCTACGCGTTGCGCCCTGGCTGACGCCGCGTTGCTGACCAGCTTCTGCCGTCGTCTTATCGACGAAAATCTACGCGGGACCTACCGAGTAAACACCATCGGCCAGGCCGTAGTGCTGCAAAGGACGACTACACCATTCTTGCGAGTCATCACCCGAACTGCCCGCCGCATGTTAGAGCGCCCTCGCCTGACTGCCTGCCCATTGTCTTGTTCGCTAGAAGGTGGGAGGAACATATAAACCTGCCCATCAACATCGGCTGGTCGTCGCTGCGCCTTCTCCGGGCACAACGCGGATGTGGCAGTGAGGCTAGCTCTGCACTCCCTGCCCCATCCAACATAGGCACAACTGTATTGCGTCGCCTGTGGGTCCGGCGACTTGTCGCTGGTTCACCGGTACTGGTCCTGCCGCTACATCAGGCCTCTCATCCGGGAGGCATTTACCATCATCGGGCGGCCCCCTGACCTGCAGGGCTGGGTCTTCAGGCGAGACCTGGATGATGACACCCTGGCGTCTGCCAAGACGCGCATCTATAAGTACTTCCTCGGCGTGGAACTGAGAAGTGTTCAAGAAGACCCCCTCCTTGTCTGGAGGAGGACTCTCTCAAGGTGGGGAAGCCTTCCTTGCTGAAGACATTTGTACACATCCACAACTCTATATATTCCCCTACATTTTATATACCCTTTATTTACAATTTATTATATTTTCCACCTATGTAAAAATTGATTAGAAGAATCAATAAAATTGACAAATTATATATCAATAAAATTTGTTTATTCACCTGTCTCTGTAACATCTGTGCCTAATTCAATAAAATACGTTTTTCTGTGTCTGTAATCTTTCTTAAAAATAAAATGTGTTTATATAATTCTTTAACTGAAATCTCTATGCCTCTTTCAATAAAATCCTTAAATATCCCCCTTTTCTGTAACCTCACTGCCTCTTTTAAAAAAAGTGTTTATTTCTATGTATCTGTATAACCTTTGTGTTTCTTTCAATAAAATTTATATAATATATTATCAGTGAGAATAACTTTTATATACAATTTAATAAACAAGACTAAAAACAAAATTAAAACTGAAAGGTTGGTTTTCTCAAACAGAAAAAAGTCTGAAATGAATTTACAAAAAAAACTTTGTAACTTAATTACCTCTCTATATGATTTAGAGAGATAAATACTTCAATGGGAGTACACATTCAAACTATCTATTTATTTTAAAAAGGTGTTACCCCTTTTTCTGTAGCATCGGTACTCCTTACAATAGAATATGTATTTTTCCCTGTCCCTGTAACCTTTTTGATATTGCAATGATAGTTTCTTTAGCGTCAAAACCTTCCATTGCAAAGCCAATTTGATTTTTGGAAGAGAAAAGTCATTGAGAGCTAAGTCTAGAGAATCTGCTTGGTTGGTGAAGTATTGGGGTACCTTTCTTGGCTAAAAAATTTAGCACAGCTGTAACAGTTTGTGACCAAGCATTGTCATAATGGAGAAACCAATTTTTGGAATTCCATATTTACTTTCTTTTAAGATCTTCATAGTATACAATTCCTTTCATATTCTTGAAAATAAAGATACTTCGGCCAGTAAATCTTTTTATTACCTCTAAGCCGAAGTATCATTTTCAAGAAATATGAATGCCAGCCTCAATCTTTAGGATAATTCCTTTTATGTCAAAGAATTACATTAATAAAACTTTAGATCATTTCTCCATAAAGCGTGGAAGATGGAGACCTCCCCTGTGGCAAGCAGTGCTCAGACACCAAAACAACCTCCCAGTTTATACAGTAGGTGCAAGTAATAGTTGACAAGGAAGGGTCCTGGAACCTTTATCTTCTTCTTTCTTATCTCCACTCAATCATATTAGGGTATCAAGCTTGTAGAGCTTGAGACTTTTGATGGTGTTTGCTGGGGATGAGTAGAAGTCATCAATGGATGAGCTAATACAATCAATGATGTTGTTGCAGGTTGAGAATTGCATTTAGTAGATAGCAAGAACACCTTGCAATCATTCTAGAAAGTCCGCAGATGAGCAGACTCAAGTCCAATTGCACAGAGCTGTTGGCTGGGAGTTGGTTTACAGATCGCTAAATAGCGATGATCTTGAGTCGAAGGAGTAGATTATTATTTTACTTGGAGAGTTGATGTTTTTTAGAAGCAGTATCTATTGCAGAGAGTTCTGTTTATAAACTAAAAGATGTCTTGGGTGCGAAAGGAAGATTTTTTCCAGGATATTGATAGATAATTCCACTGCCAGATAATCCAGTTTCAAGTTGGCTACCATCAGTGTAAATTGTGATGTCGAAGAGGGAGCTAATTTTCTTAATGATTTGGAGGCCAAAAGCTTTATGTAATGCTGGCTGAGTTTCATTTTTGTGAGGATTGGCTGAAAGATGAGGGATACAGGTGAGTTTGTTGTGAGTTTTGTGTGTAGGGGAATAATAATTAATAAGAGTTGTGAGCCATGTGTTTGGAATCTTTATGAGAGCCATATGCCAGAGGAAACAATCCAGAATGTGGTTCATGTTGTGAAAACTTATGGCACAAGTCTAGATAAGGAATAAGAAGTTTTATGTCAGAAAAAAACACAAGGTCTACTCTGCAACTGTGAATAAAGCAATGACCACAATTCACACCAAACATATGCCCACCTAACTCTCCAGACTGATATGAGGTGGGCTTGAAACCAATAGACAACACTGTTGTGTTGATGTACTGAAAGCTGCCATTGTACCCGCAACCATGTATTAAACCCTTATTGAGACAAATAAGGGCAGATGAACTCCGCCTTTGCCGGTCCCAAGCCCGGATGAAAAAGGAGGAGGGGGAGCAGTAACAAGCTCACTAAAAAACCTGGGCTCAGCTGGCCCGGCTGATAGTACCCTGTAAGGGCTCCTGATCCAGGGATACAGGATGAGCAGCGTTTGTACTCCATGTTAGGAGCGGCTGCAAATGGCGTCTGTTCCTCATGTCAGAGGCGGCCATCTCTTTTGGAGCTAATTCGGCTTGCCACTGAGTAGTGCTCCCAGTCTTAATGACAAAGGCATTCTACTTCACCCAGTGTGGAGATAAGAAAGAAGAAGAAGGGCAGATAATACTTGATATCAAGTCTTCTTATATTTTGAGATTTGCGAGATGCTTTTCATTTTCAACTGTCCTTTAATGCCTTTGATCTTTCTACAAATTTTAATTAATTGCAGGTTTATGCAAATGCTTTTGAAGATTTCCCTGAAAAAAAAAATTATTTCCAGGTATATTTAGAATTCTCACAGAATGGTGGAAAATTTGACGAATTTTATTTTCCTTTTCATCAACTGGATGCAAACAAGAAATGTTTTCTGAAACTTAAAAAAGAAATTTTAATCCCCTAATTTCTTGCATCTTCCCCTATGCTCTATTATTGTATAATTTCACCTACATTGTTGGGAGGTACAGTAAACCCTCTACACGATCGTATCAAGTCTTGTTCTGGTAGACTTGATGCTGTAACCAGGAGGGATACTGAGTTCAACTGACCCGGTTGATGGACCTCAGCAATGGTCCCACTCCAGGGATACGGAGGAGCTGTGTCTGTACTCATGTTAGAGTCAGCAGCAAAGGCTTCCATTCCATGTTAGGAACAGCCCCAAACTACAGGCAAAGTCAGACTTTCACCAAAGTGTGCCTGGATCATGGTGCCATGATCAACGAAAGCTGCACCCCTACACCCCATTCCATGAGATCATGAACTCTTGGAATTCGTGTAATATTTACACAAGGGGATAAGAAACAGCATAATTTCACCTAAAATTTTCTTGGATGGATTTGCTTGAATCATAGATAAACACCAAAGCAACATCAAGTGTCATTTTTTGATTCAAACATCAGCCATTGCCAAATTTCAAGAGTTCCTACTACCATATAGCTATGGTCCATGTCTTGTCAATCCAAGTTGTGTGAAGTCTTTTTCAGGGGTAAGGTTCAGGAAGAATGCGCAGAATAAGTTTTAATAACCAAAGGTAACATTTTTGAAAACCCCATTACCAATGTTTTAAAAATCCACCATGTTTTTATGAAAGTTAAAAACATTTCATGTTGTTGTTGTTTCTTATCCCCTTGTGTAAAGATTACACGAATCCCAGAGAATGGGGTATAGGGGTGCAGCTTTCGTTGATCATGGCACCATGATCCAGGCACACTTTGGTGAAAGTCTGACTTTGCCTGTAGTTTGAGGCTGTTCCTAACATGGAAGCCTTTGCTGCACTCTAACATGAGTACGGATACAGCTCCTCCGTATTCCTGGAGTGGGACCCTTGTTGAGGACCATCAACCGGGTCAGTTGAACTTAGGATTTTTAAAGGGGGAGTGTCCCTCCTGGTTACAGCATCAAGTCTACTAGAACAAGACTTGATCGTGTAGAGGGTTTACTGTACCTCCCAACAATGTGCACTGCACCAGAGGCCAGGTACAGAGGGGTAAGCATGGGAAGGCAAACAATTCATAGTGACGGGAAAATGTGTTTAGACCTTAGATCCTGATTATCTTTACAAGAAACACTGTCCCAAAATAATACAAAGTAAAAAACAAAATGTTAAAATAGTTTTATTGATTCTTCTAATACATAGCAGAAGTCAACTCTAATATATAAAATCCCCAGTGTGTAAATAAGGTGTAAAAATTATGTAAGAATATTATTATATAGAATGTAGAGATATTTTTTAAAATATATATATAAATATTTATTATCTTTTTTTAAATAAGATTTTTGCACTCTCTCTGTAAATTACCATTCATATTTTTTTCCAAGGTGGTAAATATATATTTTTCATACTTTTTTATATATAAAAATTCTCAATGGCTATTTAAGAAAATTCAAAAACATTTACAGTCTTGGGGGGAACAGGGGGAAAAAAAAGGGGGGCGTGAACTCAAAAAAAAAAAAAAAAATTTTTTTTTATGAAGTTTTTTTTTTTTTTTTTTAATATCTGGAGTAGCCGAACTCTCCTGCGTCGTCATCGGTGAAATCTCCGTGTTTCCACAGGTTCAACTGCCACACACACACACACAGTCTCTCAGACTTGGCACTTGGATTGTGTTATTTGAGTAAAACTATAGGAAGCCCTTCAATGAGCTGGCTAATTATGGTCATCAACAGATCCAATTGTTGCCCAACTCTGAACACTAATAACGACAATTTTATTTTAGCAATAAAATGAACCTGGAATATATCAAACCTTTCTACTTAACACACCTATATAAATTATTAGTGAAAACAATGAAAACTGAAGTTTGCTGGATATGTGATGTGTGGATCAACGAGAGAAACATTGCTGATTGTTGGAGGGAAAACTCCAGGGGAAGAGATCGAGGGGAAGGAGACGATGGGGATACACAGACAAACTAAAACAATGAACTGGACGACACACCTACGAGGAGATGAAGAGGATGGCGGAAGAAGTATGGAGAGACCATGTGGCCTACCTTCAGTAGAGGAAGGCATTGAAAGAAGGAAATTATTGATGAAACCAGATAGTACACCAGGGCTATAGTGAATCAAATGTTCAGCCCCATTGGGCTTCATTATGTTGTTGTTGCTTCTTATCCCCTTGTGTAAAGATTACACGAATCCCATGAGTTCATGATCTCATGGAATGGGGTATAGGGGTGCAGCTTTCGTTGATCATGGCACCATGATCCAGGCACACTTTGGTGAAAGTCTGACTTTGCCTGTAGTTTGAGGCTGTTCCTAACACGGAAGCCTTTGCTGCACTCTAACATGAGTACGGACACAGCTCCTCCGTATTCCTGGAGTGGGACCCTTGTTGAGGACCATCAACCGGGTCAGTTGAACTCAGGATTTTTAAAAATGAAAAAAGGATTACTTCAATCAACTGTTGCCTAACATAGGTGATGGCTAACCATGAATACTTACGGGCTTCATTATAGGTATTATTGAAGAGAAAACACAACACTCTAGTGGAGCTGTCTTGGAACCGACCAGCCTTTGGTTGTCATTACCACTATCATTTGGTGCAATGTGTGTACCATAATAACCAGCTACATAAAGAAAAATAATAATATGATGCAGTATCGCGCCATTAATTTAAATAATAATTCTCTTAAATATAAAAAAACTCATGCCAATTTCTTGATACAAACACGGGGCAATTTTGGCTTTTATTATGGAGGACTACTAACGTGAATCAATGCTATTGACAGGTATCAGCAACACAATTATTCAGGGCTAAATATTTAAAAGATTTTAATGCCAGAAACAGGCTAATTTTATTTTTTTTTTGCTTATTCCTACTACACATGGTACAGGCCATGATAATCATGGTGGGTAGTTAGCGAATGCTTTTACTGTAAGCGCACCACATGTCTACACATGTGAAAAGCAGTTTGACTTTGCACTTACATATGTGCCAGAGCCCCATTTGGTTACATGCACTCGCTGGTGGGGTTGGATTTTTGCAAGAATCGGGGGCCGTTGGAGCATTTTTTTTTTTAAACAGAAAAAAAAGTGTCCAATGCGGGAATCGAACCCGGGTCGTAGTGGTCGAAAACCAAACGGTTTAACCAGCCTTCCACCGGACCCCAGAAATGAAATATAATTAGTGTTAAATGATGTGAATCACATCAATACTTCACATTTGTGTAATTGATTAATTTTAAAAAAGTTTCCCAAAACACATCTCCACCATACATGAGAAGTATACTTACCCTGTCCTGTTTGGCCCGCTCCTCTGCAGCACGGTACTCTCTGACCAGGCCCTGCAGCCGGCGTTCCTTGCGTGGCTCCACCAGTGCAAGCCCCTCTGATATCAGCGTGAGGCCAAGATCCTGGTCTCCATTCAAGAGGGTGACATGTTCCACGCCATTGCAGCGGTACTCCGTATTCATCTTGAGCATCTGGGCCTCAGCAATCTGCTTCATGATGGCTAGGGCTTGGTCCACACTTTCCCCCTGCACCAGAGCAAACCTGTTGATGACCAGAGAAATCTAAAAGAAATGCCTACAATTCTAAGAAAAAAAAATCACCCCAAAAGGCCAAATTTATTTAGCCAATGGCATAGAGGGAAGAAAGCACATCACTTCTGTATCAAGTAATGTTGAGAAAACTATATGAACAAAATATCTAACCTACATAATATTTGTTCATATAGTCACCAAAAGTCGATGGACACTCACAAAATAACAACAAGAAAATGAAGGTAAGGAAAGCATGTGGCTCAATAAAAAATATATATATTTTTTTGCTTATCCCTAGTACACGTGGTACAAGCCATGATAATCATGGTGGGTAGTTAGCGACTGCTTTTACTGTAAGTGCACCACATGTCTACACATGTGAAAGCAGTTCGACTTTGCACTTACAAATGTGCCGGAGCACCGTTTGGTTACTTGCACTCGCTGGTGGGGGTTGGACTTTTGCAAGAATCGGGGGCCATTGGAGCATTTTTTTTTAAACAGAAAAAAGTGTCCAATGCGGGAATTGAACCCGGGTCGTAGTGGTCGAAAACCAAACAGTTTAACCATAAAATATTTGCTGACTGATACTGATCACCTTTGTGAAATGACACTGTCCCTAGGAAAACCATCAATGGTTTAAGGGAGACTCATGGGAGATTCTATATCAATCAATAAGTGACACCAGAGCAGCATCCAGATTTAAACCTACGTTGGCTGAGTGTTGTAGATTGATAGCATCGCCAGTAGTGACCTCATTGTAGTCTTGTCACAAATATGGCTCATAACAAATTGAAAGACCTTTAATTAATTTTTTAAAAAATATAATAGCTATCAAAAAGAAAAATCTAAATAAAGTGTAAAATTGAAAACAACAATTTTGAGTGAATGATCCAAAATGAATTAAGATGAGGAGATTTAACTAGAATGTTATAAACCTAACCCTGTTGGCAAAATCGACCCAAATATTAAATGAGAGCGAGTTATGAAGCAAACAAGGAAGACAAGCGTTGCCCAACCGTGGAGCAACTGAATCTATAATGGCACGCTCTCAAGTCCACAACCTTTTTTTCCATCAGTAAAACATTTCCAAATTGATTTTCAACAAAACACTGGGAACTTGTAAGATAGAATATTCAATACACCTATCCCCCGATTTACACGGTAGATACGTTCCTGAGAAAAACGTGTAAATCGAGGGATAGGTGTATATTAAACTGTCAAATCTGAATAGGTGTTCGCCCCCTCATGAATCAGAGCCTCCCAATATTCTTTTCAACATAGGTAGTATAGAGTAGAATATCGCATTTTAGTATAGTGCGATAAAAACAAAAAACTTATTTGGAAAACCATGTAAAAGCGAAAATGTGTAAAACAAGTACCGTGTAAATCGGGGGATAGGTGTATTTAATATAATAATCTATATATATATTTAGATGTCACATACAACAAAGGCAAACAGACCAATAAATTTTTTCTTTTATCTCATGAGAGTTATTGTTTTATGTGATAAATATAAAATTTTACCTAAACCTGGATATTTTAATGAAACACACACCAGACCTCTTGTGATAACTTGAATGGCAAAACTTGGGCAACGTGTTCAAGGTAAATCAACATATTTGTTTGCCATTGTCTACCGGAGTAGAATATATTTCTCTCTGCAGTGCTTATATTCACCATCATTTCCATTAATTTGAACAGCCAATAAAAAGTAGTGGTCTAATAGATTGTGAATTTTGATGATTCAGAGCTGAAAAAAGGATTGTTGTTGTTTCTTATCCCCTTGTGTAAAGATTACACGAATCCCATGAGTTCATGATCTCATGGAATGGGGTATAGGGGTGCAGCTTTCGTTGATCATGGCACCATGATCCAGGCACACTTTGGTGAAAGTCTGACTTTGCCTGTAGTTTGAGGCTGTTCCTAACACGGAAGCCTTTGCTGCACTCTAACATGAGTACGGACACAGCTCCTCCGTATTCCTGGAGTGGGACCCTTGTTGAGGACCATCAACCGGGTCAGTTGAACTCAGGATTTTTAAAAATGAAAAAAGGATTACTTCAATCAACTGTTGCCTAACATAGGTGATGGCTAACCATGAATACTTACATCATCGTAGACCTTGACACAGGCCAAGGAAACATGGTGAGCCATATGTGGCATGCGGACATAGGAATCTGGCAGAATTGCCAGGTTCTTTGTCGGCAGGATCTCTTTCTGCACATACATCACACCACATATAGGTATCTTTCAACATTCAGAGAATTCTTGGAGATTTTGTCAAAAACCACAAATATGCATTATATACATATATTAAGTCTCCAATAAGTAAATCCATTCAATGAGCCTTGTAAAAACAAAAGCAAAGAAAAAAAAAATCTTTGCTGCTTCTTTCATAAAATTGAAAATTTTAAAAATGAAATGGGGATAGAAAAAAACAAAAGGTTTTCATTGGACAAAGTTACCTAACCAGAATTCTATTGAAATCGGGTTTAATCCATCTGGAGAAAGAGAGTGACCTTTAAACTGAACCATATTTTAAAAACCCTTCAAACATTTCAGTGTCAGAGGAATATCTTTTAAAAATGTCTTGGGTAAAAGCTACATACAGACTCATTGATGCAGAAAATTATTTAGCTGCTCAAAAAAAAATCATTTATTAAATTTTAAAACAGCATCAAACATATATTATCTTGTATAATTGATAAATTTTCATTTTTCACAATTAATATATATTTTTTTTACTTATCCTTTTAGTCTAAATTAGACAAGATCTTGGAGGTCGTGCTCGTAAAGAAGCTCAAGAACTCTTCTTGGTTCTCTGTACAGGGATCTTTTGTCCTTTCCAATGCAATTTAGTAAATGTTGGGGAGTGGCCTCTTCAGTTTTGCACCTAGTGCACATGGGGAAGCTTTTGGCTCCCTCTTTATAGACTAGAGGGCGCAGGTGACCAGATTTCCATATGGCCAACTGTGTCGATTCCCTTCTGTTTAGTTGGAGGGTCTGTTTTTTGGGGTTTTCTACCTGGTACCAAGAATGATGGAAACTATCTCTATGGTTCCTTATTAGTTGTAGTTTCAGTTTGTTAATATGGTCCCTTGCTATTAATATTTTAATAATGAAGAATGTATACTAATGTATGTCACTAACGATAAAGGAAAAACACATTCTGTTTGAGTGGAAAAACTACATCAGGAATTGGCCTGTGGGGGAGACAGTGTAGCCATGTTTCCTATCCTATAATATCTCTACTGAGTTTATTAGGAATATTTAGGTACACACAGGGTAGATGGCTAATGAGACTATAAATATTATTTGAAAGAAAGATGATTTGAGTTTTTAAAAAGGAGTGTTGCAAGGCTGGAAGGTTTATAACCACCATGGGTTGCTAGCAGGTAATTTATACTATTTTCTTGCCTCTATTAGTGAAACTATTCCCAGCATCATATTGCAAGCACTGAACTTTAGCAGAACTGAAATGACGTTTTAAAATAATCCTAAGAATGCAGGGAGAGCCTTACATTGCCATAATCGATGAAGGTGACGAGTGCAGACTCTCCTCCATCCAACAATTTGGTGACCTGTCCGCGGTACCACTTCTTGTCTTCTTCAAAGATGGCGGCACAGATGTCCTTCACCCTGGGCCGATAGGTGCCGGGGTTAGGTGGGTTCTTGGCCAGGTCTGATCTTAGCGAAGTGTGCAACTCCTCCAGTCTCTTCTCTGTGCATGGCATTAACCCAAGTTAATTCCTTCCTCTGCTTTTCACAAGTGTAGACATGTGGTGCACTTACAGTAGAAGCAGTCGCCTACTTCTACCCACCATGATTATCATGGCTTGTTCTACGTGTACTAGGGATAAAACTAAAAAAAATTCTTTCCTCACCTTACGTGACTTTTAAAAGGATTATGATACAGATTGGAAAATGGTGACTAGATGTATAAAGCTCAATGTTAGTTATTTATCCTGTGCAATGCATTCAGTCATTATACTCTGTTAAATGGAACTTACTAAGAGAGCAAAAAAATAATTTAAAGAACCAAGAATTCCGCAAAGTTAACAAAAGTGTCACAAATCTGGGAGATTCAAAATAATTTTTTGATGGGGAATTTTGGCAAGTGGATATTGAGCGTCATGTTGATGAAGGAGGAGGTTACATTTCTTTTATAAAATGCAGATTCTTTAATTGTGGTCTGCAGATAATATGGACTAATTTTTACTTTCCTGGCAAGTATTTACAATTATTCAAAGCTGAGGAGTTTTTTTTTTTTTCAAATACACTTATGGACAAAACTTGAGGAAGTTGTACCTTTTAGCAGGTATATCAGGATTCAGACAATAACTCTAAAAGATATTTGATACACAGTGAACTTAATTGAAAAAACACGTGCTAACCAAATGTGAACAAAAATTTAAATTCCACATGGCTAGTATCGCTGAATGCCAGTCTAATAATATTGAACTTACTTGAAAAATAAATTTTTGCAAAGAAAAATCCCCATCAAATGAAATTTAGTTTTGGTTTGAGTTCTTATTTAAAAAGTATAAACATTTTTAATAATTTCCAAAAGCATGTAATTTTGGTAGAAATACTCCAGCTATAACTAGGCCAGTATCATAGTACACTTTGAAAATACTATAAAGAGATATAAGGAGTGATTAAACATACCATCATCCTCGTATTGTGCGTATACTGAAAGGTTTTCTTCAATCTCACTGAGGATAACATTGCGGTAGTTGAGCTTCCTGTCTTCATTCTCAGCAGTTTCATCCACCTCCTTAACCGGCTCATAGTTGGCCCAGATCTGCCACATGCAAGCTGTCCAGTACTGCCTGACTCTCTGCATTGCTGACCACTCACCCTCTTCTTCTCTGCTACGGCCTTCTGCTGAGCATCCGTCAACTGCCGGGCATACTTGGACTTCTCTCCAGTGAAGTGCACAGTCGCCAGCCCCTCTCTCACCAGGGAGACAGACAAGTTCTGGTTGTCCACCATCATCCATCCGATGTAGCCACCCTTCTTGTCTATAGATTCTATCACCACTTGGACCTGTGTACATTCACCATAAACCTCAGACCAGTAGTAACACATAGATTCAAGGTTATATTTGATTGCTACTGCTTCTTTCACAAAAAATCCTACTGAATACCCCTAAATACATTGTCATGCCGGCAATTTTTCTCAGTTGATCAAATAGGAGGCTTAGAACATTGAAATGTGTTTTTGCAATGTACATTTTTAGTTATTTTCCCCTTAGATGCTAAATTGCAAAGGTATACAACACATTTTTTTTTAAATTGTAATTTTTAAAATGTTCCATATCTCAATGCTTAGAAATAAAGTTTATCTACATGGTGTGCAGGGTAGTGAGTTAGTGTGAAGGTTACGATAAATTAAAAAAGGTTTCCCTCTATGTGTACAGGATGTTACATACCACTTTAATCTGATAGAGAAGCTATTTCCTCCCTCTACTATCTCCACTTTTATAAAATCGAAACATAACTAATTCTATACAAATAAAAATAAAACGACAAGAGGAGCTTCTTTTATAAATTTTAATGCGCAAGCTTTCGGACCTAACGTCCTTCAACAGGCATGGATAGTGGTAATACTAACCTGTTAGTATTACCACTATCCATGCCTGTAGAAGGACGTTAGGTCCGAAAGCTTGCGCATTAAAATTTATAAAAGAAGCTCCTCTTATCGTTTTATTTTTATTCATATAAACCAATTATTAAGAGTTCCTAATCGTTTAATAACTAATTCTCCAATGAAAGAAAGGAAGAATGCTATGGTCTCTCACAGGTTTTGTAGATAGTTCAGTCTAGATATTTGTCACTTCTTTTAATTCTTACATAAGTCAAGTCTGGGCTAGGACTGATGTGTAAGCAATAACTTTTTTTGTAGGATTTGTCAAGAAATATAAAGAATCTCCAGATACCAGCTTTGACCTCAGCATTGACAGTCCTTGAGAGACCATCTACAAATTCTCCCTCACTTCTCTATTGAGAATGGTAGTGTCTTTATTGACCCTGTCATATATTTATATTTTAATTATATAATATAATATCGTATATAATATATTAATCTATATATATAAAAATGAATGTATGTGTGTGTGTGTGTATGTCCTTTATGCCTGACCAAACCACTCATTGGAACGCCATGAAACTTTGGGAAGTTATTTAGTATAGTACTGGGAAGGTTTCTAGCAAATAAAATTTTTGAAATAACTTTTCGCCTAAAAATAATCAAGATAAATATTCTAATTTATCTGTTATAATTCAACAATCTGCTCTAAATATTATCATGATGATACGATGATTTTGTAATGTAGAAAATAAGGAAAGACAAAATTCAGGATGACACAGCAATTTATTTGAGACAAGAATAATGATAAAATTCATAGGCAAGATACTATTCCTTTAACTTCCAATTACCGAGGGAACCAATTAATATTGGTTTTATTCAACTTATCGAGTACATTTAAAGGGACCGGGAAAAAATGTTCACTTTATCGAGAGATTCTTTAGACAAACCTTTACTCGGGTAAAACCCGGGCGAAGCCGGGTACATCCATACAAGAATAATGATACAATTCCAAGGCAAGATACTATTCCTTTAAATTCCAATTACCGAGGGAACCAATTAATATTGAATTTATTCAACTTATCGAGTATTTTTCAAGGGACCGGGAAAAAATGTTCACTTTATCGAGAGATTCGTTAGACAAACCTTAACTCGGGTAAAACCCGGGCGAAGCCGGGTACGTCCGCTAGTATAATAATAATATTAAATCCACAGATTATTATTCTGTGATATATTGTATATATATCATAACCTATAATTTATCCTCATATAATTTGTTTGTTAACTTGTAATTCTTAAGCTTGTATTTAATGCGGTGTAATATAATAAAAGCCATTTAAATAAATAAAGCCTAAAATATATTTCTACTTTTAAATCAACCTAAATACACCACAGACTCTGTCTGGTCTACTGCACAACAACTGTCATCCTTCTGAATGGAAGAAGAAAAAAATCGGAATTATTCAGTTTAGTAAACATAGCAAGTTGTCTTTGCCCTTTTGACATTTTGATTTTGAAATTACACCCATTGGGTATACAATATATCCTAGTAAAATAAAAAATGTAAATAACTAATGGGAAAATTGATAAGGCACAATTTGGATTATAGATTATAAACACAAGGTAATAAGACCCAATCCAAATAAATAAATATAGTGTGACGTTTCGGTAACAGCGTTGTTACCATCTTCAGACAAAAGTATTGAATGAAGTATTTTTGTCTGAAGATGGTAACAACGCTGTTACCGAAACGTCACACACTATTTATTTATTTGGATTTGGTCTTATTACCTTGTGTTTGTAACTAATGGGAAATACATGGATGCAAATAAAAAGGGATAATAAAGTGATTGTAGGATATACCTCTCTCTGATGGACCAAATCCTTGGAGTACTTGTGGGCTTCGTCTCCATAGGGCTCTCCATCAGTTTTGTTCGCTATGCTGCTACTGCGGGGGCAGGTGATACCTGGTGGCACAAACATGTGAACTAGCTGCCATGAGAAATCTTGGATGTGGTCTCTCATTAGGGCTATGTCATTGATGATGATTTTAGCAGAGATCAGGTCCCTTGTTCAAATGGTCCCCCTAATGGGAAACTTAAAAACTAGATGAAACATAAAATAGAGATTATAAAACTATTTTAGAGGCGTGATATTCTTTTTTAAAATAAAACAATTTCTACTGTCCTTACTGCGATGGAAAAATTAAAGGGAGGGCCTGGCTCATCAGTGGTGAACCCTCCCAGCGGTTTCCGCTGCCGCAGCCGTTTCCGCTGCCGCAGCCGTTTCCGCGGAAACCGCTGGGAGGGTTCACCACTGATGAGCCAGGCCCTCCCTTTAATTTAATTTTTCCATCGCAGTAAGGACAGTAGAAATTGTTTTATTTTAAAAAAGAATATCACGCCTCTAAAATAGTTTTATAATTTGATAACAGATGGCGCTCTAGTACATCGTAATAAAATAGAGATGCTAAATAAATTCATCACTCATAAAATTACGACCCAACCATTGATAAAACATTAGGTGGTAGGTAGATAACCTAAATTATAGAGCTGCTTCCAATACAAGGCAGAGGGGGAGAGTTTATTACTGATGACACTCCCAATATTTGTTATTGATAGAATTTAACCCTCTGTTGTCCAGATTAACTGATCCACTAGCCAGAGATTGGCAAGACCTATCAGCATTAGTGAGCAAATGGGGTGTTGAATTAAAGATTGTTTGATTTCATTTATAATTCTGATGATGGCAAAAGGATATCAATAAGGTAATAAAGTATATGGAATCTTTATAAACAGACACTTTCCTGCTAGAGGACACCTTGATACAAAGGTCAACTTACATCTCCAAAATTAACCATTTTTGTCAATATTAGCTACTTTCAGGTAAGAATACCTCTCTATAAAGCTCACTTTGGCTCTACAACTCTTTTAAACATATATAGTACTAGACAGGTGACCCGGGCTTCGCCCCGGGATTGACCCGTGTGCATATCTACCCGAATGATATATATTTAGATAAGATTTTTAAATAATTGTTTGTTATTAGCATTATCTATTTGTTTGCATCAGCATAATTTGATCTAATCTTTGATAGAGGGCGCTGTTCTTGAGCTAAGTAGAATAATTTGAATATATAGTTTTAATAATTGATTTATATATTTTTTAAAATAGCCTATCGTCTTCCCCGTATTTTTTTTACCTATGTATGGAAATTTTGGTTTGAATTAGTGAACTACTGCGAATTTGTATACCGGACATACAAACAAACAAACATACAAACATTCATTTTTATATATATAGAAGATATATCTTTAATTAAAAAGGCATATATTGAATCAAAAAATCATTTATTTTACCAATATTTCAGCTGGCTGAATATTGGTAAAATAAATGATTTTTTGATTCAATATATGCCTTTTTAATTAAAGATTTATCTATGGATTGCTCTATTTTCAAAAAAATAGTATATATCGTATCCTATGTGTTTGTGTGTCAGCTCCCTGCCACCAGGCAGCGCAAGCATCAGCCACATGACACTATATATTTTGTATTCTTTAAGATGGTCATTGTTGTAGTTAGTTGCATGTATAAGTGAAATATTGATACATTATTTTTGATCCAATATATGCCTTTTTAATTAAAGATCTATTTATGAATTGCTATATTTTCAAAATACCTGTCTATAGCGCCTCCTCTTTGGACTCACCAAAATAGGGTGCTATAGACAGGTCACTTTTAATGTAAAATGTTTAAAATCGGGCGCTATAGAGAGGAAGGCGCTATAAACAGGTTTAACTGTATATGATTATATATAAGTAATGAGTCTGAAAACAGTTTGTAAAATATGTAAGAAAGGTTGTTGAAGGTGCAGGATGTATCAGGTATCTAAAGACAAATATTCACTCATTATACCAGACATCATTCTAGCACAAGAGATGAAACAGCATGACATTCTTGTGGCAACTACACTCTATGTAGATTGATGAGGCACAATTTGGATTATAGATTATAAACACAAGGTAATAAGACCAAATCCAAATAAATAAATAGTGTGTGACATTCAGTACTTTTGTCTGAAGATGGTAACAACACTGTTACCGAAACGTCACACGCTATTTATTTATTTGGATTTGGTCTTATTACCTTGTGTTTATACATTCTATGTAAATATTGAGATTCCTGGAAGTTGTCAGATCCATTAGTGTGAAAGGAGGTGACTGGCCCTGTGGCAAAGAGCTAAAGCCCAAACAGTGTTCCGACACCAAAACCACGGCCCAGTTTATGCTGGAAGTTCAAGATATGATTGACAAGGGTCCTGGAACCTTTATGTGAGCCATCACCAGAGATCTATATGTGAACCTCCAGAATATGGTTTATGAAAACTTTTAGTACAAGTCCTATGTCAAGGAGTCTATATCAAAGCAAAGCTGGTAGCATCAGTGAATGTCTCCTCAGTATTTAGAATCATGTGCTAGGTGGTTCTTCTTGGACAAGAAAAATTGTATCCAGGATCAGAAGTTTAGGACCACCTAACTCTCCAGACTAATACATGTGGGGTGAGCTTGAACATGAAACCTTAGACAACATCCACTGATATGTTGATGCACTAAAAGCTGCCATTGTCGCTGCAATGTTAATAAGGGCCATTCAATAGAGGCATGGCCATGTTTCCAACCATGTATTGAGACTGAGAGTACTTGATATCAAGTCTGAGGTTTGTGGTAAAGTGTCCCCCTTCTACACCACATATGACAGTGTGTACAGGGAGGTGTGCTCACCAGCCAGCAGGAAAGTGATGAGCGAGTGGTCCCTGGTCAAAAGGACCCTGAAACGGGATCCGCCAAGTACATAGTCCACAACAGCATCCTGGAGTCCAGCCCGTTGGAAGGAGGAGAGGAAAGCTTTGCATTTATTGGCATCCTGGAGAACACAACCATATAATGAGCCAGTTCAAAATTGCATTAGCAGGGTTAGAAAATGACCAGAAAAGTGGCTATAAAAGCTGGTTAGGATGTATAGAGCCGCTAATAAGGCAGATACACAATCGTCACTCAACCAGTAAACCAACAATACTGGCGGTAGCTTACATTGAAGAGGTTGATCCGGATGTGGGAATGCTCCTTTTTGCAATGGAGCCCCACCCCGTCAGTTGAAGCTTTATTCTCTGCCGCTGCCAGAATGTCGTAGCAGGAGGAGCGCCTATCGTCATCCTGCTTGTAGCGCACCACTGTGGCCAGTCCCTTGGATACCAGGCCCTCCGCAACATTCCTGGACACACAGATTGAGCATTTAAAAGGAAAAATTGATCAGAATTAACAAATATATAGTCAACACAAGGTAATAAGACTAAATCCAAATAAAGAGTGTGTGACATTTCGGCAATAGCATTGTTACCATCATGCTATCAACAATGCTATTAGTGAAATGTCATACCTTATTTATTCACATGGATTTGGTCTTATTACCTTGTGTTCTATAGTCTATATTCCAAAATATATAGCCAAAATAATCCTTTATATCCCATAAATTTTCATAAAAATATGAATTAAAAAAAAAAAAAATGCAGAAAAACTTAATTGGGACTGCTGATATTTAGGACTGACCCAGCAGGTATTGATAAGAAATGGCTTAAAGCATTGATGCCACCATGTTCTCACAGACTAGATTTCTATCATTGTGTCATTATTATCTGTGAATCTTTTTCAGACAATAAATACTAATGAAACAATTATTCTCTAACTTTATATATGACTTTTTTTTTTAAACTTTCAACATATAGCCTATGCAAAACCTAAAATTAAGACATAATTAGCCTAATTAGGAATTATAAATTATCAAAATATGATAGTAGTGATTTACTTCAATTACTTTATTCCAATATTTCTGCTGTCATCCATAATCATGAAATTATATTTTGATAAAGCATATTTGATGCCAAGTTTTGAATGGTCTAATGTTTAACACATGTTGAGCACACAGCACATTGATAATGGGAAGCTGGAATATAGTATTAAAAAGGCTGACACTCACTCCTCACTTTCTTACTGCTACTCTTTTTGTGTTGTTTTTTCTTGCTTCCCTCTTTCTCTTTCTTCTGTTTATATTGTTGTTTCCTTTGTCTCACTGCTTTGTTCTTATGCATACCTCTGGTGAATCCTGTATAGGGTCAGTGACCCTGAATAAAGGCTTTTTTGTTGTTGTTGTATTAAAAAGGCTGAAGTAAATCATTTTAAAATCTATTATAGAGCCAACCTATGGTGTCTTCCATAGAGGGTTTACTTATTAAACCTATGTAGATTACATTTATGATAAGTAAAACACCAATTTTTGCATTGTAAGAATTTACCATAACTTATCATCACTGAATTATCATGACCGATTTTCTGATGAGAGACAGAGTTTGCCATGTTTTTGGGCGATTTTTCATGGGAGACTCTACTGTATATATTAATGATTTCTTATTATTACAATTGCTACTGCAATAAATTACCCTTTATATTAATTATATGAAGGCTAAAATTTTACACAGGTCTACAAAACTTAAGGAAGTTGTACCTTATAGCATATATATATCATTCAGAAAAATATTTTCTGAATCCCGATATATATATGCTATAAGGTACAACTTCCTTAAGTTTTGTCTATCAGTGTTATCAAAAAATGTATATAAACAATATTTGTTAGGAAAACATTCTACCGGAAAAACTACATTAGTAGTCTTCTTCTTTCTTATCTCAAAGACATGATAATCATGGTGGGTAGTTAGCGACTGCTTTTACTGTAAGCGCACCACATGTCTACACATGTGAAAAGCGGTTCGACTTTGCACTTACAAATGTGCCAGAGCCCCGTTTGGTTACTTGCACTCGCTGGTGGGGTTGGACTTTTGCAAGAATCGGGGGCCATTGGAGCATTTTTTTTTTTTTAAACAGAAAAAAAGTGTCCAATGCGGGAATCGAACCCGGGTTGTAGTGGTCGAAAACCAAACGGTTTAACCAGCCTTCCACCGACCCCCTACACTACATTAGTAGTACATTATTAAAATAAAAATCATTAGATTTTTCTTAATTTTTTTTTCTTTAAATTCATGTTTTCAGAATTATCATATGATAAAGCCATGGTAGGAGAATCATCACATCAGGTGGAAAGTAGGCGCTATGGCATCAGTGCTGATAGACAACCCAGGGGTACACTTACAAGGAATTGATCATGACAGTGCAGACTTCCTTCTGCGGATAGTTATTTTCTGCTGGCTGAATGTAATCCAAAGTGACATTGACCTTCTTGCCAATGAGCTTCTTGCGCAGATATTCCCTGGCCTCGTACACGAAGGGAATGTCATAGGGACGAGGAGTATTGGGCTGACGTGGGGGACGTATACCAGACAGGAAGATCTTCTTCACTTTGTCATCAGCCAACTTGACATTGAAGGATTCGGCACTAACGATCTCTACAACACGAGCTGTGTATTCCCGCTCCTTGGAGGACAGAGGAGGGCTGCTGGGAGTGTAGTTCTGCCAGAGCTTGATCCTCTTCTCCTTCGCCACCCTACACAGACAATAGCAGTCAGTACCATCCTGTACAGAGTATAGTGTTACCACAGTTTATTCTCAATTCAAGGTGTAACTTATTTAACCTCATTATCATTTAGTGCCATACAATCATCAGCCATCATGGGATTTCACCTAGTGGTGTGAAATTATTTTCACTTGTCCCACACCACAGTTTGCCCTCTCATGGAATTCGTGTAATCTTTACACAAGGGGATAAGAAACAACAACACATTGCCCTTTAAGATTCTGATTAAATTTAAATCCCCCTTGAGCCCAGCTTTAGGTAATGAATGCACAATTCTAGTGTAATAACACATAAAGTTGAAATTATCCTATAATATATATAAAGCAGGAAATTTCTAGTCATCTGGTATATATTGTAAATTTTCTGTATGCAATGAACACTACAAGCTAATAAGACCAAATTTAACACTTTAGACCCGAGGGACGTGAATTCGCGCCCTCGATTTTCAAAATTAAATATAAAATCGCCGGCGGCCGACACGAATTCACATCCACCAGGATCTTGTCTATCTATCAGTGGGTTGGGGAGATGTCAGCTGACCTAATGTACCTGTAAAATATTACGTGAGATCCAGATCGCCTTTTTTTATATAAATATATTTTATATATATAGATATACTATAATTCCCAATGAATACGATAAAAAATATTTTGACAAAGATCCTAATGAGCCTTCTAGTTTATTCAATCACCACAGTCTACACTTGAAGAAAAGAAGTGGCAAAGATTTTCATCAATAGATGGCAGGCTGAGATAGGCTAGAACTGTCGACATGAAAAGTAGTCTGCATTTATAATAGTATAGATGAGGGAGGAGGTTTACCGTTCTGCTGTGCGGAGTTTCTCAGCTCCACAGGTCGCCAAGGAAATGCTCCAGTCAACACAGCGAGCAAAGCCGTCGCGGAGGAGATGCTCCGCAATGTTTTGGCCATTCTGCTCAACAATGTGTTAGTGCCTTGTGGAAGTATAGTCTTTAAGGGATTTCTAAACACTTGGTGCTCATCAATGGAGATTTGGCAATTTCAGGATTCCTCTCAGGCAAATGTATACTGCCTGGTAAACTATGGTCTTATCGAAAGACAAGCGTCAAAGAGGACAAAATTTTGGTCAAAATTATTCAACCTAAAAAAACAGAAAGGCCTTGAGCGAAAGCTGCTGAATAACAAACTGTTAATAAATAAATAGAGAGAAAGAGAGTAAAAAATCCCTTTCACTCAATAGAAAGGTATTTTGCCAATTTCAGCAAGTAAAAAACACACAAATCAACAACAAGGCTATACATTGAATGGTGTAACAAAATCCAAGTTAATTGGAAATTAATAGAGAAAAGTTGGTGTGAAGAATGTGGTGTTGGATTGTGCTAAATTTCCCACTTTGAAAAATTAATTATTTCCAATTAACTTGATGAATACTCTTTTTATAAACATTACAAGGCAACAAGATCAAATCCAAATGAGTAATTTAAAAGTGACATTTTAGTAACAGCCTTGTTACCAAACCTGAAGGTGGCAACTGCTGTTGTTGAAGTAAATGTTATTCTCTCCATTGTTACATGTATTATAATTTAAAAATGAACAGGTTTCATTTATACGACATCCATTGTTGTGGAAAGAGTTGGGAAAGAAGGGGATTAGAGTGGTTTGTCAGCAAGATGATAACAACCACCTTATCAGTGAGGATAATGCAGGAATTGTTGAATATCAAGTACAGCAGCACAGAAGAGAGGATACTTCTCTACAAAGGACACTTCCTATTACCAAAATTACCCATTTTATTCATTATTTTCCTATAGAAAGAGACCTCTCTAAAAGACACATTGGCTCTGCAACAAAGTGTCCTTTATAGAGAGGTTCTACTGTATGTGTCTGAAAGGTTATATTTAAGGTTATAAAGTTAGCCAGGTAGGTGGGTGAGAACTTACGGGATGGAGGATGGAGCCAATGACGTTGGTATTGCTGGAAGACTCCAGGATCACTTCCACATCCTTCTGAAGGAGTCTCAGCTCTGTGTAGAATTTGGCCTCCTCAGCCAGATTGTCAGGTTCCTCTGACTTCACCATGGGGCACTGCACACCATGGGAATAAATGCTGTGTTGTAGGATGAGACATATGGTGACAGCAGTGTGACATTCAATGTCACATGCACCAACAAAGATAGCACCTAAAGTTACGTCGGATGTCTGAACTGAATATTAGAACAGTGCACAACCTTTACACATAACCTAAGACACGCTTAAACTGATGTCAAAGCACCGTTGTGGATGATACTTCAACTATAAGAAGACAATATAAAATAAAGAAATTCATTTTTATCTCAATATAACTATATTTATATGGAACCAATAGGATATTTCACAGAAATGTTGTAATATGCCCAGCAGGTAACAGTGATGGGACACTTCATAGCTTTCATCGCCTGTTTGGAAGCTAGAGCAAACCCCTTATTTCTTTATTTGAAATTGCATATATGAATTGGATCAAAAATAAATTGTATTTAACAATATTTTAATTGGGCGCACACTGGCCAATCTTTAATAAAATACCGAAGTATATATTTAAGTTGAAAGATATATTGAATATAATTATAGAAAAGTGCATACCTGGATCTGGGAAATCTCTATCAAATTATTGCACAAAAAAAAGTTAAAAGTTTTAACCAGTACAATTTCACTTTTCTACTATTTTTTAAAAAGTTTTTTTGTATAAAAATTGAAAAAGAGGGAGCAAAACCCTCAAAATATTTTGAAAAAAATATTATCACAGAGATCCGGGTAACTCTTTTTTTTTACAAAACCATTTGTATATCCTTTACTAGTGTGATCTACAAGGAGGGCCTTCAATAAGACCCTGAATAACTTAGAAAGCAGTTTGAAATAGGACTTTATGACGATACCTATAATGAGAATTTTTCATTTAGAACTAACCCAATAAGGATTCTGCATAGTGGCACAAATGTAAAGAATGAGACACTTCTATAATGTAATTAATTGATGCCAAAAGGGCCTATTATTTGCAACTTATTAGTTGAAGAGCAACACTCAAAGTAATTTAAAAATAATTTAATACTATCAGATAATCAAAGCTTATGTTCATTCACAAGGTAATAAGACCAATTCCAAATAAATAAATTGTGTGTGACGTTTCGGTAACAGCGTTGTTACCATCTTCAGACAAAAGTACTGAATGAGAGAATTTTACCACAGCATACTTTTCTCTCATTCAGTACTTTTGTCTGAAGATGGTAACAACGCTGTTACCGAAACGTCACACACTATTTATTTATTTGGATTTGGTCTTATTACCTTGTGTTTATAATCTATAATCCAAATTGTGCCTTATCAAGCTTATGTTCATTGTTTCATTAAATACCTTTAACAAGGATTCCACTTCATAGTGCTGGATATATAAGCAAAACAGTCAAATCAATATTAGAGCAGCGTAATATTATAAGCTGGCAATTCACTGAGAGGATTCACCACTGATGACCCAGGCCTTCCCAATATATATTTTTCATTGCAGTACGGGCAGTAGAACTTATTTTAAAAAAGAAGCATATATGTTTAAATAGTTCTAAATTTGAGTAGAGAAAGAGCTCAAGGAGGTTATAATATCTTGATCAGGCAGATGGGCAGTAGTGCACCAGCTAGCAGAAAATACAGAACAACCACTTTCATTCAATTGACTATTTCAACCTGCTTTCAAATCCAAGTTAACTGGCTATAATATTCAACACCTACTTCAATTCAATAGGAAGCAGCTTTCCCTTGGGCTGTTGAATTAAAGTGGCTTGACTATTTACAAAACTTTTTAAAAATTTAATTTCTTAATAGTGGCCATATATGAACATTTTCAGGAAAAAATTCAACTAAGTGGCTCAACATACTAGAGGTTTTTTGGCTTGCATTGAATGCACTAAACAGGAGCTTTGGGAGAGGTCGCTGCTTATTATAAAACAGCTCGAGGAGCATGAACTCATGTAATCTTTACACAAGGGGATAAGCAACAACAACAAAACTAGGTAAGAGCTAGGAGGACTTACTCGGATGCCAGAGATCATCAATGTGATGGAAGTATAGTCCGGGAGAAGAAGGGCCTTGACCGTGGAACCATCCCTGACATGTTCAATGATGGCTGGCACAGGCTTGCGCTGGTATCTCTCCACCAAGACCCGAGGATCCTCTACAGTGGTCGTCAAGATCCGAACATGTTTCTCCAGTTCCTCTTGAGGCCCATGAATGCCCTTGCCTTCTTCTTTGGCCTTCTCCATGGCATTCCTGAGGTTCTCATTCCTGAAACCCACCCATGGATACAGATGCTACATTCTGTGGGAACAATACCAGGAGGTAAAATGCTAACAAAACTATCCCCTGACCAATATTTCCATATCTTTAATACGGTCCAAGTTTATTTATAATTTATGTTTATCTTGGTGTGGAGCATGTTGTAAACACAAAGTACCAAGTTGAAATATATTTTGAATATATTTTTTTTCTGCTTATCCCTAGTACACGTGGTGGTACAGGCCATGATAATCATGGTGGGTAGTTAGCGACTGCTTTTTTTACTGTAAGCGCACCACATGTCTACACATGTGAAAGCAGTTTGACTTTGCACTTACAAATGTGCCAGAGCCCCGTTTGGTTACTCGCACTCGCTGGTGGGGTTGGACTTTTGCAAGAATCGGGGGCCATTGGAGCATTTTTTTTTTCAAACAGAAAAAAGTGTCCAATGCGGGAATCGAACCCGGGTCGTAGTGGTCGGAAACCAAACGGTTTGACCAGCCTTCAACCGACCCCCCCTGAATATTTAAATTGTTTGAATAGAATTTTTTCTGGCTATGTGCTTATAATTATATTAAAGATTAAATAGTTCATATTATAATAGTGCGGGGGTTTTGTGATCAATAAATATTTATCATAAAGATAGAGGCTGCCTGGCCGGCATTTATATTTCTATGAAAAATAGACACGTCGGTCAGTTAGTTTTTTATTTTCTCAATGTTTCGACAAAAATCTTCTGTCTTCGTCAGGAGAAGTAAATAAAAATAAAGCATTTGGCAAGGCGTTAAAAATTGTTCTGAGGTTGCAAGGGCGTTCTTACATGTCTATTTTTCCTTAAAAAAAATATTTACTAAGTAAAATAATTTTACAGGGACTTGTAGCTATGTGAAGTCCAATTTTCTATTAATACTGTTGCTCTCTTTTATAGATCCTCCTAACTCCGCCCTTGCCGGTCCCAAGCCCGGATGAAAAAGGAGGAGGGGGAGCAGTAACAAGCTCACTAAAAAACCTGGGCTCAGCTGGCCCGGCTGATAGTACCCTGTAAGGGCTTCTGATCCAGGGATACAGGATGAGCAGCGTTTGTACTCCATGTTAGGAGCGGCTGCACATGGCGTCTGTTCCTCATGTCAGGGGTGGTCATTTCTTTTGGAGCTAAGTCGGCCTGCCACTGAGTAGTGCTCCCAGTCTTAATGACAAAGGCAGACGCATTCTACTTCACCCAGTGTGGAGATAAGAAAGAAGAGATAGTTCCTCCTTTCATTCTAGAACTACTCCTGTATATTTTGTTATATGATTTCATATGTGTGTTTGTTGGTGGAAAACAACCTGATATCAAATCACATATTGGGCACTTTTTTTCTGTATGTATGCTTCAAAGATTCCAGATTCTTTAAATAGTCCAACCCCATCTGCGAATGCAAGTAACCAAATGGGACACTTGCGCATTGTTAGTGCAAAAATGTGGAACTGTTTCCTATATGTGCAGACATATGGTGCACTCAACAGTATAAACGGTTTCTAACTGCCACAATTATCATGGCCTGTACCAGGTGTACTTGGGATATGTAAAATAAAAAGGCTTAAACCATTTTTTTTTTACTATTTCATTTACTAAATATATATATAAGCATATAGGGCGCCTCTCCCATCAAAATAAACGTCAAAACTACACACCATCTATTGACCATGGCCACAAACTAGCAGCCTCAGGTCGGTGACAAAGCAATAATGCCAGCTTTGGAAAACTGAGAAGCATCCACCTAAAGACCATGATTTAGGGCTAATGGCCCTCATTGGCCTAGGGCGGACTTTATTCCATGAGATCTATACGGGATCTATTGGAATCTTCACAATCTGCCAAAGAGATGTTTAGCTTGCAAAGTGGCTGGGGCAAATCTATGACCAAAATATAGATGGAAATCTTGCAAGGAGGAAAATCATCTATAAAAGCATAAGCCGCCTCTCCCATCAAAATAAATGTCAAACCTAGACGCCATCTGACATTTTGACAGGAGAGGCAGCTTATGCTTTTATAGATGATTTTCCTCCTTGCAAGATCTATACATCTTAACTACACATCGCCTCTACCCAGCACGTTGTTATAAGGCTATAGCTGAACAATTGCTCGCACTAATTAAATAATAACTATGCATTTTCAACATTTGAACATAAGACAATTACAAATAACAATTTTTTAAAATACATTTAAAATGTTAGAACTATGTTAAGATCATGCTTGGTCATGCAGCATGTCAGATCCACATAAGCAAGATAATCCAGCATTGGACCTCAGTGTTGTTAGTATATGACCCAATTGCCTGTTATATTTGGCTGAAACCATTGACAGCATGCCTTACCTACATTCATTCCTGGCCAGATAGAATAATAAGTCAATAGAGAAGTAACTTACTGCATGGCATTGAGACGGAGAGTGGCCAGTCCCTCTCGGAGTAAGGCCTCGGTCATGTTCTCTCCATTCTTGTCTACACACAGCACAGCTGACAGAGAAAGAACAGTAGAATGCAGTGGATGAGTGACAAAAACCATCAATTTCCAACAGCCACAACCTGGTTCAAATCCTGTAAGAGGCACTTTTTTCTGAACAAAAAAAATTGCTCCAATGGTTCCAAATTCTTGCAAAAGTCCAACCCCACCAGTGAGTGAAAGTAACCAATGGGGGCTCTGGCATATTGGTAAGTGCGAAAGTCAAACGGCTTTCCACATGTGGTGCACTTACAGTAGCAGCTGCCAAATACTACCCCCATATTTATCATCTGGTTCAATTCACATAAATAGGTACCGCTCAGCAAGAGCAACCTAGTTCATGATAATTGAACAATGAATAATATGTGAAGGTTATTCACATATTAAACAAATTTTAACGAGGGATTCAATCCCGGTTCATGACTGTCGGGAATCGAACGTGTTACCCTCTCATCCACCGACTTATTGTCGGGAATCGAGCGTGTTACCCTCTCATCCACAGACTTTTTCCTGATATATTTATCATCTGGTTCAAATTCACATAAATAGGTACCGCTCAGCAAGAGCAACCTAGTTCATGATAATTGAACAATGAATAATATGTGAAGGTTATTCACATATTAAACAAATTTTAACGAGGGATTCAATCCCGGTTCATGACTGTCGGGAATCGAACGTGTTACCCTCTCATCCACCGACTTATTGTCGGGAATCGAGCGTGTTACCCTCTCATCCACCGACTTTTTCCTGATATATTTATCATCTGGTTCAAATTCACATAAATAGGTACCGCTCAGCAAGAGCAACCTAGTTCATGATAATTGAACAATGAATAATATGTGAAGGTTATTCACATATTAAACAAATTTTAACGAGGGATTCAATCCCGGTTCATGACTGTCGGGAATCGAACGTGTTACCCTCTCATCCACCGACTTATTGTCGGGAATCGAACGTGTTACCCTCTCATCCACAGACTTTTTCCTGATATATTTATCATCTGGTTCAAATTCACATAAATAGGTACCGCTCAGCAAGAGCAACCTAGTTCATGATAATTGAACAATGAATAATATGTGAAGGTTATTCACATATTAAACAAATTTTAACGAGGGATTCAATCCCGGTTCATGACTGTCGGGAATCGAACGTGTTACCCTCTCATCCACCGACTTATTGTCGGGAATCGAGCGTGTTACCCTCTCATCCACAGACTTTTTCCTGATATATTTATCATGGCCTGTACCACATGTACCAAGGATTTTTTAAGTTACGGGAGGATGGTATTTATGTACCAAAACGGGTGTTATGACTCATTCTTTAGGACCACCTTCAAGAGTTTTACTGAGGTGAGAAACATGATGCATTAATAACATTTTGTACAAATAAATTTATCTAATGCATTGTTCTAATGCATGTTTAAGGGAGAGGTGCCTCCCTATCCCCCGATTTACACGGTAGATACATTCCTGAGAAAAACGTGTAAATCAGGGGATAGGTGTACACAGAAATAAAAATAAAATGCATTGACAGGTTAAAAATATGTAGTCAGCACATAAGCTTGGGATTCCTCATGAGATGTGTACACAGCGCATGTGTTCAATCACAGTAGCATTTAGTATAGTGCGATAAAAACAAAAAAAAAAAATTATTTGGAAAACCGTGTAAAAGCGAAAACGTGTAAAACAAGTACCGTGTAGTAAATCGGGGAATAGGTGTATATTTAAAAATTTGTTTATGTGAATGTAGGGAACTTTAGACTAGCCCTTCAAGTCAACACTTAAAAATATAGAACTAGATCAGGTTTGAAGAAAGAATATAAATTCACTTTGGGAAAGTTTTGGATAGATTTATGATAAGGTATTGAGATATTTGGACATTGATAAGAAGTTCAAGATAAACCTATGGCCAAAGGCCTGTTACCTTTTATTCTCTGCTCACTGTCTATAAAGTATGGAGGGAATTTGTATTATGTACAATCTCAAAAAAGAACCCTATTTAAAAAAATATATATATTTTAATAGAAATTTTAAATTTTTATATTACACCTATCCCCCGATTTACACGGTAGATACGTTCCTGAGAAAAACGTGTAAATCGAGGGATAGGTGTATATTAAACTGTCAAATCTGAATAGGTGTTCGACCCCTCATGAATCAGAGCCTGCCAATATTCTTTTCAACATAGGTAGTATAGAGTAGAATATCGCATTTAGTATAGTGCGATAAAAAAAAAAAAACTTATTTGGAAAACCGTGTAAATGCGAAAACGTGTAAAACAAGTACCGTGTAAATCGGGGGATAGGTGTATTTCAACCTCCAGAGATTATATTACAATGAAAATTGCATTTTTGAAACATTTTTATATATATATATAAACAACTCAATTTTAATACAGCCCAGTGGACCACTCATCACTCTGGAATCGACCATCCTCAAAGTGTTAAAGAGGTTTTTTTTTTTTTTTTAAATATCAACTACAAAGAAATGTCATATAGAAATGTTATATGTATATCAGGCTCTAAGGTGACAGAGATTGCAAGTTTTTTTTTTTTTTTTCAACTACTAAGATTATGACTATGGCACCCAAAAAGAAATCCATCCATAAAACCATGTTCTCTACACAGAGGCAATAATTTCTGATTTTGAACGCTGTCAACAAAGCCATTTCCTAACACAAGAAGTATTTTTGAAAAGAAGCCATGTTTCCAGTGGCGGCCACTTACCAGGTCCGAGGTAGACAGTACCGTACTCCCGGGTATTTACTTTGGTCTCAATTTCAAAGGTAACAACGTTACCCACCAGCTTCTTCCTCAGGTATTCTCTTGCGTCCCAGGCATAGGGCTGCACACCAGGTTTGTGAGCTGCTTTGACACTGAGCCGCGCGTGATGACTTACTTGATCCTTAAGGTCCGCCTCATTAACCTCTGTGACTCCAGCAGCTGGGCGGCGGGCAAGTTTGGGAGCATTGATGCCAGAGAGGTTTATCTGCTTCTCTAAAGGAGGCCCATTTGGCTGAGGGGGGCCTCGGACAATGATGGTATCACCCGAGAGGACCTGACACCACAGGTTAGATGGTCATACAATGGTAGAGGATGGGAGGCAGAGCTTCTGTTTTCTCTTCACTCCAGAAGGTATCTTGCCAATTTATGATACCAAGTAAAAAGAGAACAGAAACAAGCAATTAGAATTTTCCAAAGCAATTATTTGACTGACCTTTTAAAAAAATTATGTGGTAAAAAAAAAAAGTACTTTAAAAATAAATGTAAATGATGTGTATCTAAGAAAAATCTGCCTTAAGCAGTTGTGTGCTCAGAGAACAAGATAAGTCCACCTATGTGATAGATGGCCACATGGGGCAGTTTCAACCAAATACTAAATTTTATTCAGTTTATTGAGAAATTACAACAACAACAACAAAAAGCCTTTATTGAGGACCTCTCGTCCTATATAGGATTCGCCAGTTTACAGAGTAATTGAAGAGAAGATAACTATGAATACAGAGAGAAACCTATATGTAGTGGGTATAGTATAGTATTTTCTACACTGTGACTATATACAACAGCAGCAACAAGCCTTTTACTGGAATCAAAGTCCCATACAGGATTCGTCATTTTAATCCTGACATAGATTATTTGCATATAATTATTTACATCGATTAGATTATGTATATAGCCTCCTCTTCTCTTCAGCCGTCTTCCAGAATTTGAACAACGCAAAAGCTCCAGCTCCGTTTCTCACCACCTCATTCAACAGGAGCTCCAAAGAGAGTCCCTCAAGGCCTATTTCACTGAGGAGCACTTCTCGTTCGTCTTTCAGCCCCCTACATGAGAGTATATGGTGATGTAGCCCCGGCTCCATTCTTGTCCCGCAAATCTCGCATGTCCATCCGTCTGTTTTAAATATTCTGGGGCGATCATCAGCAAAGAGCACCGAGAGGATTCTGAGTCCGGCAATACACCGTTTGACCCGGAGCGGGAAATCGCTGGACAGATAGTGTTCCGGTAACGGAGTTGAGCAGATGTTTTTATAGTGGGGGTAAAGTCTTGAATTTATTATTCTTGTGTGATCCTTTTGCAGAGACTGGTCTATTGCAGTCCTTATTAGTTTATTGAGAAATTAAAATGTTCTCCAAGAAGTAGGAGATTTCAGAAATAATAAAATCTAAAGGTGTGCAAGCACCCATTAAATAGCTAAGGCCTCTAAATGACAACAAATTTGCTTACAATCTACCCTGGCTTGTTGGATGTCAACTTGAAACCCACACTAGTTCAATAAATGTTACCTCTAATAAATTTACATGATTATCATGGTTGGTAGAATATTATGAGAGGCCTGTAACACATGTCTAGACATGTACAAAACAGTTTGTATTTCCTGTGGAAGAGAAGAAGCCTTAAAAAGGTCTTTCAAAAGACAAAATATGTAGTTTTATAGGCACCTTGAACAAGAGATAAACACCTGTGTCCTCAGTGATAAGACAAAACATGTAAAAACTAGTCTTGGTAATTAAATAACAGTTCTTGGGAAAACTATTTTTAGCAAATATTCTAAAAACTTATTTCATATTTTTATATTTCATATTCTCAACTCCACCTTTGCCGGTCCCAAGCCCGGATGAAAAAGGAGGAGGGGGAGCAGTAACAAGCTCACTAAAAAACCTGGGTTCAGCTGGCCCGGCTGATAGTACCCTGTAAGGGCTCCTAATCTAGGAATACAGGATGAGCAGTGTTTGTACTCCACGTTAGGAGCGGCTGCACATGGCGTCTGTTCCTCATGTCAGAGGCGGCCATTTCTTTTGGAGCTAATTCGGCCTGCCACTGAGTAGTGCTCCCAGTCTTAATGACAAAGGCAGACGCATTCTACTTCACCCAGTCATGATGGTTGTCAAATACCATCAAGGGTCACAACTTGATACCCTAATGATTGAGTGGAGATAAGAAAGAAGATTTCATATTTTTAGATTTGTTTTTACTGCAAACATGTGCTGCAAGCATTCTAATTTTCACCTGCGCATTTGAGAAACAAAATTGAGCATAAAAGAATTCAATGCTACCACTATAATCTTGCTATATTGGCAGAAATACTCAACTGGATAGTTTAAAGTAAATATCAGAGGTAATGAAAATAAACATATCTAAAACTAGGACCAGGTACATATCAACAATCCCACAATTGATTGGCCCCGACACAGCAAAATGTTGAACACGTGCAGAGCTTTTGCTACTTAGGAAAGCTTGTTACACATGCTGCTATTGCAGAAGTGAAAAATTCAATCCAAATACTACAGACTCAAAAAGCAACTTAGTTTCACAGCAGCACAAATTACTTTTGAAGACATTAGTGTGGAGCCTATATGGGGAATGAAACATGGATGCTGTCAGCCAATGGCCAAAAAGCCTAACATTGAGATGTGGTGCTGTAGATATGTTATCTGAAAATATCTTGGACTGCTCATGTTTCAAATGATGATTTGTTATCTATAACTGGAGAGGGGACAAATGCTTCATTTTGTTGTTTTTTATCCCCTTTTGTAAAGATTATACAAATTCCATGAGTTCACGCTCCTTGAGCTGTTTGATGACAAGCAGCGGTCTTTCCCTCAAGTCCTGTTTAGAGCATCTAATCCAAGCCAAAATGTGTTCTGGAGCTGCAGGTGCCAAGCTAAATTTTGACCAAGTGGAGGGTAGGATTTTGTTATTATTTTCTATCTTCAATTGCTTGAGATTGTTCTAAATCTTGTTAGTGATAGAGGCCTCATTAATATACTAGTAAACAGAAATGGCATGCATCTCTTTCCTCCTCTCTAGGGGTTATTTTAAAAGAAGAATCTCTCAGACATTGTTTATGCTGGTGGCTGCTCAAGTTAGGTTATTGCAACAACAGTACCTAATTGTCCGTGACAAAAATCACCTGTGAATTTATAGACATGTTGGGAATGGCATTTGCAACATCACATTATAACACTTTTAAGCATGGCGCACATAAACTACACCTGTGATATATGACATGCTGGCCACAACCAAGCTGCATGAGTTGACAAGATTTTTCATGCTATGCATGGCCTAGACATCATCTATTACCATTTTATTTCATATCACTAAGGTCTAGAAATATCTCAGTGAAGTTGAACCAAATTTGATGAAAATTTGTAGACAGTCAGTGAGCACTATGGAGACATTTCTAGCACAACCATTCCAAGAATTCCTTTCAATTTTTGCATAATAATTACCAAATCCTTGAATCTTTCAAAAAAAAAAAAAAGCCTTACTATTTTGTCTGACAATGAATATATATTATGTTGTTACCGAAACGTCACACTATTTATTTATTTGGATTTGGTCTTTTTACAGTGTATTTTTTAACCAGTTCATGGTGTGCAAATTGCCAAAATAAGAGAGTGCATGGTACTCTTTGCATAGAAACCAACCAAATGGCGTAAGCATGAAATTCAACTACCAGCACCAAGATGACAATAGTGATCAGAAATGAATAGAAAAGTGATAAAATAGGCAAATTATAGAAATTAACCAAGGCAGTAGGTGAAGTGCCGATTGAATAATCCAATCTAGCAGAACACAACCATGGAGTTTTTTTTCTGGAATACCTAAATGGTTTCAAACACCACAGCCTGTCATCAGTAGAGAGGGTAACAAACACAAGGTAATACGACCAAATCTAAATAAATAAAAAGTGTGTGACATTTCGGTAACATAATTGTTATCATCATCAGACAAAAGTACTGAATAGAGAAGACAACCTTTGAAGCATGCTGAAAAATTTCTCTGACTTAAAATTCACTTCATGATGAAATTTGCTTAATAAAAACCCTGCCATGTTCTTTAGTTACATTTACATTGGAAATAGAAAGTTTAGATTCAACCTGGTATTAATATATACAGTTATCAGCGTCATGCGTTCTTAATTCTGTCACCGTTTGCTTTTGGTTCAGTGGTAGAATGCTCGCCTGCCACGCGAGCGCCCCGGGTTCGATTCCCGGCTGATGCATTTTTTTTTTTTACAATTTTTAAAACTCATTTATATATTATACAAGAATGACATCCACGGCGCCAATTTATAATTGTAATGAATAGTATTTGAATAAAAGCATTTAATCGGGTAAACCCCGGGCGTTGCCTGGGTCATTCGGCTAGTTTATGATACTTATCATCATTCAGTACAGCAGCTATTTCCAATACAGGATCATCATGAAACAACCCTGTTCTAAACAATCCTCTCTGACCATTCTATTCCATCAATCCTTCCTGGATCCCCCATCTAGGTACAGTATGGTCAATTAACCACTTTCTTTATGAAACTTTATTTTTATTTTCTGGGAAAAAAAAGCCTCCCTAGATCTCATTAACTTTTTTTTAAAATTATCCCTAGTACACGTGGAACAGGCCATGATAATCATGGTGGGTAGTTAGCGACTGCTTTTACAGTAAGTGCACCACATCTACACATGTGAAAAGCAGTTCGACTTTTGCACTTAAAAATATGTCAGATCCCCATTTGGTTACTTGCACTCACTGGTAGGGTTGGACTTTTGCAAGAATCGGGGGCCAATGGAGAATTTTTTTTAAAGAAAAAAAAAAAGTGCCCCATGCAGGATTCGATCCGAGGTCGTAGCGGTCGAAAACCAATGGTTTAGACCAGGGGTAGGCAAATTGCAGCTTGCGAGCCACATGTTCCATAGTTCCATATGTGAATATTATTTATGCGAATGCTATATATCGTTGGAGAGAAAAAAATTTGTGACTCTTTAAAAACTTTGAAATTTTGTAAATTGCAATTTTTGACTCAAGTTTGACAACACCTGGTTTAGACCACCCTTCCACAGACCCCCTGTTACCTATCAATTCCCATTAATGACCCAAATTAAGACATTTATCAAAATTCAAAACTATTTTAAAGGCATAAGATTCTTTTTAATATTAAACAATTTCTACTGCCCTTACTGCAATGAAAAAATTAATGAGAGGGTTCAACACTGATGAGCCAGGCCCTCTCATTAATTTTTTTCCATTGCAGTAAGGGCAGTATAAATTGTTTAATATCAAAAAGAATCTACGCCTTTAAAATAGTTTTGAATTTTGATAACAGATGGTGCGCAAGTGCATCATAAGACATTTGTATTGTTTCCTGATTGATTGAAGAAGATCTGGTTTCTTGAGAGCAGTATTTAGAGGTTCAACAAGATGTGACAATTTATTCCTAGTCAATATATCTCCAAACAATCATCAAAAGCTATTTGGCATATTTCTTCACAATTAAAAATGCACAACCTGAGTGTCAAATCTAACCAAATAGGTAAGCTATGTTCCAGTGAGAGAATTTGTTATTTCTCAAATTGAAAGTCCATGAAATATTGCATACCAATCTAATTTAGATTTTTGTATACTTTCATGTTGTGGTCAGCCATCAAGTTTCCTTTATTTTAGCTACAAGAAAATAAGACCTAATCCAAATAAATTAATCTTGTGTGACATTTCAGTAACAGCGTTGTTAACATTATCAGACAAAATAATAAAATCAAGGTAATAAGACCTAATCCAAAAAAAAAATTACTAGTGTGTGACATTTCAGTAACAGCGTTGTTACCCAAACGACACACACTAATAATTTATTTGGATTAGGTCTTATTTTCTTGTACCTATAATCTATAATCCAAATTGTGCATTATCATTCCAGTTATATATAATACTAGACGAATGACCCGGCTTCGGCCGAGATTTCCCCAGAATGCAATTTCCTTCATACTTCATAGTAGAAGTGGCTTAGAATAGCAATACAGAAGTAACACATAAACCACAGGCAAAAAGTGTGTGTGATGGCAAAAATTGTATTATATTAGTGTTTAGGTATTTGATTTAATTATTTTTTGCAATTCATTTAATTGTTTCAAAATCAATATAGTTTAAATAGATGGCAGCTTTTCCACCCAACCCCCGAGGTACCCGCCCCAGCGCATTAACCCTTGAAATTGCCTGAATTGAGTGAGTAACTGCGATGGATCTCGACTCAGTAGGAATAAGAAAAAATAGGGACATATAAAAAAATTAATCCAAAATACTGGCATGTAGATATTTTTCTGTAAAAAAATAAAAGAGCACATGGAAATTAGGCAAACATGTGTTTGCTAATGACTGCGACTGCATTTTTTACGATTTTTTTTTAAAGAGATAAAAAAAAACAAAGACCAGATAAAAATTAATAAAAAATACGAAAGCCATTATTTACATACAGTAACGCTAATTTTGTGAAGTTTTTTTTAAATTGCATTGTGTGCAATTACCCCGTAATTTAGTAATATAAATTTCTCTCTCAATATTCAATACTTTTGTAAAAAGTTTTGTAACACTCGTATTGATAAGGAACAATTTGGATTATAGATTATAAACACAAGGTAATAAGACCAAATCCAAATAAATAAATAGTGTGTGACGTTTCGGTAACAGTGTTGTTACCATCTTCAGACAAAAGTACTGAATCAAATTATTCAGTCACACACTATTTATTTATTTGGATTTGGTCTTATTACCTTGTGTAACACTCATATAAAAAGATATTTCAAAGTACGCAAGCAACTTGAAAAAAAAATGCAGAACACTCATTGGTCTCTTAATTGGCCTGATGTTGTTACTTCGTCTCGTATTTACTCAGCGTAAAAAAAAAGTTCTTCAAATGAAAAAAAATAAATAGCCAAAAATACTAATCAAAATTTAGCCGAAAATTTTCCTCAGGTTTATAAAAAGCGACATGCAAAATTTGGTACCAATTGGTTCAGTAGTTTTTGAGTTTATCGCGAAACAGACTTTTATATATTAGAAGAGAGAAGAAGGATAAAGTCCATGTGTCTAAATTAAAATGAAAAATGTCTAAATTAAAATTGAAATGTCTAAATATAAATAAAAATGTCTAATTAAAAGTTAAAAACCTATATATAGATTTATAAATGTATATTAATTTTGTTATATACGTTTAAATATATTTTTGAAACACATTTAATTTTTTTTTTTTTTGCTTATCCCTAGTACACGTGGTACAGGCCATGATAATCATGGTGGGTAGAAGTAGGCAACTGCTTTTACTGTAAGTGCACCACATGTCTACACATGTGAAAAGCAGTTCGACTTTGCACTAACATGTGCCAGAGCCCCGTTTGGTTACTTGCACTCGCTGGTGGGGTTGGACTTTGGCAAGAATCGGGGGGCCATTGGAGCTTTTTTTTTTAACCTAAAAAAGTGCCCAATGCAGGAATCGAACCCAGGTCGTAGCGGTCGAAAACCAACGGTTTAGATTATCCTTCCACCGACCCCCCATTTAATTTTTGGAAAACATTTATTAAATTTTAAATGGACTATAAGATGTTTTCTTTTCCAAAATTAGGCAAATAAAGAATATATTGATAATGTGTCTAAATTAAAATTGAAAATGTCTCATTTAAAATGTAAAAAATTTGCAAATAAAATTGCAACGGATATTTATTTCAAATCAAATTCGAACCAAAAACCTTCCCGGTAGTATAGTAAACAACTAAATATTTGCAAAAAAATAGTACAAATGTAATATTGTACTGGGATAAGGTGCATAAATTGAGAAAAAAGGCATCTCCTTATCGTGCAACTGAAAGTTGCTGATGGCTTGCGCCATCTATCGGAATAAATATCAACTATTCTCGTTGATTTTTAATTATTCCAGAATTGGCCAAATACCCATTCTTGATTAATCAAGAAAAGCTAACCAAGGACGCGTTTCGGGCTGTTGGCCCTCATCAGCGTGGTGCAAGCTGTACCTCAACGACCAAAATATTGGTCATTAAGGCATCCTGAAAAACTACCCGTTTCATGATTTTATCTCAAACTGAATATCTCTCAATTGAAATTCTTCCAACTTATGATTCTTCAAACCTATGGGTTCTTTTTTATCTCCATACTGGGTGATATGGGTTCATATGATGAGGTCTAAACATGTCATCGAAAGTAACTTGTGGATATTTTCATGCAAAATCAAAAAATTAAGACACAGTTTTTTAATTTAAGCTCTTGATTGATAAGCCTTTTTTGGTAGCATGAAATATTCTAAATAGAAAATTTATCAAAAGATCTTTCAATATGTTTTGCTCTCTCTCTAAAAAATGATCATTTTGGTCAACCATTTTGGCAAAATCTGGGTTTTGACATGCAACTTTAGTTTTACTAAAAAAATAATATTATTGATAACATTATAATTAAACTTAGCCCAAAATATTTAATAAATCATCATACAATTAGGTTAAAATATGTAATTGCTGATGTGTTACAAAAAGATAATGGATAACATTATATAAACAAAAAGCCATTTTTGATACACTTTAAAATATTTCCAACAATGCTTGAAAGGTTAAATAACTTTTTGGTAAATATTTACAAGTATGATTTGGTTGACATCCTGTTTACTATGAGAGTTGTTGGCCAAACAGTTCAACAAACATGAAAACAAATTTGTGTTCTTTTAAAATGTCTGTATTTAGTTTAAAATAATCTTGTTATTTGCATAGAATTCGAATTTTTTTTTACAAATTAAAGTACAATTATGTTTTAAAAATCTAATATGTAGGACATTTAATAAATTTGATAAACATTTTGTTTATAAATTTATTTTTATTTTGAAATTTGTCAATTTAAAGTGTTGGTAATTCAAATAACCCGATTTACGTTCCAAAAATGTATTAATAGGGAAATGACATGGCAGTTCAGGTGTGTGTGATATTGGTAAAATTATCGAAAGAATTTATAGACGCTTTCCTATATTTTTAAAGTAAAATTGGTATTTTATCCTAATAACGTGACCATTAAAATTAATGACGTGTAATGTTCTGTTGTAAATATATATTTTTTGAGTGAATAGAGATATATACTTACGGCTTTGACGGTGCCACGTTGGTAAGTTGGTGTCTGCTGAGTAGACATCGTTGTAAACTTCCTACTGTACGGGGCAACGTTTAAATGATCAAAGATAGCTATTGAAATTAGTTCACGCAACGTAGCAAAATAAAGGTTGGATTTTCACTGATTCTTTTTTATTTTATAAAAATAATAAAGATAAATATAATATATACCGGCTTGAAAAAATATGGTAGTATTTGTCTATTAAAAAATAAATATTATATTTATGTTTAAATAAAAAGCGTTCATACAATTAATATGAGTTTTCTTTTATAAAATACTTTTGAAAAGAAATAGCTATTTTAGTGTGTAGATTTTTCTATTTGATAATTTAGTTTTAAAAATAAAATACGGCCCATTTTTTAAAACTAATAAAGTTTCGAAAATATGTTGGGGCACGTTTTTTGTAACCATACCCCAACAGAAGGCGTATGTATAATCAAATCAAATGGATACATGGCTTCCCTCCCACATAGACTTACAGACCATCTTTTTGCCCAGAAACCTAGACAATTGATGACACCAGACTTCCATGCCGATGCCTGGTGAAGGAAACACCAGTGACATCCAGGGACATCCGCGCTGGAAGCTGTTGTTCCATATGTACATATATTCCCCTCACCAAAAATTTAGGTAAAGGTGACCAGAAAAAAAAAAAAAATATATATATATATATATACATTAGGAAGTTTTGCATATTATTTGTTTTCTTAAGACATTTTTTTTTGGGGAATATATTGCCTTTTATTCTCTGTTTTGGTTAGTGGGTTTTATGATAGTAGGATTATTTTTAGATAGTGGACTTTTATGGTGGAGCATATGTTAGGGGAATTACAGTAATATGTTTGGATGCCAGAGTTTCTTAAGTAGTTGGCTATTGTTATAGATGTTTGTGAGTATGGAATGTAACATATCGCCCTATAGATATTTTGTGGAAATGTTGTAATATAAAGGTGGTTTGGTATCCTACTTGCTGGACATTATTTATAATGTTCTGTGTCTCAATCATTTTGAATTCTGTTGCGAGCACCATTGATTACAATTTCTTCATTTTACTTTCTCAAATTATTATATACAGTATGAGAAATGAGGTTGGATTGCCATGGTCCAAATTTAGAACGGTGATCAGTGTTTTACAGTAGTCTACTGAAATGACTTAGCATTTTTTTTTAATCATAGCTCTGATATAATTTCTCACAGCAGAGGTGAGTTCTGATAAATATTGCTGGATACAAATATCTTAACTTCATTTTTATAGCGCTTTCTATCAAATCATACTAGCCTGTGCATCCAGATATATGAGTCTTAAGGTGAAAATAGAATTGAAGATCCAGTTAGCGTACCCGTGAAGAGAGAAGTTTGATCACCATAAAAAGACAACCGACTTTTTTTTTTTTCTCATGATGCCTCCAACTGCATATGATCTTAAATATCCTGTATACACTCTGACAAGGGAAGGTTATCCTGAATTGACAAATGTATAATTTTTGTCTTTAGTAGAGATTTCCAAGATTCTATTTCTGAAACATTTTTTTTTTGGATGAAGACAAATAAAACCATCTTGATAGTATTGAATTTTACAGTAAATATTTGCCAGCAGAAGGCATGATGAGATTACATGAAATTTAAACCAGTTATATGCTTAGTATGTTTCTTCAGCTGTAATTTGACACAGTCATCAAATGAAGAAATGGGCAGTACGCCATATCTTGATGCTGGACACTTCTGTGTCAGGAAGGTGTAGTTAGTCTGTTTAATGAGAATTTCAATAATTATCGAAATTTAGCAGATTATCATTGGGGATTTGAACAACTGTCTTGAAAATTTTTGAACAGCCTGAGTAGATAAAGGAATCCTGGAGTTAGAGTGGAGAATTAGTAGTACAGACTGACCACTCAACGCAGATAACTCTAGGGAACAATTATTGTGTTAATCCGCCGTAGACAAGAAGAACATTGATTCTCAGGATATTCGATAGGCAGAATTTTGAGAATTGATAAGGTCATGGTTAAAGTTTACACAGGCATATGGGAGTAAAGACAGTGATTTAAACAAGATAAGAGGCAGCCTTGTGTCTTAAATACTTTCAGTGGAAGCAGATGCCACTGCAAATATTCAGGTCTAATAATTTCCAAATTTGAAGTCATGCATGACGGGTTAGCACGGGATTAACGCCTGAACTGGCTTTCACTGGGACTATTCGAGCTTGCGAAAGAACTAGAAGAAGTGTGACATGTCACGCCACTGTACTAAATTAATAATTGAGAAGATTTATGTTGAGCCAACTGAAATTAGTAAAGAATTAAGAGATTAAGGTCTTATTCTTTGAGTTTTACACTAATTTCAATTACGCGATATGGACGGCGTTATAAGTTGGGTGGAAATGATTCGGCCGCAATGGGATGGTCTCCTGGAGGTGGTACGATCAAATACTACTTATTGAATGCCGGGCGGGATCGCATGAAGCATTAAATGACATCAAGAAATGCTTAAAGAAACACCCTAGAAGATTGGGGATCGACAAAAATGACGACATGGAAAATGCTCAACATTGTACATTGGCAGCAAAATGATATCTTGCTATTGTATGGACGACCACTCCTTCCTGAAATGTGCAGCGGATGTTAGTCCCAGAATTAGGTCCTTTGAGGCGACACTTTCCTTTGCAGATGACATAAAGACGCATGACAAAACAGCACATGAGCATTTAAACTAACTTCAATTCCTGCCATTAATTAATTTAGTTGACCAATAGCTATAGAACCGCTGGAGACCTCCATACCCTGTGTGAATATTTTAGTGAGAAATGAGCGATTCAATTCTATGAGCCATGAGGTATCCTGTAAGATCAGAGCTGTACCCCATTCAATTTTTTTAATAGTAGCCAGTGCGAGATATTTCCAGAATGTTTGTTTCTTTTTCTAACTGTCATATAATTCGGAAACTAGAAAACTACACTATTTTGATACAGTTTACATCTAGCATCCATGTGAACTCAATATGACTATTGAACGTAGATTGTAGATTAATGAGCGAGCCAACCTAAAGAGAACGAGTTTAATAGGCTTACAATCAGTAGTTGAAACAGACTATTCGCACAATTTTGTTATGTTCTCCCTCTAGCTGATCTATGACATTATAGATTTTTTTTTAACAAGGTGACTACCCCGTCGAGTGTATATGAAGGTATAAAGGTTTAAAGGTCATAGGCTGTTGGAATAATAATACACTAGTAATAATTATAGTTCATTCTGATGTACAGTAGAGGCAGTGAGAACAGCGCCTTCACCATCATGGCTAGTTAGTTTCAATACACCCAGAAAGAGCATTGATCTAAGATTACTATTCACCCACATGGATGAACATGTACCTCTCCCATTTCCTTTCCCTTTTGGGCCATGAACCCATCTTTCACCCCTCGGTTCCCTGCCCCCATTAATACATGAGATTCTCTTCTCCAATCCCCACTACTAATCTGGAATATTTCAGACAGCAGACTGAGAGAGAACTGAGAGAAAAGGCTGAGAACTTTCAATAACGGGGACTTAGTCCTAGTGGAGAGAATGCATGAGACGAAGGGGCGTCACAAATTTGAGCCAAGGTATGGGGGTCCATATGAGGTACTAAGAAGAGCTGGTGATACTGTATATCTCTTGAAGAATCTAGAAACGGGGAATTTGGATAAATACCATATAGATAGGTTAAAACAATACCATATACCAATTAGGATTTTCCCCACAGAGGAGGAGGAAACTAGTGATGGTAATTCAAGTCAAGGTTCCAGTGATGAAGATCATTGGATTCATCTTACAGGTCCAGCTTATCTCCCTAATAGGTCCGTTAATGTAGTGGTTCCACAAGGGGTGACAACCAGAGCGAACTCAGAAGTAATGAGACGAGGGGAAGTTGACAGAGTTAGTGTGAACAGTTTAACTTTACGCAGGTCTACAAGGGTGAAAAGGCCCACACAGTGTAAATTCTGCTTAGACTGTCGCCACTAACTAGGATTTTGGAGTATGTACGGAGAATCAGCTCGATAGAATGAGAAGTTTAGAGATTTCAACCTTTTTTTTTTTTTTTCATTTAAAACCTTTTTTTTTTTAAAGTAGAACTTCATTAGGATTCCTTTTTTTTTCTATACAAACTATTTCTTGTTAAAACCCGAGTTTCAAAGACCAGTGAGAATAATGTATACCATTGTGAATTAACTATTTAGTGTAAATCTGAAATTTTAGTTATTATCAGGAGTAATAGGTGAAGGAAGGTGTAGGAAATCACAACTTAGAGGGGGGCTATGTCTAAAACAACAAACCTAATAGGCATCCTATGGCTTGTGTTGGGTAATTCAGAAACCCTATAATCCCTGGCCTTCAGGTAGTAGCTTTGAAATAGGTTTCTAATGAGAACATGAAAGGTCAATCTCTCAGAGTGAAATTGTGAAGTATAGGGACCCTAAGCCAGGGGTAGAAGTTAAGTAGGCCCAGACTGTAGTCGATCCTTGGAAAGCACTTGAGAATGTTAGTGTTGGGTAGTGAATCGTAAACCCTATAAATCCATCTTTCAATAGAGTGCTGAGGTCGGACTACTGCAAAGGGGGCAGACGCACGAGGAAGTAAGAAGAAAGTGACTTCACCCACGGTGGCTAGGGGAGAGACTCAATCCGCTTTTATGAGGTGTCACGCTTAATGGTTCTTTAATCGCCCTTATATTCTGTGTGTGTCTTCATAGAATTGTCGTGAATAGTCGCTTAGTGTCAAGGCAAGGGCAGTTTTGAAATTACATTTTTTAAAGATAGGTTAGCTTCCAGATTATTTAGAATTGTTAACAATTATTGTTAACATTCACTTATTGAGTATAAAGTATTAGTATATATAGAGCTTGTACAGAGGCATTTCTTTTGAGTAACATAGGGCTTTAGTTCCCAATTTGTTTTAATTTTATTATTTTATTTGATTTCACATTGTGTCCTGAAATATGTTATTATTTGTTAGGATCTATTGTTATTGATAAATGAGTATTTTGGCCTTTGTAGCAGCTTTTAACTTTAGTTTGTATGCACACCGTGAATGATAGGGGGGAGGGTGTATGAATGAATTGGTGTAATGAATGTGTAAGAAGGTTTAAAACTATTATATTGTGAGCCCAAAATACATTAGAATAGGGTTAAGGATTTCAATAGGATCGATTTTTATTTTATTTTATTTTTATTTCGAATTTTGTTAGGACCGAGAAGCCTCAAACAGGACAACTACAACTCTATCTAGTTAGAAAATATTCGCTCCCTTTTGTTAGGTCCCTCGTTAGGGGGTATAATTTCCCTTTGATTTTCTTTTATCTTAGTTTAGCTTGAATTCTAAGGATTGTGGATAAATGATCCCTATCCCGACCCTCAGACTTGGAGATAGTGGGAGGCAGGGATCAAGCCGACAGCCCACTCACCTCCTCCTCGCAAGAGGAAGCGAAGAGGTATAGATTGAATTTTATGCAGGATGGGGGATTTGTTTTAGCCATGCCGTATAGCCTGGGGTATAACGGCGCGACCTTGGGTAACCGATCTGACACCGTAGTTTCGACGCTTTTAGCGTGGCTGGAGCGAGGGTGTTCAGACGGGAGGTCCTGTAAGATTGGCATGTAGGCAGAGATTGCCCAGTTATTCTAGACGAAGTAGTTTCCGTCTATTGAATTTTTTTTGGTACCAGTTTGATCCCCCATAGCTAGCGGAAGTTTCTTCTAATAAAGGATTCGCCCTGCCATACGTTTTGTTGGAATGAATTCGAGCATAAGACCGATTCGAGAGGCAGAATAAGTAATTATTAGGACCTTCAACGAGTTTAGACTCGTTCCATGATAGGATAAGATTTTAAAGTATTAGTTAACTATAAGGACCGCGAACGAGACGCCAGAACGAGCCAATGAGTCAAAGTTTTAGAAGTGTTGTATTGAGGACAGTGGGATTAAGAGCAGTTATACAGGGAGTAGAATTCTGAAGGAATTTGTAAAAGAACCAAAATTTCAGATTGATAAAATTCAAATTTATAAGATGTAGATTTATAGGGTTCAGGTCAATGAATAGGGAGTATATTGGTAGATGAAAGTAATATGAATTTCTTGGAAGGGGGAGGTAGCTGAACTGTACACACCCCAGAGACAAGGTAAACGGAGTCACAAACAAAATGGGAGAAGTTGATTAGTTTCTCTGTCAAACAGAGAGCTTTCTTCATACGGTTGTCACCCTAGATTTAAATGGACTGAGTAGTTTAATAGAGGTCTGGGCTATGTTCCATTTGACCAAGATTCTAAATGACGTACCTATCTGGGTTGAGAGAGTATTGTAATTTGAGGAATCTAACACATAAGAGAAAACACACCCTCCAGTAGGATCGGGATAGACGAATATTACCCAGTGACCAACTCGTGATTCCAGACTGAATAAGATTGAAAACTTAATTGAGATACTAAACCTTGATCCTTCAGCGCACAAATATATATAATGTGTTTTCATTTTCTTATTGAATAGGTTATTATCTTATATCATTTATATTATATTATAATCATATACTATTCATTTCAACAATTTTATTTCCTTGATATTCATGATATTAGTAATATTTACCTGCCATGTTGCGATTTTTTTTTAACATGTTATCATGGCTTATTCTTCCCTCAAGGCATGATCTATTTTATCCTTATTGTCTTTTATCCGCCTTACTTGTATATGTATATATATTTTGTCATCATATATAATTTTGTAGTAGTTTTCTTTATCATCCATCATGGGATGATTTTTATCATATTTAATCACTATCTGCATGATACGTGTTTTCTTCAATATATATATTATACCCATCATATAACATGGAAGGATTCATTTTATCATTACATATTTCGTGCCTTATTTAATAATTACTTTCACAATTTGTTTTCTGTAATTTTTTTTTTATTTAGCAAAAGTCATCATGTCATAGGCTAATCATTATATACCATGATATTTCTTTCAGCTAACTATAATTATCCTTTCCTTTGATTGTATATGTATAACTATACCACACGAATGTCTTGATTGGTACTTAAATAAAGATGCTGGCATGTTTTAGGAGTTGGACTAGTCAGTTATTTCTAAACGACTTCTTGGCGCCCAAAATTTTTGTTATATAATATGTAATAGGGAAATGTTCTAACTGTATTGTTAGCAGAAAGAAGGTAGCAATGAAACCAGCACACCAGAGGCAAGGATGGGGTTGAGAGGACCTACCACAAGGAAGGCCTACTCCTCAAGACCAAAGAAGAAAGTGGAAGGGTGGTATATATACCCATGAATGGTAAGACAGATGACCTTGCTTACTTCCATACATATGATATGACTGTCCCCCATAACCTATGTTGATAACAGTGTGCTGACAGAATAATAACACACAAAAAAAAAAACCCCTTTGCCAGGATGCACAATGCCCACTAATGTTCGGAATAATAAACATCTAGAATAGCATACCATCATTTTGATTAGCCTTATCTTCCCTATAGGTTTCGGTACACCTGGCTTCACCTAGTAATGGAAAATGCATTTTGCTAGAAATGGGCCTGCTTTCATAGTAACTGATGAAAGGCAGATGAATAATGAATAGCACAAATGCATTTGTTCATTACTTGGCAGGGGGAGGATTGTTGGGGCACGTTTTTTGTAACCATACCCCAACAGAAGGCGTATGTATAATCAAATCAAATGGATACATGGCTTCCCTCCCACATAGACTTACAGACCATCTTTTTGCCCAGAAACCTAGACAATTGATGACACCAGACTTCCATGCCGATGCCTGGTGAAGGAAACACCAGTGACATCCAGGGACATCCGCGCTGGAAGCTGTTGTTCCATATGTACATATATTCCCCTCACCAAAAATTTAGGTAAAGGTGACCAGAAAAAAAAATGGAGAAGGAAGATCTCTAAAGGACTGAACCTTATAAAATATCCTTCCCGAGAAAGGAAAGCGTTATATTACAGTTCAAGTGAAAAGGGGCCTGTGTCGATTTTTAGCTAAGACGGAGGGGGGCGATATATATATACCGTCCCGAGAAAAAGGGAGGATGGTATTTCAATCCATGTGGAAGGGGGGGCCTGGCGTCTGAAATTTTACACTATCGCCGTAGCTGTTTCTCTCTTTAGATTTTTTTGTTTTGGTAATACTATATGTTCTATTTCGATGGGAGAGGCCTGGGGCGTCTATGAAATTGATACTGGAGCCGTTGGCCATTTTGATTGGTGTTTCTTTCGGCGAATGAAAATGCCAGCCAATAGAAACTTTGGCACGGCAGCGAATGGAAACGGGGAGAGACATGAATAAAAGAGGGTTTCTTGGCCAAAAGGCAAATTCAATCGGGAGTCGCTCAGTGAGAGGACAGTCTTCAGACGGGAGATCAGACCTTTGCCGGCACTTTCGAGAAAAGGTAAGCCATTTGTCATTATGACTTAGCGCCCTCCCCCTTTTTTGTGTAGTAACCAACCTAGATTTCGCATGGGCCCTAAAGGGCTATAAAGTAACTTCAGGTCACCTCTATCTAAATTTTTACTATGTAAATAGCATATCTCGTCAGTATAGACATGTTCCCAAATTTTAATTTATTTAAATAAATATCTAGAGAAATTTTCTTGTTTCCTGTCATACATATTTCATTCCTTTTGCTTTATGGTACTACCCCCCCACACCTTAATTTCATAAATTGTACTAAAGGAGGGTTTCTTTGCCAAAAGGCAGATTTCTCTTTATTTATCCTGTTTGCACAAATTGCATTACATGTGATGATGTAAAGACATATGTCGATAGTGCATCATTGACAACTGTGCTTCTATTATACAATATTAAGGTCTTGCTGCGGGTTATATACATGGGGTTGTTGGCCTAAATTGCTATATATATATATACTTAAGTAAGGAAACTTTAATAAGTCACATCGTGTATCCTCCCTTTCCATCTATCCAAACCGGGAACGCAACAAATACCCCGAGAAATTAAAAATTATCTAAAACCTTCAGCTTAATTTATACATTTAATTATTAACTCGGTTTCAGAAATTCAAAAGCAATTAATATTTTAGCATATCTTAATTATTATAGCGCGAGTGTGTAAAAAATATTTATTCCCTAAATGAAAAATTATTTTTGCGTGTGAAAACTGTTTATTTAAAATTAATTAATTTGCATATTTAATTAGAGAGAGAAAATAGAGGTAAAAAAATAAGTCGGTGGACGAGTGGGTAACCCCCTCGATTCCCAACAGTCATGAACCGGGATTGAACCCCGCGTTTAAATTTTGTTTAATATGTGAATAACCTTCACATATTATTCATTGTTCAATTATCATGAACTAGGTTGCTCTTGCTGAGCGGTACCTATTTATGTGATTTGAACCAGAGAGAAAATAGAGGTAACCTGGGCTCCTGGAGCGTAAATCGCCAACTACCCTGGGCTCTACAACAGTCAAGAGGAGAAGTCTAGTCATGGGGGGCAGATTGCTGAGGTGAACCAGGTAGTTCCAGGCCGGCAGGGAGTCAGGAAATAGAGGCAGGGCTTCGGGCACATATTTAATTAATAAGCGATAGGGTTTTGCACTGTGGTATGTCGATTTATTAGTCCAGCGATGGCCCAGAAAGTATTTCAAAGTTAGTGCTTTATTGGTATTACTTATTAGCTACATTTTTAGAGGAAGACTAAAAAAGGACAACACCCTAGAATGTCTATTCTGGTTCTGTTTGCTTCCGCCGATCTGCCGCGCCGCGGTGGTCATCTCCAATTTCATGGCCCCGCTTGTATGTTTGCTGACGGCGTGGTCTGTCATCCCAGTAGGCTGGAAGGAAGTCTCTTGGCTCCCACAGTACTCCCCTCCCAGTGGCGAAATCACGATTCTGTGCACAAAGTGGTTAATTACAATATTACTGTTGAACAGATTCTTCTGCATCCAGGTGATGTTTAGAATCATAAAAAAATTCGCCAGGCAGTTTGATGGTTTTGCCATATACCATTTGAGACAAAGAATGGCTGTTATCTTTGTTGATAGCAGCACGCAAGCCTAGCAGAACTGTTGGCAGCGTTTTTGTCCACTTAATATTATTGTGGGCACGAATGGCAGTTTTTATGGTTCTATGAATCCTTTCGATCTTCCCATTACACTGAGGGTGGTACGCCGTGGAATGGCGAAGTTTGATACCACACAGCGTTGTTAATTCTTTGAAAAGTTGAGAAGTAAACTGCTTTCCTTGATCTGATATAACTGTATGCGGTGCTCCAAATCTAACAATCCAGTTTTCGTAGAACGCTCTCGCTACCGTTTCAGACTTCATATATGGTAGCGGAACAACTTCCATCCAGCTGGTGTACCTGTCGATACAGGTCAGACAGTATATGTTACCATTCTATGAAGATAAAGGACCAATTAGATCGATGTGGACAACACTAAATCTTTCATCCACTTCCTGATATTTGCCTATTTCTGATTTCGTGTGTATCGACACCTTACACTTTTGGCAGTTGACACAAGCTTGAGCCCATTTCCTAATGTCTTTATTCATATTAGGCCATATAAATCTTGATGTTAATTGTTTTGTAGTGGCTTTGATGCCTGGGTGTGAGAGTTCGTGGAAGTTCCTAAAAACCATCATTCGGATTTTAATTGGAATGAATGGTCTAATATTATTGGTAGACACGTCACACCATAACAATTTGCCTGATTGTAGTAGGCATTGCTTAAATTTTAGAGAGGTATTATTTGATATCAGGTTATGTAGTTCTGAATCACCAGTTTGTTCTTTGGCGATCTCTTCATAGTCGATGGTTGTGATAGCATCAACTCTGGACAGAGCATCGGCGACTATGTTGTCAGTACCTTTTATGTACTTGATGTCAGTAGTAAATTGGGAAATGTATTGTAGATGCCTTAATTGTCTAGGAGAAGCTTTCGCTTTTTTTTTGTTTGAATGCGTAAATTAAAGGTTTGTAATCAGTTACTATTGTAAATTCACGTGCCTCAAGCAGGTGCTTGAAGAATTTGATAGACAAATATATTGCGAGAAGTTCTCTATCATATGTACTATAATTGCATTGAGCAGGGTTTAATTTTTTAGAGAAAAATGCTATTGGTTTCCATGTATTATTGTCAAGCTGTTGGAGAACCGATCCAACTGCCCGATCTGAAGCCTCTGTACAGAGTGAGATAGGCAGTTCAGTATCGGGTAGGCTAACAGTGCTGTATTAGCTAGGGCTTGTTTGCATTTTTCAAACTGAACTTCAGCTTCTTCAGTCCATTTTATTTCGCTTTCATACTTTTTCTTGGCACCTCTCAAGTATTAATGAAGGATTGCCTGAGTCTCTGCTGCATTGTTCAAAAAGGTACGATAAAAGTTTAGCATTCCCAAAAATATGCGTAATTCATGAACTGTTTTTGGTTTCTTATATTCTAAAATAGCTTTAACCTTTGTTGGGAGTGGTTTCACACCGTGAGAGGTAATGAGGTATCCTAGAAAATCAATTTCCTGTACCAGGAATTTAGATTTAGCAATATTGATTCTTAATCCATAGGAATCTTGTCTGCTGAATAAGGTTTCAAGGTGACTATAATGCTCTTCTTCCGTTTTAGAGGTTACCAGAATATCATCTAAGTAGACAAATGCAAAGTCCAAGTTTCTTAAGACTACATGCATGAATCTCTGAAAGGTAGCAGTGGCATTTCTAAGACCGAAACTCATTACATTAAATTCGAATAGCCCAAAGGGAGTAATGATGGCAGTCTTTGGTTTATCCTCTTCTGCAATTGGAATCTGGTAGAATGCCTTGCATAGGTCTATTTTTGAGTACACACAAGTACCTTTTAAGATGTGGTGGAAATCGTCCAGTCTAGGGATTGGATAATGATCTGGAAGTGTAACTGCATTGAGTCTTCAATAATCACCACAAGGTCTTAGTGATTCGTCCTTTTTTGAAACTAAATGAAGTGGACTCGCCCAAGGAGAATTTGAGGGTCTAATTATTTCATTATTAAACATATATTGAAATTCTGTCCTAGCAAGAGTTAATCTCTGTGGATCTAGACGACGGGCCTTTGAGTGAATTGGCTGACCTCTTGTGGGAATATAATGCTTAACGTTATGTTTTGCTTCTACAAAATCTGATGGTGGCCTACATAGGTTAGGGTATTTGGTTAGGATAGCGCTGACCTTGGATGATGAATTTAGAGTGCTAATATTTTCCATGTCTGAGATTGGCTGAATTACGCCTCTTATAGAAAGATTAGTTATTCCATCAATTAGGCGTTTATTTTTTATATCAATAATCAATCCAAAGTTGTTCAAAAAGTCTGCTCCTAATATTTCTCTGTTTGTATTTGTGTTGTCAGTCAAGACAAAATACCAGCTTGGCTAAACAAATTCTTTTGAATAACTATCTCAATATATGGAATAGAATAGAATAATAATAGCAGTCTTATTCCTTTTCTTCTCAGAGCTCCCAATCTCCGAGCCTAATACTCTGCACATCTCCTCTCTTACTTTTACAAGAATCTTTGAGGTTTCTTGACCACCCTTCCATATCTTGTCTGCACTACTGGCGTTGAAGGGAGGCTCCTTTCTTGATCCTGGTCTTGGTTTTCATTCCGCGTCCTTCCTTCTCTTGTAGGTGAGGTTTTTGATGTCGGGCAATCCTCCTCGGTCTCCTGGTCCTGGTTGTCCTTGCATTTCCTTGCTTGCCCGGTTGATGTCGAAGGGGGGGCCTCCTCATTCCTCAGCTCCTGGCGCCGACTATCTTCAGGAGCATCCATGGTACTTTCCGTAGTTGGCAGGCGTGTGAGGTGAAGCCTGTTTCGCCTAACTTTTCCTTGAGGAGTTTGTACCCAATAGGAGCGAGGTTCTTGGGATTTGTTTAGAACTTTCCCTTCTACCCTTTGATCTCTAATCCAAACGCTGTCTCCCTGTTGAAGATGAGGCATGCTATGTACGTCATGTCGTTTATCATATAGACGCTTCTGGTTGATCATCCTCCTTTTCTCTCTTTCTTGCAAGGCTTTGGAGTCCAAGTATCTTGGCATCAGTGATGACTCTATAGCGGGAACCGAGGTCCTAAGGCGTCGTCCCATTAATAGTTCGGCCTGACTATATCCATTTTCCAGGGGCATCGTTCTATATGCTTGAAGAGTCAGGTAGCAATCTTCTTCTTTCTTAAGACTTTGTTTTATGTTCTTAATGATTGCTTCAATAAATCCATTGCTTTGAGGGAATCTCGGGCTGGAGGTGATGTGCTTGAAAGACCATTCCTTCGAAAATCTTGAAAATTCGGACCCAAGAACCTTTTGGAATTGGGGTCCATTATCGCTTTTAACTGTCTCAAGCGTTCCGTGCCTAGCAAATATAGATTTAAGACGGTTTATCACTTCTTGAGCAGTTAGATTTTGTAAAAGTGATATTTCTGGGTACCTGGAATAGTAATCACAAACAATTAGGTACCATCTCCCATTTAGGTAAAAGAGGTCCATTCCGACTTTTTGCCAAGGTCTGATCGGGAATTCAGAGGGCATCAAAGCTTCATGCTTGGGTGATAATTGCTGAATCATTCTCACAATATTTAATTTCTCGCTTGTCTCCCTAGAGAGAAGTGGTTGTTTCAGTTTATCAACAATGTATATTTTCGAGTTTAAGTGCAGTCCTTCATTTTGAAGTATCACGTGGATCATTCCAACTGTTTTCAAGGGTATTCCATTTGGACCTTGTAATATTTTATCCGATTTTTCTAATTTTATTCTTTGGAAACTTTGACAATATTGTTGAAAGGGGAGCACGTTAACATCAGCTCCCGTGTCAATTTTAAAATTAATTTGTCTATTGTTTACCTTAATTGGTACTACCCATTTCTTAGACGATTCAATTTCTACAGATCCCAGAAAAGTTATCTCTGATTTTACTTCATTTATGGCTACTGATCTGCAAACTTTGGCATAATGGCCTTTCCTCTTGCCTTTATTACAATACGAGTTCATGGCTGGGCAATTTTTCCAATCATGGTTATTTGCAATGCCACACTTGGTGCATCCACGTGATGATCTTCCTGACTGGTTTGACTTAAATTGTCTTATTTCTGACTCTTGCTTTTTGGATTCTTTTATGTGATTAGGCATTTTCTTTATTTGATCTACAAAATTTTGTTGGTAAAGGCTAGACTGCTGTTCTTTGACACTTTCTGATTGTTTTGCTATCTGTGTGGCTTTCACTAAGGTCAAGTCTGTATCAAGTTGCATTTTTTCAGAGAACGCTCTAACTCTTACTCCAACAACTATCCTGTCCCTAATCAACTCATCATATAACGCCCCAAAATTGCAGTGCTCGGCTAGGCTATGCAGTGCTGTGATAAAGTCATTCACCCTTTCTCCTTCCTGTTGACATCTTTGATTAAATCTTGCCCTTTCATAAATTATATTCCGTCTTGGAAAAAAGTGACTTTCAAAACATTTGATAACTTCATCATATTTCTCGAGTTGGTCACTTGCTATTTTACATGACAACAATATATCATCTGCATTATCGCCCATGCAATATACAAGCATGCTAACTTGCTCATTTTCTGGGTTGTTAATTAACCCACTTGCCTGCCTAAAGCGTTCAAACCTCCTAATCCATTTAGGCCAATCACCTGGATTTGAGAAATTAAAAGGTTCTGGTGTGTTACGCAAACTTTGACTTTTATCATCATCGATGCTGACGTCACCATTGTTACTTCCAACTTCTACCTTCAACCTTTCTGTTATGTTTTATCGCTAGCTTGTTTTAACAATATTTGTATTGGAACAAGTCGTTTCTTAAATAAATATATATTTGTTTATATAAAAGGGATGTCCTCGTAACTACAATATACGTGAGTACAAAACAACTTGAAATCCTTAAAAAGAAACATCGTATTTTTGCTAAGCCTATATCAATTTGGTAGCAGAGCGTGGTTTGGGCGCGCGAATTGGACTAACCGCAAATTGATCCATTTAAATCAAAAAGAAATTAATTAATTGGACTAACCGCCAATTTAGAAAATAAAAAAAAAAATTAAATGAAAATGGATACACTTAACTTAGCAAAAATCGAACAGTTAACAGAAAACAACTATACAACGTGGTCCATGAAAATGGAAGCAATTCTAGATTCAAAAGATCTCTTCGAGGACGTAATTGTTAATGACGAGCCAGACTTAACAAATAATAAATTAGAATATGATATTTCGAAGAAAAAGAATCGGGAAGCATACAGCCTAATAATATTGTCACTTTCGGATGACTTAACAATCATCTTTCGAGGCGATAAAAGGGCCAAAAGAATTTGGTACGACATAAAGAAAAGGTTTGAAGGATCTCTAGAAAATAAAAGGATAGACCTAATGTTGGATCTAGCCAGACTAAAATTGAACCCAAATGAAAATGTTAACATGTATATTGTACGAGCACAGAAACTGGCACAAGAGATCACCCAGCTAGGAAAGACTGTAACAGAAGAAGAACTTGTACGATACATTGTTGAAGGACTCGCACCTAACTTTGACACGATCACAGCAGCACTGTCAATAAACAGAGGAATCTCCTTACCAGACTTGAGACAAACTCTACTGGATTTCGAGAAGAAAAGACAGGACAGAAGCAAAAATCATGAAAATGCTTTCAGATCATCAGGCAACCAATTCAAAGAAAAGTCATGCTACATTTGCAAAAGAAAAGGACATTTCAAGAAAGACTTGGTTCAACCCTAACAACAAAGGAAATCAAAAGAATACAACAAACAAAAATAACATGACCAGTACAAGGAACTACCATAAAGGACCAAAACAAAACAAAGACACGGCCAGATCAGCAATCCAAGAACGAACGAAGGAACCATCCCAACGAAGAGACTCCACTTCAGAATACGCACTACATGTAAGCACAAGGGAGGAACGCCCGACGACTCAGGACGTGTGGATAATTGATTCTGCGTGCACAAGCCACATGACTTCCCATGGTGAATGGATCGAGCACAAGACGGAGGATAGAAGAAGCATACAAGTGGCGGAAGAAGGGAGACACATCGAATCTGCCTCATCAGGATTAATCCAAGCTACTGTACAAGGTAAGGACAAACTTAACAACGCTGTAACCCTGCATAATGTCCTCCATGTACCACACCTGAAAGGAAATCTAATGTCCATTCCAAGCGTGGTAAGAAGAGGGAACTCTGTTCTTTTGAATTCTGAAGGAGCATACATATACTCTTCTGATGACAAGCTAATAGGAACAGGCAACTTTGATGGTAACATGTACACATTGAACCTATCACGTTTATCTGAAGCAACTCATGTTCCAAATGAACATTGCTTGATTTCAAAGGACAATTCTAGGACTGCATGGCACAGAAGGTTAGGACATCCTAGTAACAACAAACTAGACCTGATTTTGAAGAACAATCTTCTAAAAGGCTTGGACTCTATAAATGGTACCCTTGATCAATGTGATGCTTGCTCCTTGGGAAAAATGACCAAAGTACCCTATGTTCACACAGATAGAAATCAGGAAAGCTACCCCTTTGAAGCCATTTATGTCGATCTCTGTGGTCCAATGAGAATAAACTCCTTGGGCGGAAGTAAATATTTCTTGACCATCGTAGATGGATTTTCTAGGAGAATATTTGTAGAATTTATCAAAGATAAACTCTCAGCAGCAGAAGTTTTGAAGAAGTTTATTGTAAAGAGAGAAAACGAGCTAAACTCAAAACTAAAACGACTTAGAACAGATAACGGAACAGAATTTATCAATAAAAACCTTGAAACCTTCATAGAATCCAAAGGAATTAAACATGAACTAACTACACCGTACACCCCAAGAAGCAATGGGAGAGTTGAAAGAGCTAACAGAACACTATTAGACAAAGGCCGAACACTTCTGGCAGACTCCCAGTTACCCTTACACTTCTGGGCAGAAGCTGTGAATACAGCGGCATATCTATACAATCTAACTCCCACAACCAATGACCCAGACACTACTCCTATGGAAAAATGGAAAGGTAAAAAGCCATCCGTCTCTCACATCATGAGATTTGGTTGTGAAGTCTTCTATAAACTCGAGAATCATCAAAGACACAAACTAGAAGCTAAATCTAAGAGAGGAATATTTGTAGGCCATTCAAGATGCAGAAGAGCTTATCGAGTATTTGATATCACAGCGAGAGTCATTCTTGAAACCGCAGAAATTCACTTCAGAGAGAACAATAATGTCATCTCGGAAGAAAAACAAAGTGATAATAATACGGACACTGACACATATTTCTTCATTCAGGAGGATGAACAACTGGACAATCATGTTCTATCAGATGTTGATATTGAAGAGCCAGCACCAGATACCATGCTCAACAGACAGACAGAGTCAAGTGGATCAGAAAGAGCACAAAGAACTCGAACAATACCTAAAAGATTCGATGACTACGTTCTGGCTACTACGAATGAAACCATTCCAAAAGACTATAATGAAGCCATCGCATGCGAAGACAAGAAACATTGGGAGAACGCAATGCTTGAGGAAATACAGAACATGTACTCGCATCAAGTATGGGAACTGGTACCTAGACCTGTAAACGCTAAAGTTGTCAAAATTAAATGGGTGTTCAAAATATCTTTAGACCAAGAAAACAAAAACAAAACTTATAAAGCTAGACTTGTTGCAATGGGATACAACCAAATCCCAGGAAGAGATTACAACGAAAGTTTCAGCCCTGTAATTAAAAATGCCACCCTCAGGACTATTTTGTCAATGGCAGCAACAAAAGATTCAGTCATTAAACTATTTGATGTGAAAGCAGCCCATCTAAATGGATACATTGAAAACACAATATTCATGTAACAACCTGCTGGATTTGTTCAAGACAGAAACAAAGTTTGCAAACTCAGCAAAAGTATTTACGGTCTACCTCAATCCAGAAGATCGTGGTATGAGAAATTCAGTCAAGTACTTCAGGACTGTGGACTGGAAAAACTTAAATCTGATCCTTGCCTATTTAAATGGAAGAATGAAGACAAATACTTCTATGTAGGGATATATGTTGATGACTTTATCACTGTCTCAGATTCTGAAGATACCTCAAACAGATTCATCAATAAATTGAGACATCACCTGGAAATAAAGGATGTAACATGTAAAGGCATGTTTTTGGGAATCAAGATCATACAAGACAAGGAGGGAATTTCGCTACAGCAAAGCCACTATGTACAACAAATATTGCAGAAATATGGAATGGAAAATTGTAAGGAAGTTCCAACACCAGGTTCCAAAGAAATCAATTTGGACAATCATATTGAAGATGACGATTGTGATTAGCACACTTACCAAGAAGCCCTTGGAATGCTAATGTTTCTAGCTGTTAACACCAGACCCGACATAGCTTACATCACTAGCAAACTTTCACAGTACTCCAGACAACCAAAACAGATTCACTGGGCAGCAATCAAAAGAGTAATGAGATACCTACGAGGAACAATTGACCTAGGAGTGAAATTTGAAAGAGGGAAGACTGGAATTCTGAAGTCCTACACCGATGCCAGCTGGTCGACCACTCATGATGGAAAATCCTACGGCGGATATGTATTGAAGCTCGGCGAAGCAACTATAGACTGGAAAAGTAGTAAACAACCACTCGTCGCCCTCTCCACAATGGAAGCGGAAATGATAGCTGCTTGTGAAAGCTGCTGTCAAATCAAGTGGATAATAAACCTGTTACGAGAGCTGGAAGAATGGAATTTCATGGAAAAACCAACTGTGATCTATACAGACAGTCAGTCATTGATCAACTGGATCTCCAGCCCTAAACAAAGCAGTCGCTGTAGATATATCAACAGAAAGTACCACTTCTTGAGAGACTGTTATGAATCCAGAGACATCTATCTGCCTTCTGTATAAGCCATCTCAGGACCTGGAGGTGGATATCTTCACAAAGGACCTATCCCGAGGCCAGATGAAGAAACACCTGGAGAACCTCAGCATCGTGGGAATAAAGACAAAGTAAGGAGGGAATTGTTACGCAAACTTTGACTTTTATCATCATCGATGCTGACGTCACCATTATTACTTCCAACTTCTGCCTTCAACCTTTCTGTTATGTTTTATCGCTAGCTTGTTTTAACAATATTTGTATTGGAACAAGTCGTTCCTTAAATAAATATACATTTGTTTATATAAAAGGGATGTCATCGTAACTACAATATACGTGAGTACAAAACAACTTGAAATCCTTAAAAAGAAACATCGTATTTTTGCTAAGCCTATATCATGGTGTTACGCAATTATATTTTTGAGCCATTTTAGATTTGTATTTATAATTATTTTATTATATATATTATATATATTATTAATATATTTTTATTAATAATTATTTTATTTATAAATATTAAAATTTATAATTAATAATATGTCGTTTTTAGGCATTAAAATAAATTATTTTGAGCAATTATTTTTAAAATGGAGTTATATCGATTTAAAAATGGCGTATTATTTTATTTTGATAGTTTAAAATGTAAATATAAGAATATATACTTGATTTTTTTATATTTTAATATATATTAATTTTTTAATTTCCGAAAATAATTATTTTGAAATTATATTTAAATTATTTTATAATTTGCTTACTGTCGAATTTCAAATTTTATTTTTTTCGAGCAACGATCTTCTTTAAGAATTTTATTTACCGCTGCGAGTTTGCTTGATGTCGAGTTTCAAATTCTTTTCGAACAACGACTTTCTTTAAGAAATTAGTTTACCGCTGCGATTTTACTTGATGTCGAGTTTCAAATTTTCTTCGAACAACGACTTTCTTTAAGAAATTAGTTTACCGCTGCGATTTTACTTGATGTCGAGTTTCAAATTTTCTTCGAACAGCGACTTTCTTTAAGAAATTAGTTTATCGCTGCGATTTTACTTGATGTCGAGTTTCAAATTTTCTTAGAACAACGACTTTCTTTAAGAAATTAGTTTACCGCTGCCACCATGTGTTTTCAGTCAAGACAAAATACCAGCTTGGCTAAACAAATTCTTTTTAATATCTATCTCAATATATGGAATAGAATAGAATAATAATAGCAGAGTCTTATTCCTTTTCTTCTCAGAGCTCCCAATCTCCGAGCCTAATACTCTGCACAGTATTGGCGATTACAAAAGGCCATTTAAATTGACGCCGAAGTCCGATATCCAAATTTCTAACCATTGTTCCATAGGTAATAATTTCTGTACCATTGGCTGCATAAAGTTTATAATCAGAGCTAGGCATCCTATTTTTTATCCTATGGCGGTGTTATGGATATATCAGCACCACTGTTCACCAAAAAACGCAATCTCGTGTTTTTGTCCATAACAAATAATCAGAGATTGCGACAATCCTGAATGCCGGCGGAAGAGTTTGTTGCTACTCTGTCCGCCGGTTGTAGTTTTCATGACTCTTTCCAACTGCATGGAGGCCTGCATTTATTTTGCAAGCAATTAGAACCAAAGCGGATATGGTAATAGCATTTTTTCCCTCTTGGATAGAAGGATCTTTGAGACTGACTTCTCGGCCTTGACTGAGTGCTAGTTTTGGATCGAGATCTTGATCTATCCAGTCTCAATTCGGACACCTGCCGTTCAATATCTTCTAATTTGGCGATCAAGCGATCTGTTGAAGAAGACACTTCCGCATCATATATTTCTTTGGAAGGGTTTATTTCATTTATTTTATCGGCCATTATGGCCAATTTGCTAATGTCCTAATTTGCTTGCAATAAGTATAATCTTTATGGATGTGGGCAATTTATCGAGCCATAAAGTTTTAATCAAATTATCAGAGACATCAGGGGTAGCGAGGGATCTGAGCTTTTGTAGTAACTGGCTCGGCTTCATGTCTCCGAGTTCTATGCCAGAAATTAACTTTTTAATTCTCAACCCTTCACTTTCTCTGTACAATTCAAGTAGTCATAATTTACATTCAGAGTACTTGTTGTCAATTTTGCTATTAATTATGTCCCAAATGTTTTCTATATATTTAGGTTCTAATTGGGAGAACAAATAATTAAATTTAGTGTCTTCCTGAATAATTCCACCTATTTTGAACTGTGCTTCTACCTGGAAGAACCATATTTCAGGTTTTTCAACAAAGAAAGGCGGTATTTTAACACTAACTTTGCATATTTCTGAGGTATCACTCTAGGCTTATTTTCCGTTTCCATTTTACGTAAATTTAAAATTCGACACAACAGATAGATGTAAATAGAGATAAAGTTAAAAAAAAAATATTGAGATAAAATAATAAGGAAGATAATATAAAACTTATCTTAGTCTTGAGATGATATCCCGATATCTTGGATGATGCTTCTTTTCAAGCTTGAATCAATTTTTTTCATTTGTTTATCTCTTGAAATCTTCGTATGATTTTTCTTTTCAATCACGCCCAGCTCACCAATGTGGCTGTGTCGATTTATTAGTCCAGCGATGACCCAAAAAGTATTTCAAAGTTAGTGTTTTATTGGTATTACTTATTAGCTACATTTTTAGAGGAAGACTAAAAAAGGACAACACCCCAGAATGTCTATTCTGGTTCTGTTTGCTTCCGCCGATCTGCCGCGCCGCGGTGGTCATCTCCAATTTCATGGCCCCGCTTGTATGTTTGCTGACGGCGTGGTCTGTCATCCCAGCAGGCTGGAAGGAAGTCTCTTGGCCCCCACAGCACTTTTAATACAGTATTTTACAGCTTAGTGACAACATTTTGCACTTTAATAACACACATTTTCATTTATATAACAACTAGCGGATGTACCCGGCTTCGCCCAGGTTTTACCCTAGTAAAGGTTTGTCTAACGAATCTCTCGATAAAGTGAACATTTTTTCCCGGTCCCTTGAAAAAATACTCAATAAGTTGAATAAAATCAATATTAATTGGTTCCCTCGGTAATTGGAAGTTAAAGGAATAGTATCTTGCCTTGGAATTGTATCATTATTCTTGTATGGATGTACCCGGCTTCCCCCGGGTTTTACCCGAGTAAAGGTTTGTCTAACGAATCTCTCAATAAAGTGAAAATTTTTTCCCGGTCCCTTTAAAAATACTCGATAAGTTGAATAAAATCAATATTAATTGGTTCCCTCGGTAATTGGAAGTTAAAGGAATAGTATCTTGCCTTGGAATTGTATCATTATTCTTGTCTCAAATAAATTGCCGTGTCATCCTGAATTTTGTCTTTCCTAATTTTCTACATTACAAAATCATCGTATCATCATGATAATATTTAGAGCAGATTGTTGAATTATAACAGATAAATTATAATATTTATCTTGATTATTTTTAGGCGAAAAGTTATTTCAAAAATTTTATTTGCTAGAAACCTTCCCAGTACTATACTAAATAACTTCCCAAAGTTTCATGGCGTTCCAATAAGTGGTTTGGTCATGCATAAAGGACACACATACACACATACATTTATTTATATATATATACTAGCGGATGTACCCGGCTTTGCCCGGGTTTCACCCGAGTAAAGGTTTGTCTAACGAACATTTGTTAAAACAATTCTCTATAAACTTATAAAAAATAATAGATATATTTTGATAATTGGAAACTCGTAAATTTGAATCTCTCGATAAAGTGATCATTTTTCCCCGGTCCCTGTGTGCCGTGTCATTCTGAATTTTGGCTTTCCTAATTTTCTACATTACAAAACATCGTTTTATATAGTGAACATTTTTTCCCGGTCCCTTGAAAAATACTCGAAAATAATAGATATATTTTGATAATTTGAAACTCGTAAATTTGAATCTCTCGATAAAGTGATAATTTTTTCAGGTCCCTGTCCCAGAATATTTGCTAATATTACATGTTGGAGTTTCAATTACCTGCATATTTAATGGCAATTTCAACGCTGAATGTGCTGTTCGACCACCGTCCAAAAGAGTTGCTGCAATACCAGATGATGCAATAGCCACCGTGACGTCACGACCAATGAGAAGGCAAGTTCCACATTTGGCCAAATATCTCCCCGTCTCCCGTGTTTCCTTTTAGATTTCAACAAATTAACTCACGTGAATAAATAAAAATATCATTGATTTCTAGCTGAAGAAAATAATTGGAATAACGTTTTATTTAACTCTGTTGAATTTTTTTGTATTTTATCGATAACAGCAAAGTTATGTATTTTAAAGTTAGGAAAAATATTTTGATGTTAAGCAAAACCTGCTCCATCTCGTTTTACATAAATGTTGAAAATTTGGTCGAAATTGATGCATTGTAACGAAAGTTTTTAGCGAACACCACTTATGAAATTTGCATTTTATTAATATAGATATAATATAAATGAGTTTTAAAAATTGTTTAAAAAAATGCATCGGCCGGGAATCGAACCCTGGCCGCCCGCGTGGCAGGCGAGCATTCTACCACTGAACCACCGATGCTTTAAAAAAATCAAATTCATTTATCGTCGCGACCAGTGCTGCGCCCTAGCGGTAAAAGACTGGAACTAACGCTTTTTGGTTTTTTATTTTTTAAAAAAAGCACATTAACTTTTTTAGTTTTTTGAATAGCCTATATGTTAAACGAAATCTTCAGCTACCTACATGCGAAATTCCATAATGATTGAGTCAGTAGATTTTGCGTGATGCGATAACAAACATCGATTTCGCATTTCATTTTTATATATATAAGGAAGGAAGGAAGGAAGGATATATCGTCTTGCACAATTATTTAAACTTTTTAAATTTAATTCATTGAATAGAAATTTAATTTTTAGTATCGCATTTATATTTATTCGAATTTTATATTTAAACGATACTCATTATTTCTTTTGATTTTTATATATCATATATAGCGTCTTGCACAATTATTTAAACTTTTTAAAATAAAGTAATATACTTAAAATATAATATGTTTCTTATACAATCTTAAATTAGAAAATAAACTTTTAAATCGGTAACCTCAAGGAGATAGCCATTATAAAGCACTAATATTTGAATTAGTTTTACTTAATATATTAGCCCTGAAAGACCCAAGGTCATCAGGCGTGGACCAATACCTAAGCCTATCTCGGTCTCAATGGTGGCGCTGCTTGCGAGTTAAAGCTACAAATCTGCAAATAACTCAAAGGATATTCAAGATATTCAAGAAATTATTTTTCGCAAACCTTTCCGGGGATATACCTAATAATAACCCAAAATTTCACGGCGATTGGATGTACGGTTTTTGAATCTATAGAGTACACACACACAGACAGAGAGACATTCATTTTTATATATATATAGACTAGCGGATGTACCCGGCTTCGCCCGGGTTTTACCCGAGTAAAGGTTTGTCTAACGAACATTTGTTAAAACAATTCTCTATAAACTTATAAAAAAAATAATAGATATATTTTGATAATTTGAAACTCGTAAATTTGAATCTCTAGATAAAGTGAACATTTTTTCCCGGTCCCTTGAAAAATACACGATAAGTTGAATAAAATCAATATTGTAGCGTAGAAATCAAGCCTTGAAATATCCTAAGATGTAAAAGTATTTATTGATGACGTCACAGCGACGAGTCGACAATTATTAACAAGTCAGCCCCAAAAACTATTTACAGCTAGAGAATCTTAAGCAAGCAAGCAAAGAAATATTTTAAAGATGATTTCACAAACACAGATTAATATATATTTTTATAATCTGTTGAATATATTTTCATTGAATAATATTAAATTAAATAATAAAATATTTCTTCGCCACAATATATTTTATATAACTTTTTAAATGTATACTACTTTGATTTCACACACAATGTTTTATATATTTGCATTATTCCTACTATAGCAACTAGATCTAATTCCTCAATTAAAAAGACGCATATTTAAGGATTGCTCTATTTTCAAAACCATATCTAATTCTATTTTAGAACATATTTAAGGATCACATAGGCATTTGGAGAATTAATTAACAATGAATAAATATTCTTTTCAAACCTTTTTTAATACCTAATTAAACGATAAATCAAAAAGTGAAGGAGAAAATATTCATTTTTGTATTATGATAACTTTAGAAAACAAGTCATCAATCCTCTCTGTTCTTTGACTGTAGCCCTAATGGACTTTAAAAGAAAGCCAATTCAATATGATGATATATTATTTGCACATATATATAAATGGAATATGACAAGAAGATTTTTAAACTTGGGGATAAAAAAAAACTTTTTTTAATTATATAACTGAGCTAAAACTAAAGAATATGCAGTATATGAAATTAAACTATTTTTTAAAATCTATTTTCTACTACCCTTACACTGCAATGGTAAAATTGGACCTGGCTCATCAGTGGTGAACCCTCCAAGTGGTTTCACCAGTGTAATCTATCATACTGCTGTAATATTGTACTACACTGCAATGGTAAATTTGGACCTGGCTCATCAGTGGTGAACCCTCCAAGTGGTTTCACCAGTGTAATCTATCATACTGCTGTCATATTGCACTACACTGCAATGGTAAAATTGGACCTGGCTCATCAGTGGTGAACCCTCCAAGTGGTTTCACCAGTGTAATCTATCATACTGCTGTCATATCGTACTACGCTGCTTTGATTCTATACCGATAAAGGCAGTAAAAAATTATTTTATTTTTAAAAGTAGCTTACACATAAAAATAATGCAACTACCAGATGGCACACTAATACATCATGTTGAGGAATGCAGTGATAAATGGATCAATTATTTGAAAATTGAGGACAATGCTTGTGCTTGTTTAAAAGCCCTATTTTTGTGTTGAAAAAAAAAATCAACACAAAAATAGGGCTATTTGACAAGCACAACCCTTATCCTCAATTTTCACATAATTGATCCATTTATCACTGTATTCTTTAACATGATGTATTAGTGGGCCATCGGTAAGTTTTTGTGCAATAAAAAGGTTGCCATGAATAACCTTTGGTGCTAATTTCTAATATTGCTGTAATGTGCAATTGCTTGATTCAAGTTGAAGGAGTGACCAGTCATATAGGTGTGTTGGAATATCAATGAATGGCTATCTTAGTTTCTGACATATTCTAATGTTCAGTCATAACTGTGAATCTTCTTGCCTCCCCTACAAAGGTTTCACTGCATTTTGGACTCTAGGTGGAGTAGATTCATAATTTGGGGGTCAGTGGAAGGATGGTCTAAACCGTTGGTTTTCGACCGCTACAACCCGGGTTTGATTACTACATTGGGTACTTTTTTCTGATTAAAAAAAAAAATGCTCCAATGGCCCTCGATTCTTGCAAAAGTCCAACCCCACCAGCGAGTGCAAGTAACCAAAACGGGGATTTGGCACATTTGTATGTGCAAAGTCGAACTGCTTTTCACATGTGTAGACATGTGTTGCACTTACAGTAAAAGCAAGATGCCAACTTCTACCCATCATAATTATCATGGCCTGTACCACGTGTACTAGGAAAAAGCAAAAAATATATATTGTCACGGATTTCTGTGTAAATAAGTATTAGGAATCACTCTACCGGTAGTTTTCTATTGAAAGCTTATTCTACCTGCATACCAAAACAAGCTTCTTTTATATCAACAATTTTGGCTACTATTTACATAATAGTTATTATAGGATAATTTACATGATGAATTGAATATATATATGCGAATATTATACATTGACATTAACCCCCTCTCAAAAACAAGCAGCGACCCGCTGCTTTTACAACATGCTAACAAATTATACACACAAAAATCAGAAACGAACTAGAAGTGCAAAATTAATTTTAAATAATAATAATAATAATAAAAAAGAATTTCCCAACTTGCCTCCTATTTTTCCAATAAGGTTATGCTTATTTCTTAGGCCTGAATTTGCTCTTCTGGGCTCCGGTAGGGCTTCATCCGCTGGACATGGACGATATCTTTTGTTTTCCGTTGCCGTGGTCTTTTTTCCAAAGGCTCCACCTCATAGGTTACCTCGGAGACTTGTTTGTTCACCCTATAAGGGCCGATGTATCTCTTTAGGAGCTTCTCCGCCAACCCTTGTCTACGGACAGGCGTGAACACCCACCCCAGGTCTCCTGTCTGATAATGGACTGGTCTGTGGCTCTGGTCATATCGAGATTTGCCTCTTTCTTGTGATCGTAAGATGTTCAACCGAGCCAACTGGTGTGCATCCTCGGCATTTGTCACCATACTCTCCACGTAGTCTTCCAGACTGGTGTTTTCCCTATAGGCTAAGATGGTGTCAAGTGGAGTCTCTACATCTCGTCCGTGTATGAGATAGAAAGGGCTAAACCCAGTGGATTCTTGTTTGCGGGTGTTATAGGCGAAGGTGACATAGGGGAGCACTGCATCCCAGTTTCTTTGCTCGACATCGACATACATGGACAACATGTCAGAGAGAGTCTTGTTGAGTCTCTCGGTTAAGCCGTTGGTCTGTGGATGATAGGCTGACGTAAATCGATGTATGGTCCCGCAGAGGTCGTTGATTTCCTTTATTGTTCTGGATATAAAGTTCGGTCTCGATCTGAAATTAACTCTCTAGGAGCTCCATGCTTCAGCAATATGTCTTCTATCATGAATTTTGCAACTTCCTCCGCACTTCCATTAGGTATTGCTCTGGTCATTGCATACCTAGATAAATAATCTGTCGCAACCACGATCCACTTGTTGCCGTTGTTCGAAACAGGAAATCTCCCCAACAAATCTATTCCTACCCTCTGAAAAGGCCGGGCTACAGGTGGGATTGGTACCAGCTGTCCAGGTGGGCGCCCCGTGGATCCTTTTCACCTTTGACATTCTCTGCAATGCGACACATATTGTTTCACAGATCTGTACATGCCGGGCCAAAAGTATTTTTTTCTAACTCGATCGTAGGTTTTGGCAAATCCCAAATGTCCTGCCATCGGTGAATCATGGGCTTCCCTTAAGATGTCAATTCTCATCTGTTGAGGAACCACTAGAAGCCACATTTTGCCCATGGGATCGTAATTTTTGCGGGAAAGAATTCCTTCGATTAACTTAAAATCTCCATCGCCTTTAGATTGGCTACCTCGGATTATTTTCGTAATTTGATCGTCCTTTTCTTGTTCTTTCCCAATTGGCCAATTGACAAAGGTATAGCACATCTTGAATGTATGACTCAGATGATTCACTGGATTTCTGTGCTCTTGTCTTCAGAATGAGCTCAGCTTTCCTCATTTCTTCCTCCTGTTGTCCGAAGGTTTCACCCAAAGCCCTCTGAAACACTTCCCAGGATGTCAGTAGGTCCTCATTATTCTCGTACCATTGTCGGGCTGTTCCGGCCAGGAAAAATATGACATTGGACAAACACATAGAATCGTCCCATCTATTGAACTTTGCCACATGCTGGTAATCTTTCAGCCACCTTTGAGCATTTTCACTTCCATCTCCAGCGAAAGTGGAAGGACATCTTGGCTGCTACAAAGAGATGTAGGTTGATGGGACTTGAGCCGAGGTTTCTCCTGGTTTGCTTTTCAACATTGTTGGTTCCATGAGATGACCTTCAGGTGATAATCCTCTCTCAGTCGGAGACTTCTTATCAAATTTACGAAGTCAGCCGTTTTATTCTTTAGTAGGATTTACCCAGGGCCTCCACCAAAATGTCACGGATTTCCGTGTAAATAAGTATTAGGAATCACGCTACCGGTAGTTTTCTATTGAAAGTTTATTCTACCTGCATACCAAAACAAGCTTCTTTTATATCGACAATTTTGGCTACTATTTACATAATAGTTATTATAGGATAATTTACATGATGAATTGAAAATATATATGCAAATATTATACAGTGACAATATATATTCATAGTTTTTAAAAATCTCATTGATTCATTATACAAGGTCATGGAGAGTGAATTCATGGATTGAATATATAATCTTGTTAGGGTTGAAATACAAGTCTTGAGGCTCCCAAGAGATGGTCTGGTGAGACCTCTTTGGTCCTGTAGATGGTGCATTATGGGAAAATCTTGACACCATCCTGGAAAAGGGGTGGTCTTGTGTGGCTGTCAGTTTTGAGCCTGGAAATACAGGTTGCTGCCTGTCGGTTCATCCCACTTTCCAGAATAGTTCCGGGTTTAGGTACCAATGATGGAATGATGACTCCTGTATTTTTTCCTGTAGGCATTTGAAGGAGTTGAAATCAACGTCTAAGTTAGGCATTGCTGCTTGTTTCCCATCAGTTTTAAGTGGGATGTGATCCACTGGAAGGTGATTCGTGTTTCTCTGTGAAATTTTGTCTAAATTCAGAGCAATTTTTTTTAGGGGGAGTATTATAGAGCTGGTGTGAAAATTGTGCAGAGTATTAGGCTCATAGAATGTTGAGCTCTGAAAACCAAAAGGAATAATACTCTGCTAGTGATCTCTTTTGACTTGTATATGACAAACATAATATAATAGGAAATAAACTAATGCTTAGTTAATCTTGCCTCGTCTTGGATAACAACACATGGTGGCAGCGGTAAACTGAATTCATAAAGAAGGTCGTTGTTCGAAGAAAATTTGAAATTCGACATCAAGCAAGCTTAGAAGCGGTAAACTGAATTCATAAAGAAGGTCGTCGTTCGAAGAAAATTTGAAATTCGACATCAAGCAAGCTTAGAAGCGGTAAACTGAATTCATAAAGAAAGTCGTTGTTCAAAGAAAATTTGAAATTCGACATCAAGCAAGCTTAGAAGCAGTAAACTGAATTCATAAAGAAAGTCGTGTTCGAAGAAAATTTGAAACTTGACATCACACAAGAAAACTTTTTGGTAAGTTATATTATATTATAAATAAATCTTTATAATGTCCCAAAATTATAATTGTGCAGCCCCAGAACCTTTTAATTTTTCAAATCCGGGTGATTGGCCAAAATGGATTAGGAGATTTGAACGTTTTAGGCAGGCAAGCGGGTTAATTAATAACCCAGAAAATGAGCAAGTTAATATGCTCGTGTACTGCATGGGTGATAATGCAGATGACATTTTGTTGTCATGTAAAATAGCAAGTGACCAACTAGAAAATTATGGTAAAGTTATTGAATGCTTTGAAAGTCACTTTATTCCAAGACGTAATATAATTTATGAAAGGGCAAGATTTAATCAAAGATGTCAGCAGGAAGGGGAAAAGGTGAATGAATTTATCACAGCACTCCATAGCCTAGCTGAGCACTGCAATTTTGGGATGTTACATGATGAGTTGATTAGGGATAGGATAGTTGTTGGAGTAAGGGATAGAGCATTATCTGAAAGAATGCAACTTGATACAGACTTGACCTTAGTAAAAGCCACACTAATGGCAAAGCAATTAGAAAGTGTCAAAGAACAGCAGTCTAGCCTTTACCAACAAGATTCTATAGATCAAATAAAGAAAATGCCTAATCACATAAAAGAAACAAAAAGGCACGAACAAAAAATAAGACAATTCAAGTCAAACCAGTTGGGAGGGTCATCACATGGATGCACAAGGTGTGGCAATTCAAATAATCATGATTGGAAAAATTGTCCAGCTATGAACTCGTATTGTAGTAAATGCAAGAAAAAGGGCCATTATGCCAAAGTATGTAGATCAGAAGCCATAAATGAAATAAAATCAGAGATAGCTTTTTTGGGATCTGTAGAAGATAATTCCAAGAAATGGATAGTACCAATTAAGGTAAATAATAGACAAATTAATTTTAAAATTGACACCGGAGCTGATGTCAACGTGCTCCCCCTACAATATTATTATCAAAGTTTCCAAAGAATAAAACTGGAAAAATCTGATAAAATATTACAAGGTCCAAATGGAATACCCTTGGAAACAGTTGGAATGATCCACGTAAAACTTCAAAATAAAGGCCAGCACTTAAACTCGAAAATATACATTGTTGATAAACTAAAGCAGCCACTTCTCTCTGGGGAGACAAGTGAAAAATTAAACATTGTGAGAATGATTCAGCAATTATCATCAGGAGGCCGCGGCGGACAGCGTGGTAGACTCGGAAGTGGAGATAACAGAGGCTGCTACAACTGCGGGGAAGAAGGCCACCGCAAGTTTGAATGTACCAAACCTGCCCGTGGTGGTGGACGTGGCCGTGGACAGAGCCGTGATGGAGGCAGCAACAACACCTGCTACAACTGCGGAGAAGTTGGCCACCGTAAATATGAGTGTACCAACAACACGGCTGAAGATGGAGGACAGGAGGAGAACCAGCGCAAGTCCAAGAAGGCTTGCTACACCTGTGGGGAGTTTGGCCATAAGAAGGACGACTGCCCCAAATCTGGAACTCAAGAGTCGGGAGATGAGGAGGAGTCCTCTGACAATGAGGAAGAAGAGACTCCCCAGGAGAGGAAGCAAGCTGAGGACAGTGAGGAGGAGGAAGTAGAAGCTGAAGAACCTCCCAAGAAGAAATCTAAGAAGCCCAAGTCCAAGAAGAAAGAAGAAGATTGCTATCTGACTCTTCAAGCACATAGGACGATGCCCCTGGAAAGCGCCAGGAGCAGAGAAATGAGGAGACCCCCACTTCGACATCAACCTGGCTCTCAAGGAGATGCAAGGATGACCAGGAGCAAGAGACCGAGGAGGATTGCCCTACACCAACGGCCTCATCTACAAGAGATGGAAGGATGCAGAGGGACAACCAAGACCAGGATCCAGAGAAGAGCCTCCCTTCAATGCCAGCCGTGCATACAAGATATGGAAGGGCAGTCAAGATACCTCGAAGGTTCCTGTAAAGATAAGGGAGGAGATGTGCAGAGTATTAGGCTCATAGAATGTTGAGCTCTGGAAACCAAAAGGAATAATACTCTGCTAGTGATCTCTTTTGACTTGTATATGACAAACATAATATAATAGGAAATAAACTAATGCTTAGATAATCTTGCCTCGTCTTGGATAACAACACAAAAATGCTTTATGGCTTGTAGAGTTGACAAAGTGGGAAGAAGACAAGTCTATACGGATCCTTTTGGCTTGGGAGGTGGCTTTTCTTTTTATAGATCAATATCTCCTTCTGGTAAAATTTTCATCAATATATTTAGCCAGCAAGAAATACCTTTTTGTTATATTCTGAGGAATTCATAAAAGCCTTGCCTTGGAAAGATCGCCCAAACCAGGGTATCCAGGTCGGTGCTCTGAATTTTCCAAAGTTGCTGACCTGGATTTTACACCGACAGATTCTGATGAGATGGACTATTAATGCCTCTCAGTCTAGGCTTTTATTTTGATGGGAGAGGTGGCCTTTTGTGAAAAAACCTAAAATTACCATACCAAATAATAAATGCATTGGGCCATGTTACAAAAAATGAACAAATCAATTTAACAAATCAGAATTTTGTGTTAAAACAACATATTTAATATACCATGATGTGCAAAATTTAAGTGAACATTTTTTAATGATTAAATTTGGTAAACCAAAGGTTCAAATATATGTTTAATGAAAGCTTCATATAAATCTATATATATAAAATTGAATGTCTGTCTGTTTGTCTGTACTCTATAGATTCAAAAACCATACATCCAATCGCCGTGAAATTTTGGGATATTATTAGGTATATCACCGGGAAGGTTTTTGAAAAATAATTTCATGAATATCTTGAATATCCTTAGAGTTATTTGCAGATTTGTAGATTTAACTCGCAAGCAGCGCCCCCATTGTGACGATGATAACAGGTTTTCTTATCACTAAGTTTGTTATCTTAAATATTATTTATCAAAAGTAAGATTATCTCAGGATGACACGGCAATGTGACACGGGAAAAAATGTTCACTAGATAAAACTATGATTTTCTAATGTAGAAAATTAGGAAAGACAAAATTCAGGATGACACGGCACACAGGGACTGGGAAAAAATGTTCACTTTATCGAGAGATTCAAATTTACGAGTTTCAAATTATCAAAATATATCTTTTTTTAATAAGTTTTTAGAGAATTGTTTTAACAAATGTTCGCTAGACAAACCATTACTCGGGTTAAACCTCGGGCGAAGCCGGGTACGTCCGCTAGTACATTCATAAATCCCATCTTGAACATTTTTTTTTTGTTGAGCTCCTTAATAAAATGAGAAAATTCAAACATCTCTCTTTGTATATGGGAAATTAAAATATATCATTAATACACTGCGTGACATTGAAAATGGAACACCAAGAAATAGTGGCCAGAAAATTATGCAAATTTCAGGGTAGACGCGCCTAACCGAGATATGCAAATGATGTAAAATGCGCAGCTCTCGTGCGCACATGGAGTAAGATATAAGGGAAGGAACTTGCAGAAAGGACAGTATTCGTGTCGTTATTTCTTCAAGGAAAATCATTGTAGAAATTTTGTTCTTGTGTCAAAAGATACGTGTAATAACAGAGAATGCCAGGTAAACGGAGGCAGTTCAAGCAGACAGACGCTTTTACGAGGGGCATGGTGATTGGACTGAAAAGGGCAGGTTGGTCCATACGTCAAATCGCAGCTGAAACACACCTTGGTGCGTCCACGGTGCACCGACTGTGGAGAAGATGGTTGGAACAAGGAAATGTGGCAATTTATAGGAATGTCGGTGCAACCAGAGTGTCGTCAGCACGTGTGGATCGGCGTATCCTTCGACAAGCAGTGGCGGCCCCACAAGTCACTTGTACCGCCATCCTGCAACATGTGCAAGACACCCTAGATCATTCCATCTCGACCAGAACCATTTCCCGTCGATTGGTGCTAATGGCTTGCACTCATGCCGTCCGCTAAGAAGACTGCCATTGACCCCACCGAATAGGCGCCAACTTTTGGAATGGTGCCGGGCTAGATCGACGTGGATGACGGAATGACACAGGGTCGTGTTCTCAGATGAGTCGCGTTTCTGCTTGTCCAGTGATAGTCGCCGTGTACGCGTGTGGCGTCGACGTGGAGAAAGGTCCAATCCTGCAGCAATTGTGGAACGCCCCACCGTGCGACAACGTGGAATCATGGTTTGGGGCGCAATCGCGTATGATTCCAGGTCACCTTTACTTCGTATTCAGGGCACTATGACGGCCCAACGATACGTTGATGATGTGCTGCGACCGGTGACACTCCCCTACCTTCAGGGGGTACCCAATGCCCTTTATCAGCAGGATAACTCCCGACCGCACACTGCTCGCATTAGCCAACAAGCTCTGCAAGATGTACAGATGCTTCCCTGGCCACCGTACTCTCCTGATCTCTCACCAATCGAGCACGTCTGAGACATCATTGAACGCCGTTTGCATGCCTTGCCACAGCCGCGTTCAGAAGACGAACTGTGGCAAATGGTTGAGAGGGAATGGAGAGCCATCCCTCAGAACGCCATCCGTACTCTGATTGACTCTCTACCTAGACGTGTTGCTGCGTGCATCGCCGTCCGCGGTGGTCCTACTTGCTACTAAGCCGACGCCGTTCTCGCTCTGTATTATGACTATCATTTTGAAATAAAGATCACTTATTGTTCGTCCCTGTCTCTCTCTGTCTGCCGAGTTTCGTCACTTTCTGGCCACTATTTCTTGGTGTTCCATTTTCAATGTCACGCAGTGTACATATAAATATTAAATACACTATTATCAGGTCACTTATATATTTGCATATTTTATATTATTTTATATTTGCATTTATTATATATTTGCAATGGTTAAGAAATTCTTAGATTTCTTCCACATTTTGAAGATAAATCTTTATTTTATAAATGGGGAATACATCAATGATTTTTAATTTGTTTTAATAAAAATCATGTTGAAACCAATTCATCTTTAATATCCTTAAATTAGAAATGACCATGTTGGAATTTAGATTACAACCCTTGTAGTAACTATCTTCTCATCTTCACATAATCTTTCACCCCACCATTTATAATTTTGAAATAAATAATTAGAAAAGAAATTCAAAAAGGATGTTTTCTCTTTATAAATAACTTAAATTTTCATTCATCACATAAATGTGTTCAATAAAATAATCCCATGTATCACTATTGAGTAAAAAATCCTCTTTTCTCTGGATGCCTGATAATTTGACTCAACATTAATGTGTTACATTCCATCAGGTGTCTTTCTTATCTCCACTCAATCATATTAGGGTATCAAGTTGTGACTCTTGATGGTGCCTGTTTACAACCATCATGACTGGGTGAAGTAGAATGCGTCTGCATTTGTCATTAAGACTGGGAGCACTACTTAGTGGCAGGCCGACTTAGCTCCAAAAGAAATGGCCGCCTCTGACATGAAGAACAGACATCATGTGCAGCTGCTCCTATCATGGAGTAAAAATGCTGCTCATCCTGTATCCCTGAATTAGGAGCCCTTACAGGGTACTATCAGCCGGGCCAGCTGAACCCAGGTTTTTTAGCGAGTTTGTTACTGCTCCACCTCCTTCTCAATTTTCATCCGGGCTTGGGACCGGCAAAGGCGGATTTCCATCAGGTGAGCCATACAAAGTCTTAGCTGTCACTAGAAGTGTGATCGATGTTTCTTCCATCTTATGGCACACTCACTGTTCACCAGTTAGATCAGCGTTCTTACAAAGATGACTGGCTGTGTGTGTGTGCACCCCAATTCTTCCTTTCCCATGATTCACCAGACAAAAACCAAAATTGATGACATCTTTCCTTACCTATCAGAATGATTCATTGAAAACTGATCTCTTGTTCATACTACCTCCAAAAAGTGAGGTTGTAAGTAAAGCCCCTGAAGAGCAACTTTGGGTCCTGCAAAGTGATCAAGGCTACCTATGAGGTAAAGCCTTTCAGGCCCATCTTCCTGTTATCTGTAGCTTCTCTCACTGCTAAACTCCTACAGTCATTAGCTTTATCATTCTTTAATTAACCAAACAATTGCTCTACCCTGTTCATAAAGGAATTATAGAGCTTCTGTATACTCAACTCACTGCTACAAGGCTTGCCTATGTTTGGCTAGTTTTTCTATCAACCCCTACAAGTAGAATCAACAATATAAGTTCATTAACATCATTTTTATTATACTGAGAATCTCTCACTGAGGAAAAAAAAACACTACAGTAACCTTATTACCAAAGCCTCTCTAACTTATCCAAAATTTTTGTAAAAGTGTCACCATGATTTCATGATGATAAGTGGTGAAAGAAGGTCATTATTTAAAAACAATGAAGTAACCAAACTGAAAAAAAATGTATTAATTGAAAAAAATTCCCCCCAATTAACTTGGTAATTTATGTATATAAAGTAAATGACTGGCACAATTTTTACACACACTATTTTTTAATTATTCATATTTATCCCCCTAGGGTCACTTGCGCTGTCATAAATGTATGCCTTTACATTTGTCTATATATATATATATGCAATAATTTTAGGCGTGAATAGAATAGTCATATGATGTTAACAATGAGAAAAAGAACTGTACAAAAGAAAAAGTCTGTCAATATGTACAATAAGCATAATATAAATTATCAGTTTCTTAAAAGATTCTACATCATATTAATTACCACAATCTTGGCAGGACTGGTACCTGGTTGGAAATTATAGCTGCTGGATAAATGAATAATAATTCATGCTCACATATATCATTTTTGTGTAAAAAATAATAAGGCACAATTTTGATTATAGATTATGAACACAAGATAACAGACCAAATAAATAAATAGTGTGTGATATTTGGATAACAGCATTTTTACCATCTTCAGACCAAAGTACTTAGTGCTGTGCAAAAAATATGATAAATGCTCCTGTAACTTAAGATTAAAATGCCAACCCTAATCAATATTGGGGGAGCTCAAACTTCAGAAGCTCCTTTTATTTAAAATATAAAATTCTGTTATACAAACTACATCTTCACAATACAAGTCCACAAAAAGTTAGCTGGAAACAGCCTATATCAAAATGCAAAAAGTAAGCATAACCCTAAGAACTTATTAGAGGAACATTTTTCTTGAGTGCATTAACCCTACTTCAGTCATTTACCTCAGAATACTCCATCTGAGTCCCTAGGGTGGTTTCATACCGTCAAGAATCTCCTTGAACACTGTTACTCCTTTTAAGGAAACATCAAACAACTTCCCTGATTTCTATTACTATGGACAATAAATACAGAATCAACAGTTCTAAAATTGGAGTTGGAATTTTTTTTTTTTTGCTTATCCCTATTACACGTGGTACAGGCCATGATAATCATGGTGGGTAGTTAGTGACTGCTTTTACTGTAAGCGCACCACATGTCTACACATGTGAAAAGCAGTTCGACTTTGCACTTACAAATGTGCCAGAGCCCCGTTTGGTTACTTGCACTCGCTGGTGGGGTTGGACTTTTGCAAGAATCGGGGGCCATTGGAGCATTTTTTTTTTAAACAGAAAAAAGTGTCCAATGCGGGAATCAAACCCGGGTCATAGTGGTCGGAAACCAAATGGTTTAACCAGCCTTCCATCGACCACCGAGTTGGAATAAAATAATTAACTGACTGATAATTCATTAGCAGGTTAAAACAACTATAAGCAACAATTTGAATTTCTGAAATGTCACAAAATCTGCATTTAGCTGGCTTCTTTTTTCTGGTATACTGTCTCAATGGACAAATCAGATTCTAATTCTATGGTCATTGGTTTATCATCTGTAAATTACAGTGCTGGGGTGTATGAAGGAGGTTGACTAAAATAGATTGCAGATTAGCCACTTCTTTATCTCTGCTGCAACCTTCACTTGGTAACAAAGGTGATGTGATTTGATGGTTTAAGTAAACTATCTAAACATAGGAATGTATACACTCATGATGAACCTTGGTTTGAATTATAGAAATATAAGACATTGCATAAATTCAGTCAGTGGTCCTCAAAGTTCCAGAATGCCACCTGTATAGCAGTAAGAACTTTTCTTAACCATCTCCATCTTTTGCTGCTAGCTCGACTCTATCTGTTCACAGAGCTTTCCTAGTACAACTGTGTCCCTTAGTTTTTTGTGTGGACAATCCCAAGTCTTCCATTCTGCCTCGACCACGACTGCCTTTATTCTGTGAAAACTGTTAAAGGTCTTCCAAGGTGCAGAGAGGTATTTGGAAACTCTCAACACCCTGACTGTCCGTCTTGGTTAACACACACACATATATACTACTCTAATCAAAAAGTTTTGATACTTTGCTCATTAAATCCTGAAAATTCAATATATTTTCTCCCGGTTTGGGGCAAACGCAAGCTTCGCCCTTGGCTTGGAGACCTGCCAATTTTCAAAAATCACGTTCCACAACAGCGCGAGCAGCGGCTTTTCGAAGTGAAGCCATTTTGCCCTGCTTCGATTTCGTTAGTCACCGAATTGGAGGATCAACGAATTTGCATCAAGTTCTGTGTGAAAAACGGATTCAAGGGTGCCGAAAATTTTTGGATGTTGCAAACAGCCTACAGGGATGCCGCCATCATTGTAACGGCAGCTGGCATGCCTATATAGTAAATTATCAGTGAGCACATATTTATCACTGATGATACTCTGTGCAGTTGCCTTTGGACCGATTGTAATATATACCACATGTAAACATATGTCTGATAATTAATATGCTATATCTGATGTCAGCCTAAAAGAAATAAAGTCTTTCTTTTTAAACTTCCAAGTACTTCTTGCTGATTAACGTCAACCAACAAATACGAGGACGTTACACGGTGGCAGCGGCGCTTGTAAACAACACCACGTGGTAAGAACAATTTATATTAATTTCCAATTTCTTAAAAGTATTTCAGAACATCTCTAATTGCATGTTCAAATAAAATTCGATTGCATAATAATATATACAAAAATAATTTAATTTACAAGCAAGAAGAAATAAGTGTATTTTTAGAAAAAAAAATTACAATAACAACAACATGGCGGAAAATGCTATTCGACCTCCAAAACAAATAGGCCTAAATGAACTAAACAAAGAGGGCTGGGAATCTTGGCTTGAAAACTTTGAATGGTATGAAATTGCTACCCAATTAAGTAGTAAAGCACCAGAGGTACAGGTTGCTATCTTTATGGCTGCAATGGGACGAGAGGCTCAAAATATTTTTAAATCTTTCAACTTAAATAATGCAGATAAAAATAATCTGAGCATTGTAAAAGACAAGCTCAACAACTATTTTTCTCCAAAGCTGAACACTACAATTGAAAGATTCAAATTCAATCAGATGAAACAGAAAGAAGATGAATCATTTAATGATTTTCTGACTAGGATCAAATAACAGATAGCAAACTGCAAATATGCTGTCATGTCTGATGAACTACTTAAAGATCGAATAGTTGTAGGAATTATTAACAATGGTGTTTCAGACGTGGGATTTGAAAACACCAGTTGAAAACACCAACCTGACAGAAGATTGGTATGAAGAAGTAAAAATCAAAGGCAAAAAGGTAAACATGAAACTAGACACAGGTGCACAGTGTAACGTGTTGCCACTCAGCCTGGCAGGGAGATTAAATATGGAGATCCAAAGGTCTCCAGTAAAAAGTTTAATTTCCTTTTCAGGACAAAGTCTAGCAATGTGCATGGTGAAAAACATGACTGCCTACATACGTTTCATCATATCCAGAGATAACACATGTCCCATCCTAGGCAGACAAACCTGTTCCAATTTAGGTCTTGTCAAGCGAGTAAACACCTGTCAAGCAATTACACAGGAATACCAAGAATTATTCGAAGGGATAGGATGTTTGAAAGGATATGAATACGAGGCGGCGACTTCGGACATGAACATGCAAGTAAGATCACCCAGACCTATTCCTCTATCTATTAAAGAAAGAGTAAAGAAAGAACTTGAGGAAATGGAAGACAATGGGATTATAAAGAAAGTACCAGAGGCCTCGTTATTACATTCCAAAGACATGTACCCCAGCGGAATCTGTCAACAACCCCCCCATTTTTGCGCCTCTGGCCACGGTGGCTTGGGAACGCTTCTGACACGCCGCTGACACTGCGTGGTCCTCGCGATGCTTCTGTGCCCTTTATTATGCGATATTTTATCTTCCCAAATATGGTTTTAGCTGCTTAAGTTCTATATTTGCTTATCTCTATATTGTTACATCATGATTAATGGCGTATTTCTTATATTATTTTAATATATTTGAAATTTAAATTATATATTTATTTATTTTTATATTCTATGATATTTATTTAAAACAGATTATTTAGATTATCATCATTTGTATTTAGGTACACGTGTGACTTCACTGCTCTCTTTGATGTGAGAAAATAAATAAATGATTCTGGAGGCTACTTAAAGAAGACTTATCTCGTTATTCCCTTTTATAAAGTTGTAGGATGGTTGAAACACGCTCTGGTAAGATGCAAGACCCAGCACAGGAGAGAATCAAGGCTGAAGAGGCTGCCAAGCCGCAACTTGGTGCAACAATTGGTGGAGATGCTAGTTCCGACCCAGTTGTCCTGAATCCCAACATCGACATCCCCAAGTATGATGGAACAGAAGACCCTCGCCCATGGATAGAATCCCTCGAAGAGATTGGTTTCCTCTATCATTGGGCAGACTACATAATTGCCCGTTATGCCGCCATGAACATGACGGGAAGCGCTAAAACCTGGTTGAATTTACACAAAGCGAGTTTCACGAGCTGGGAAAATATTAAAATCCGCCTCATTCAGGATTTTTCTCTGGACGCCAATAGAGAAGAACTAAGAATGAAGCTCAACAGAATGCAACACTGGAATGAACCAGCAATCAGGTTCGCGGAAGACATCCTAGTGTTGTGCAACAAGGTTGACCCCGCAATGGAAGAAGAAACAAAAATCGATCATGTTATTGGAGGACTGAAAAAAGAGTACTCATTCGCGCTCTACCTGAACCCTCCTAAAACGACCAATGAACTTCTTGTCGTGTGCAATAAAATGGATTCTTTTGAAAAGAAGTATCGGGAACGTGTGGAGAAATCCAGAAACCTATATAACGGCCCACGCTATTCTAGACCCCAACAACAATCGAGGTACGTGCCGCCGACTGCCACACGAAACTACCAGACCCCTTCCAGGCCCCAAGCCCCTGTTTCCAATAATTACAAGAACGACTTCCCTCCTACTCCCAGGCAGTATCGAAACAACTTGACCCAGCCCTTTACCCCGAGACGTCCTTATAATCCAAACTTTGTGCCTAAACCAAACCTCCAGAGAAACACCTACAATAAAAGTCAAGAAGTGAGCAAAAATAGGATGGAAGACCAATCTGCTTCAAGTGTAACAAGCCAGGGCACGTGGCCCGTTATTGTAGGGTCAAGTTTATAAGAATCCTAGAAGAGGATCCAACAGCTACCCAAGAGAAGATCGAAGAGAAATGCCAAATGAATGAAATATCAGATAAATCAGGACCTCGGCTTTATGCTGATGTATGTCATAGCACACAGACAAATATTCCTACCCGGAATAGATATTCCGTGTTGGAAGATTTAAACTAAGCGTCGCGCCTGAATATGTCAATCAAAGCAAGTCGACCATAAATGGAATAAAAAAGTTGGACCCTAAATACAAATTAAAAATTCATGTGGACAAGATAGGAACTTTTGAAGCTTTGGTTGATACAGGCGCTGACCTCTCAGTGGTCGACCTCAGAACGGCCCTCGATACAGGCCATGGTATAAGTAAACTCGCAAAAACTTGTGCAGGACCCGATGGAAAAAAATTAGACATAGTAGGAAGTATATTGTTAAATATAAAAATTAATGACAAAGCATTATCGCACAAATTTGTGATTTTGAAAACGCATTTACGGACATTAATTTTTGGAAGAGATTTCCTTAAGAAAACGAACGCGAAAATAGATTGCAAAAAAGAAATAATAAAATACGATCTGACAAATAATCATGACATAAGCAATTATGAACTGAAAAAAATAAAAAGCGTTGAAGATACTGTTACACCTGAACTGTCTATTAGATTAATTAAGGCCTCAATAGAAGCAGAGGATGGCGAATATGTCATCGAAGAGAACAACAGAATGATTCAAACAAATGGCCTTCGATTGGCAAGAAGTTTGCTTACTGTCACGGATAGGAAAACTCATATCTGGATAACGAACCCTTATCCTCGACCTTTAAAAATCATGAAAGACCAAACATTGGCTCATGGAAGCCTTCCTGCAGAGGTAAAGTTCATAGAGAAGTTAGAGCAAATTAATAATGACGAATTCCAATTTCAGATAAACAAAAATCTATCACCTAAAGAACAAGAGGATTTGAAACAAATTTTGATTAAGTATGCTGATTTGTTTTCGCCGAGGTTAGGCAGGACCAATTTGGCAAAACACCGGATCGATACAGAAGATGCAAAACCGATAAAGCACAAGCCATATAGGGTGAGCCCCAAAGAACCGGACATTATAAAAGATCAAATTGATGAAATGCTCAAAGAAGGCATAATTAGACCATCTTCAAGTCCCTGGTCTTTCCCTGTAATACTGGTCAAGAAGAGAGATGGTAAGTTCAGATTTTGTGTAGACTATAGAAAATTGAATGAGGTAACAGTAAAGGATGTTTATCCAATCCCAAGAATTGATGACGTAATGGATACTCTCCAAGGATCGAAGTACTTCTCAGCAATAGACCTTAGATCGGGATATTGGCAAGTCGAAATTGAAGAGAAAGACAAGGAGAAGACAGCTTTCACTACGACCCACGGTTTATATGAATTCAACGTCATGCCCTTTGGACTATGCAACGCCCCTGCTACTTTTGAGAGGAATATGGACAATGTGCTTGGAAATCTAAGATGGCAGATTTGCCTTTGTTATCTGGACGACGTTATTATATACAGCTCAGACTTTCCAACCCACCTTAAAAGACTTGAAGCTGTCTTAAAATGTTTTAGTGAATCTAATTTGAAACTGAACGACAAGAAATGCAGATTTTCTTTTGAAGAACTTGAGATCCTTGGTCATATAACCAACCAACAGGGTATAAAACCGGCCGAATATAATATCAAAGCCGTTAGGGATTTTCCTCAGCCCAAGAAGGTCAAAGAAGTACAATCGTTCCTAGGAATGTGTTCCTATTATAGAAAATTCATTAAAGATTTCTCATTAATTGCTGACCCATTGACAGGACTCATCAGGAAAAATGCGCAATTTACCTGGACAGAAAAACAAGAGGAAGCATTTCAAAACCTTAAAAAAGCTCTGATAAATCCGCCAATTTTAGATCACTTTGATCCAAATGCAGCCACCTACATTCACACAGACGCCTCTAACATCGGCTTAGGTGCAACACTGGTCCAAATTATCTGTGGGGAAGAGAAGGTGATATCATATTTGAGTCGAACTCTAAGTAAAGCTGAGCAAAATTACTCAACCACCGAAAAGGAATGTTTGGCTGTGGTGTGGGCGATATCAAAACTACGACCCTACCTATATGGAAGACACTTCAAGATAATTACAGACCATCACGCATTGTGCTGGCTGAAAAATCTTAAAGATCCAACAGGTAGACTTGCAAGGTGGGCACTGAAAATTCAGGAATACGATTTTGACATAATACACAAATCGGGTAAAAAACATATGGATGCTGATGGCTTATCTAGAGGACCCCTACCTGAAACGGATTGGGTCGAAGATTATGAACGACTATTTTTGAATCAGATAATAAATGAAGAGGATGAATTCATAGAAAATGTTAAGAAAAGCCTTAAAGGAAGCAAACGAGCAATCACACAGAATTTTAAAGAGGAAAATGGATGTCTATATAAGAAGAACCCAAACGCTGAAGGCAGAGCATGGTTGCTGGTAGTGCCGAAGAAGAGAAGGAAAGAAATCATGAGTGAATTCCACAACCATATGCTGAATGGCCATCTAGGCGTCGCCAGAACCACATACCGCTTGAAGAATAAATATCATTGGCCTTCCATGCTGAAAGATGTTTCAGAATTTGTAAAGACGTGCCATCTTTGCCAAAGTCGGAAAGGTTCAAATCAGTCGCCCTCTGGACTTTTGCAACCCATTCCCCCAGCTAACTACCCTTTTGAAAGAATCGGGATTGACTTTGTTGGTCCCTTGCCATCAACGAAAAGAAGAAGGAAGTGGATAATTGTGTTGACTGATTATTATACCAGGTACGCTGAAACAAAGGCAGTGTCAGAAGCAACAGTGAAAGAAGTCTCTACATTTTTAATCGAACAAATTTTTTTACGTCACAGGGCCCCAAGGTTTCTTATTAGTGACAGAGGTTCACAGTTCACTAGCAATTTGATGAAGGAGGTTATGAAAATGTGCAAAGTTAAACACTGCTTCACGACGAGCTACCATCCCCAGACTAACGGACTAACGGAACTGCTAAATAGAACTCTAATCAACATGATAAGCATGTATGTAAATACAGACCAGAAGAACTGGGACGAAATCCTCCCTTTCGTCACCCACGCGTACAATACCACGATTCAAGAAACCACAGGCTACTCTCCATTTTTCCTGTTATTTGGGAGGGAACCCATGTCCCTCTTAGACGACGATAATATCCCAATTGACAGTAACATGAACGATTATGACGAATATATAGAAAATTACTTAGATAAAATAGCAAGGACGAGACAGGTAGTCATTAACAACACAGAGAAGACTCAGGAAAGAAAGAAGAGAATGTTGAATATATGAATTCAATTTTAGACTTTAATATTTTATATAATATTGTCACTGAATAATTATTTTAAATATTCTGTGGTATATCATCATTAATATTTCCATAGTTATCACTCCTCACTATTCTTATATATTATTACTTGTAAATAAATTTAAAGATATAGTTTTGCATAAATACAACAACAACAACAAAACAGCTTTATTAGGGCATCTTGCCCTGTACGGATTCTCCGTGGAGTTACAGACAATATTAACCATAAGAGAACAGGTGAAAATATAGTATTTACAGTCAAGGTATGTCAAACAGGGTGACTTTTTATTGTGCCCCTGTTCTTCTCTCTTCCATGAGTGCAATTTTATTCCCAACCGCTTTTTGAAAGTTGAACAGTTCAATTGCCCAACTTTTCTTATCTGAAACAGTTTTTATTAGCTTTATTGAGTTCAAATGCGGTCTAGGAAGACTTTTCAGGATCTTTTTTCTCTCTCCTTCCAGATCCCCGCATTCAGCAATAAAATGGTATATTTCATCAGTTATCTGACTTCCACATAACCCACAGTACAAATCTTCTTTCTTAATTGCGTAAATATGATTTTCTTTGATCATTGTTGACATTAATCTGATCTGTGCAATAAAACTCACTAAAGCTGAAGACAGATTGCATGAAAAGTAATTTTCTGGAATAAATGAATCATAAAGTAACCTATAGTTTGAGTATGTTTTCGTAAGAGATAATTTTGCCAGATCTTGCTGCAATAGCTGTTCAATTTTTATTTTTAGTATATTCGGAAGTTCGATCTGTATGTCATCATAATTTAACCTATAGTTTAGCCATGTGAGTCCACAATGATTGATGATATCCATAATATTCTTACAGAATCCTATAGGTTTTTTTGTCATTAAGGAAATTTCCTTCAATCTATTCCAGCATAGCTTAGGTAGTCTATTGTCTTCCATTTTTTGTAATCTAATGAAATATTTCAAAATTAATTTGATCGTTGTAAAAGTCAAAGATATTCTGCCTGTTTCCAGCCTTACAATGTACCCTGGTATATATCTTGGTAGATTCAGAAAATTTTTGATAAACGTATTCTGTAATTGGTCTATAATATCCGTATTGTCCCAAGCCCACACAGGGGCCGCATAGAGCAGTATTGATTTAATAACTGAGTCAAATAGATTCAGAGCAACTTTTAATGAGTTAATTTTTTCTTTTTTTTATCAGTCTAATAGTTGCATTTATTGCCGTATTTGCTTTGGCTTTATAAAAGAGGGCTACCTTTTTACTATTAATAGTGGAAGTGAATGGATATCCCAGATATGTAATATTGGACGCAACAGTCAGTGGGGTGTCACCCCAGTACCAGTTTTCGTGTCTTGCCGGTCTTCCTCCATTTCTGAATACTATTATTTTGGACTTATTTTCATTTAAAACTAATTTGTTCTTATCCAGGTAAGACTTTAGTAAATTGATTTTAATTTGAAGATTAATTATCGATTCTCCAATTATGGCTATGTCATCCGCATACATAAGTAGGTGTAAAACGCCAAAATCAGGGAGATGAAATCCTGTAAGTGCTGAGTTATTATAAAGTTCTATTAGGTCGGCCATATATAGTATAAATAAAAGTGGGGAAAGTGATTCTCCCTGCAACACTCCAGAATTAATTTTCACATTATTTGAATATTGTCCTTTCCATCGGATAGTGATCTTAGCTTCTTGGTAAAAGTTTTTTATCAGCATTACAAATTTATTGCTAATGCCCATTTTATGCAATTTTTGCCAAAGTAAATCATGTGGGACTGTGTCGAAAGCTTTAGTCAAATCGACGAAGAAGACATATAGCTTGCCTCGTTTTCTTCTCAGAGATAATTGGATGAGTGAATTCAGCAGTATTATGTGGTCAGTGCATGATCGGTTCTTACGGAAACCTGCTTGGTTTTCTAAAATAATCACTCTTTTTTCTATCCAGTTGTTTAATCTGTTTCTTAGTATTGTAGTAAATAATTTAGATATATTACTGCAGAGGGCAATCCCTCTGTAATTTGTTGGGTTATTCTTATCACCGCTTTTATATATAGGGTGTACTATTGAGTTCGTCCAGAGTTGCGGGTATTTTTCTGTGGACATTATTTTGTTGAATAGGTTTTTCAATTTATTTAAAGTCGGTATTGGTAAATTCTTTAGCAACTCATTTGGTATACCATCGAGTCCCACTGCTTTGCCGTTCGCTAGTTTTTTTACTACATCATGGATCTCTTCAAGGGTTATTTCCGCGTCTAAATCTGGATCTTTCCAACCGATCATCTGGTTTACCGTAAAAGTAGCTTCTTTATTTTCTTTGTTCAGTAAATTTTTATAAAATAAAAACCATTCTTTTATATCAATCTCACCTTGTATTATTGGTTTTTTTCTGAAGGATGCAATGGCATTCCAGAAGGATTTGGGATCTTTGGCGTTCTTTATCCTTTCATTCTTGTCCTTATTGAATTCATCTCTTTTTCTTTGCAGGAGCTTAAAATATTCCCTCCTAGCCTCAATATATTTTTGGCGGTCGTGTATGTTATTTGAGTTCCTACATCTTTGTAAACTTACTTTGGTCGTTTTTTTCATAATATAGCAATCTTTGTCATACCAAGGTTTTGAAAGTTGGTGTCGTCGTTTAGCAAATTTAATTATATTTGCCGATTCCATTGCCGTGTAGATCTGTTTAGTAAAATTTGCTGTTTCTGTGTTAATATCGGTTTCATTTCCAACTTCAATATCACTTAAATTATGTTTTAGCATCTCCACATTTTCTTTCGTCCAAATGAATTTTCGTGTTAGTATTTCATTTTTGTACGAGGATTTAATAGCTTCATACCCAGTATTAATTTGTAAAACAATTGGTAAGTGGTCTGAATATGAAAGTTCTTCGATCCACATATCCGATATGATCTGTGTTAAACCGTGTGTGTACATGAAATAATCCAAAACCGATGAACCTCTTTCTGAAATAAAAGTGAATGAGCCGTGCGTGTCACCCTTAGTTCTTCCATTAGCTATTGTTATAGAATTTGAATCAGTGAAGGAAATTAGTTTTTCAGATAGTTTCGAAGATATTAGGTCTTTAGATTTCCTATATTTGTTGAGGGGTGAATTTAGTTTCAGTGGGTTATGGAAGCCTCCAGCATTGCCTATTCTAATATTGATGTCACCAGCTATTAGCACTTCGTTACCTTCACTCATGTGATAATCAATATGCCTAAGTAAATTTGTTAAATTTTGTTCTTGTAATGCATTAGGAGGTAAATAAGCAAACAGCAAACATATACTCTCGGTGGTTTTGTCTAGAAATTTGTGTGTCAAGACAGATATCCAGTAAGGGTTTGTTTCGATTTTTCTAACCGTATGTTGGAAGTTTTTTTTTATTCCAATCAGAATTCCCCCCGAGCCCCTTCCCTTTAGTTCTGTCTTCATTGCTGGGCTTTGAATTATGTAATATTCATCAGTTAACAATTCAATAACACCAGTGATCCATGTTTCATTTAGTGCAAAAAGTTCATATTTTTTTAGGTATTCAACGAGTGGAAATATTGATGTTATTCTATTGAATCCATTTATATTCCATTGTAATATTTTAATTTTAGTATCTATATGTTTGGCCTGAGTTACTTGTTTGTCTTTTATTGCCGATTCACAGTTTTTCGTATGTGTATACCTAATTTTAGTTGTATTTCTATCTGATATATTTTCCATAACCTTTGAGTTTTTTATTTTAGAAGTTTTAGCCGTGAGTGTTTTATCATAAAGTGGCTGTATGGACATTGTATTAGAGATCTGTTTATCAATGGGTTGACTATTTACAAGTGATTGTTTCCTATCTGCCTGCTACAATGAATGTCCATTGGCATCTACAATTTGTCCATCACAGACCTTATATGCTATGCCATTAATTATTAACTTATTGTCCCTTAGCTTAGCTAGAGTACCTTTTTCGACGAGTTCTCTTCTTTTGACATTCAGAACGCGTCGTTGTTCTCTCATCTTCATACTATAGTCCTTCGATAGTGAAATCTTAGTTCCTCTTAGATTGAAAGCAGCTTTGAATAGAGTTGTTCTATCGTTTTGTTCTGGGACTTCAACCAGGATCGGTGCACCAGGTTTTCTGGATACTCGGTGGCATCGCGTGATGTTTATCTTCTCCGTTGTCCGCATATTTTCTTCGATAACCCTCCGTACCCGTTCTCGGCAGTCCTCGTTAATGTCTTGTTCTATTCCGTAAAAAATAAGGTTCCTTTCTCTGCTCTTTGCATCCAAGTATTCAAGCTGGTCTTCTAAGTCTTTTATTTTTTTGGAGTTTTGAGAGAGTGCTGCCTTTGTAACGGCAGAAGATTCCTCTAATTGTTGCAGTCTTTGATTTATATTTTCTACTCTATCGTCGATTGCCGAAAGACGGGATTCCAGCCTCTCACCCCAGTTATCCAGCCTTTTGGTGAGTGCATTTATCAGATCTTTGATCTCTTTATCCCTATCTAAGCTTGTTTCCAACGTCGTTTGTTTGGACATCCTAGGGCCTGGATTTTGTTCAATACCAGCTAATATTAAGAGCATTAAAACTACACATATAAGGAGAAAGTTTCGGAAATATTTTGAAAGTGAAATATTGACGCGTGATAAGCAAATCTTTTTGCCGCCGTATGTATCCGGCTTGAAAGTATGTAAATTTAACTCAGAATTCTTGTCTAATAGACATAAAATTATGATGGTAAGATTATTGGATATGAAGGTTTCATTTCAGATATATTGAGTTTGAACTTTAGCAAAAATAGAGGAAATATTTTAGTAAGACAGTTCACTTACCGAGAGCGACGTTGCTTGCAGCCTTTTCGTGCCGCCTCCTAGCGGAGAATCAGTTTTGCATAAATATATATAAACTATTTTCAATTACTAAAACCGTATGTATTAATTTCTAAAATAATATAAAACCCTAAAACCATTCTAACAGTGGCAGCATAAAGCGTGGTTAAAACTTAAAATCTAAAATCGTAAAAATAAAAATGGCTGCTGTTATGGAAGATATTTCGATTATAGATAAATTAAAAGACTCTGAAAATTTTGATATTTGGAAATTTCAAATTAACATTATTTTTAAAGCTAATAATTTAATTGAAACAATAAATGGCAAATTGTGTTTTAAAGATCAAAAGGATGAAAAAGAAAAAAACGCATGGATAATAAAAGATGCTAAAGCCCAAAAATATATTATTTCGAGCATCGATAAAACGATATTAACACACATAATACATTGTGAAAATGCCAAATCAATGTATGATACCATATGCAGAATATTTGAAAGAGATGATGAACAATTAAAATGTAAGCTGCTACAAGAATTTCACACTTATAAATTTGATAAAAATGTAGACCTTGTAGCCAACATAAGTAATTTAAGAAATTTGGCTTTTAAACTCAATAATCTAAAACAGAACTTTGATGACAATATTGTTATTTCAAAGATTTTAACAATTTTGCCAGAAGAATATAATTATTTTTGTACTGCTTGGGAGTCAACTGGAAAAGATGAAAAAACTATTGAAAATCTAATATCAAGATTGACCACTGAAGAAATAAGAAGAAATAGACAGAGCCAACCAGAAGACCGAGTGGCTATGAATGCAACAAAACAAAAGGTATGTTTTACTTGTAATATACCAGGACATATATCTAAAAATTGCACCCAAAGAAAATTCTGCAAATTTTGTAAAAAAACTAACCATGAAGAAAAGGACTGTTTCTTTAAGAACAACAGTAAACCTGCTGCTAAAGTAAACAAAGAACAATGCAGAATATGTAAAAAGTTTAATCATAAAGAAAAAGACTGCTATTTCAGGAACAAAGAAAAGCAACCTCCCATTGCTTTCATTGCTGAACAAAGAGAAGAATATGATAAAAGATCATCAGTCACTTTCATTGTTGATAGCAGATCCACCTGTCACATGATTAATGAAGAAAAGTTGCTTGATCATCAAAAAAAGTGTGATGTGAACATCAATGTTGCCAAAAAAGAAGAAGGTATGAGAGCAAAAACTTCAGGACAATTTAAGGGGAGACAATGTAACCTAAATGAAGTAATATTTGTGCCTGAATTATCAAAAAACCTTTTGTCAGTGACCTCAATTGTTAACAACGGAGGAGAAGTAAATTTTAAAGGTGATAAAGTGACAATTTTGAAAGATGGAAAAAAAAGTTCTAGAAGGAGATCAACTTGATAATGGACTTTATGCTGTAAATATTGAACAACATTTTTCAAAGCAAAATGACTCAAACCTTACCTTACCAAGTGAAAACAAAACCCAAGAATGGCACAGAAAATTGGGACACATTGGGATGCAGAATCTAAGAAAACTTGAAAGTTTGGTTGATGGTATGGAGCTTAACAAATTGGAAAAACAGGAAAATGATGTGTGCGAAATTTGCATCATGGCAAAGCAAACTAGGAAGTCATTTGGAAATGAAAGATCTAGAGCTACCCGACCTTTGGAAATTGTTCATACTGATTTGTGCGGCCCAATAGAACCCTTAACACATGATAATAAGAAATATATAATGACATTTTTTGATGATTATACACATTTCTGTTATGTGTATTTGCTCAGCAATAAATATGAAGCAAAAGAATATATTAAAGAATATGTAAATGAAGTGGAAAGATTCTTAAATGCGAAAGTGTCAAAATTAAGGTGTGATAATGGCGGTGAATATGCCAATACACAAGTTAAAGAATGGTGCAAAATGAAAGGAATAATACTTGATTTTACAATTCCATATACTCCACAATTGAATGGAAAAGCAGAAAGGTTGAATCGAACTCTGATTGAAAAAACCAGAGCACTTTTGCTGGATTCCAAATTAAATAAGGAAATGTGGGGAGAGGCCACAAGAGTCGCTGCCTATTTAATCAACAGAAGCCCTTCAAATACAATACAAACAACACCAGCACAGATGTGGTTTGGAAGAAAGCCTAATCTTTCTAATGTAAAATTATTCAGGAGTGAAGTGTATGTCAAAAAATTGGGAAACCTAAAAAAATTGGATAGTAAAAGTGAAAAATATTCACTTATCGGATACAGTGGAAATGGATACAGATTGTGGGACATGCAGAAAAGAAGGATCATAATTGCAAGAGATGTGGTGTTTACAGGAAAACTAACAAATAAAATGACTAGTGTCATTCAGCCAAGATACAGAGAAGATTTGGATTCGGAAATAGAGGAAAGTCAAGACACAAAAATGGAATTGGATACCCATGACAAACCACAGAACTCGACAAATTCAAAATATATGTTAAGGAATAGAGAAAATATCAATAGACCTGAAAGACTAAAAGATTATGAAGTGTTGAATTCTGTTTCTGGAGAAATAGGATTGTTAACATACAATGAAGCTGTAACCGGAGTAGACAAAGAAAACTGGGTAAAAGCAATACAGGAAGAAAAAGATTCATTGAAGAAAAATGAAACTTGGGATTTTGTAAATGCTGAAGAAGTTAAAGGAAAGAAGATATTTAGTTCTAGATGGATATTCAAGATAAAGGATGGTGGACATTATAAAGCAAGACTTGTTGCTAGAGGAAATGAACAAAAAGAACTCATTTATATAAAAGCACTTATTGAAGAACTTACAAATGAAACCATATTTGCTAAACTAAATATTGACAACCAAAGTGCAATGACTTTAATGAAGACAGGACAAATGAACAGAAAGGCAAAACATATAGATGTTCGATATCATTTTTTGAAAGATCAGATAAGAGAAAATGTTGATGTTCAGTTTTGCCCAACCCAAGACCAAGTTGCTGATATCCTAACCAAGCCTCTGCCAAAGGAAACTTTTGAAAAACACAGATCTTCACTGCTACAGATGTTTTGATAGAGTAATTAAAACTCTAAAACATGAATTCAAGAAGGAGTGTTGAATATATGAATTCAATTTTAGACTTTAATATTTTATATAATATTGTCACTGAATAATTATTTTAAATATTCTGTGGTATATCATCATTAATATTTCCATAGTTATCACTCCTCACTATTCTTATATATTATTACTTGTAAATAAATTTAAAGATATAGTTTTGCATAAATATAAACTATTTTCAATTACTAAAATCGTATGTATTAATTTCTAAAATAATATAAAACCCTAAAACCATTCTAACAGAGAAACTATGACAAAAAACACAACGAGAGAATCTATGAACCAGGACATTTAGTGGCAGTTTGGACACCAGTCAGGAAAATCGGAAAATGTGAAAAACTATTGAGAAAATATTTTGGCCCATATCGAATATTAAAGAAGCTGTCTGACGTAAATTAATTACTTAATCGAGCCGAAAGATAATCCTGGCCAAGACCCATTGATTGTCCATGTCTCAAGACTCAAACCCTATTTTGAGAGAATTGATGAGGTAACTCACGAGGACGTGACGACCTCTGGAGAGGGGGAAGTGTTACATCATGATTAATGGCGTATTTCTTATATTATTTTTAATATATTTGAAATTTAAATTATATATTTATTTATTTTTATATTCTATGATATTTATTTAAAACAGATTATTTAGATTATCATCATTTGTATTTAGGTACACGTGTGACTTCACTGCTCTCTTTGATGTGAGAAAATAAATAAATGATTCTGGAGGCTACTTAAAGAAGACTTATCTTGTTATTCCCTTTTATAAAGTTGTAGGATGGTTGAAACACGCTCTGGTAAGATGCAAGACCCAGCACAGGAGAGAATCAAGGCTGAAGAGGCTGCCAAGCCGCAACTTGGTGCAACAATATCACACGCTATCCCTATGATGGTAATGACGCTGTTACCGAAATGTCACACTTGTATATTTTAGTAAGGAAATTTTTACTAAGTCACATCTTGCATCCCTTTCCATTTATCCAACCGAGCCCAACAACAATGAACAACCCTTCAAGATCAAAGTGGAATTGAGAAGGACATGAAGGCGATCCCGAAAACAAACTACCAGAGGTGTTTTGCTGACTGGAGAAAAAAGGTGGCTGAAGTGCATTGCGGCCAACCGGACTACTTTGAAGGGGACAATTTGAATTTGGTAGAATAATAAAGTTTTTTTTTAAACTTATGAGAAGTGTCGATAATTCTTTATCAGAGTAGTATATTAGATAACAAAAATTTATGGGAACATGGAAACAGCCTTTGCACTAATATTTTAATAAAATATGTATTTTATGGATATGTCCATTTAATAGCTCATTGTTTTAATTTCCAAATTCATTCATTAAATATAATTAAATAAAATTCAATCTCTAAATAGAACAAAAAATATATTTAGTTATGTCTACTTCAAATTCTTCAATATTTATCTGTGGAAAAAAAAGGGGGGGGGGGGGGGAAGTGAGTTGATAGCTTATTTACTTTAAGATTTGATTATTTTTGGAACTTATTTTTTTAATAACTGTAATGATAATAAATTAATGATTCATTTGCAAACTCTATAATTGTTATATATATAGGTTTTTAACCTTTAATTAGACAATTTTGAAATATATATTTAGACATTTTTCATTTTAATTTAGACACTATCATTTTTATTTAGACATTTCAATTTTAATTTAGACATTTTTCATTTCAATTTAAACATTTTTCATTTTAATTTAGACATTTTTCATTTTAATTTAGACATTGACTTTTCTATAAAAAGGCCATGTGTCTAAATTAAAATGAAAAATATCTAAATTAAAATTGAAAATGTCTATATAAAAATGAAAGTTTCTAAATTAAAATGAAAAATGTCTAAATATAAATTAAAATTGTCTAATTAAAAGTTAAAAACCTATATTTGGTCCTTCTATGATTATAAAATTATTTCGTCAGAAAATATTAACTTATCATCATCTTGTTTACAATATTTTATTCCTTCTTAGCAAAATTTTAAAACTAAGTACTTGTTACAAATAAATAATAATTAATATTCAATATTCTCAAAATTTTTAAATATAAAATATCACATTTGGCGAAAAGAATAAAAGTACGTAGATTCACAAAATGACTAGCGCAACAAATGTTTCTTTGCTGAATTTTTATCAAGAAGACAATTACAAAGTGGAGCGTTCCCAGAAAAGGTTAACTTTGGTAGGCGGCGCTGTACGTTTCCACCGCCGTACCTTCGAGGCGTTTTACACGTTTTAAAAATACAATTTCGGTGAAATACTTTGAATTTTACCAATTTAAATATATAAATTTAAATTATAATTTTAAAAAAGATTTAACAGGTAAAAAAAAAACATTTTTTAAAATAAAATATTGAACTATTTTTCTAAAAACGAACATTATTTTTTTGAATTATCTGAAACTAACCTAATTCAACTTATCTAAAACTAACCTTATTTAGCGATTAAACTAACCTAATATAACCTATCTGAATCTAATCTATTTTAATTAATGAAACTAACCTTTTTATAACACACCTTAATCTAACCTAATTTATAACCCGTCTGAAACTAACCATTTTACCTATTGGAATATAACATAACGTCATGTTATTAAAAATGTATTAAGATTTTTTTTATAAAGTTTATTAATCACATATTATACAATATTTGTAAAATAAATATAAAACTTGTGTATAAATATATGACTTGAAAATATGCCACTTAAAAAATTTTAATCTAAACTATACTGAGATTTTTTTTTATAGAGAGAAATAAAAAAAATACATAATTGATTAGATTCAAAAGTGTGAACCAGAAAGTCGATTTTTAAAAATGTTATTATTTAACACTTTGAGCCCGTGAGAAAAAGAAGGGCAAATTCCTCTGGGACGCGCATTTTTTGAGTGTTGTTAAAAAATTCATAAATCACAAAATTGATTACTTACATTAATTATTTTATTTGAAATAACTTATATACCCTTTCTAGTAACTTATAAGACTGCAAAATATTTTTTATAAATGATTAAAAAATTAATATGAGACATATAAAATAGGTAAAAATATACAAAAAAATCGAATTCACTCCATAATATATGGTTGCAAAAATATATGTACATAGCATATCTTGATAAAGAAAATAAAAAATATGTAGGGAAATAAAATAAAGAAATCAAATAATATTGAGATTAAGCCCAAAAATTTTCTTTGGTGTGGTAAATCTTGAAGCAGTCAACTAGACAAAGTGGGACCAAACAGGTCTCACACATATATGCAGTATCCTTCCTTGCTCTATTTCCTGTTTTTCTTTTTCCTTTTTCGGAACAGACTTTACATTTTCTCTGAATATATGTGCCTTCCTTCCCTTCCACTTTGATTCTGGTTATGAAATGCTTCCCCAAAAGCCTATCTGGGGAACCAGAAGCACCTTGCTGCTCATCCAACATTTCAACACCTGCCTCTTCAACTAATTTTTCTAAAATTCTCAAATTGAATTCTCTTAGGTTCAATTTCTTGTCCTGGTTCAATTTATTGTAAATAATTTGTGAATTTACGATACCAAGGTTGAAAAGGTGGAAAAATACCTTTTTCCACCACTTCATTGTCCTACGATAGAAAGGGTAATAGGACATGTATTGATCACTTCGATCAACACCAGCTTTATTTTTGTTGTAATCAACAACCACTGCTGGTTTCATTGTTAGCTCTGGTTCTGGAGTTCTTTTAGATCTTTTAGGTGCCTGAATCATTTCTGCCTCTTGATTTGTAGAGAGCATAAATACCTCTCTGGTGTCCCGCCATTTCATTGCAAGAAGGGGTCCTTTTTGTCGGATGATGGCTTCACCTTTTTTGAGTTTTTTAGAAAAAGCCTTTTTTGGCAAGCCTTTTCTATTTTGCATTACTGTACCAACAGCAATAGTTTTCTTGCTCCATAAGTGTTCAAACAGTTGTGGAGAAGAAAACCAGCGGTCAAAGTAAATGATATGCCCCTTTTCAAAATTTGATTCAGCCAATCTTCCAACCAAACTCATTATGGAGTTGTACTCTGCAGCTTTATCAGGGTGTTTTCCTGTATACACATCAATATTGCATGTGTATCCAGTGCTGGCCTCACACAATTGGTACATTTTTATTCCATATTTGTGAGGCTTTCCTTTGATGTACACTCTGAAATGGATTCTCCCACGAAATGGGCATATAGCCTCATCAATGGTAAGCTTCACATCTGGTTGGTAAACATTTTTGAATTTATGAACGAGAGGGTCGAAAAATGTCCGTAGTTTGTGAAGAGGGTCATATCCAGGTTGTCCATAGGCAATGTAAGTTGCATTGTCATTGAGATGCAGCATAGAAAGAATGGCTTCAAACCTTTCCCTTTTCATGCCTGTTGATTTGCAGAAAGATGATTTGATGCCTATGTGAGTTGACCAATAATCTCTTATCCTTGGCTTCACAACAAGGCTCATGTGTATTATAATGGCAAGAAAGAGTTTTAGTTCTCCTACCGAAATGGCTTTCCATTTATCCAAAAAACCTCTAGGGCTCAAAGGGCCTTTTTTCCTTTCCCTATCAATATTTGCTCTTGCATACTTATTAGTTTCAAGTTTTACGTTTCTGAAAAACTCTTCATCAAAAAATAACTTGAATACTGAATAGGGAGAAATGTCGGGAAAATAGGCACTATTTGGACCATGAGGAGAAGAAAAAGAAGGTTTAGGAAAAGGGTCACTGACCTCGGTCCATTCTCCATCCTCAGAAGTGATTTTTTTGGCAGGAGCAACATCTTCTTCATAAATTTCAGTTGCATCTGAATCATATTCATCCAAAACAAAATCTTTATCAATAAGAGAATCATCCAATTCTGAACCAGAATCTTGAAAATATTCATCACCAAACTCCTCAGGTTCTGTAATTGGAGCTATTCCCGAGGTACTGGGTTGATCAAGATCCATTTTAGAAGCGAGCGCAAAAAAAAATGGCAATAAATAAAATAACAACCGTGGCAGGAGGAAGTAACGTGAGCTGAAGTGACGTCATGGAAAATTCCCCCAATGGGGTCCCTTTCACCCTCCCCCGCGTGTGACCTTGAGCACTGACGTAGACTAATGATGCAGCTATTTGATGGCAGAAGCCCGAAGGACGTGAATCATGCCACGATTTTATATTGAATTTTGAAGTTTCAGGACGTGGATCCACGTCCTGCGGGCTTCAGGCTTATATTGCTTGGACGTGGATCCACGTCCTACGGGCTCAATGTGTTAATATAAACTTATTTTAATTCAATTTTGAAATGAAAAGGTAGTGTAAAAGTGTATATGAGGTTAGATTCAAATAGGTTAAATTAGGTTAGTTTAATCGCTAAATAAGGTTAGTTTTAGATAAGTTGAATTAGGTTAGTTTCAGATAATTAAAAAAAATAATGTTCGTTTTTAGAAAAATAATTCTAAATAGTAAGTATATATTATATCTATATTAATAAAATGGAAATTTCATAAGTGTTGTTCGCTAAAAACTTTCGTTACAATGCATCAATTTCCATCAAATTTTCAACATTTATGTAAAACGAGATGGAGCAGGTTTTGCTTAACATCAAAATATTTTTCCTAACATTAACATGCGTAACTTCGGTGTTATCGATTAAATACAAAAAAAATCAAGAGTTAATTTTATTTATATATAAATACAAAAAAAAATTCAACAGAGTTAATTTTTTTACATACTAGCTAATAATCTCAATCTAAAAAAATATTCAAAACAAGCAATTTTAAGATAACACCATATGTAAAACAGTCGGCCAAGAAAACAACAACATTATTACATCTTTCTCACATATTCACACACAATCTTGATTAATAATTAAAACTAATCTTTAACATTGTTTATTATACTTCATAATATATGAAATTCGTTAGGCAAACTTTCACTCGGATAAAACCCGGGCGAAGCCGGGTACACATCCGCTAGTATATTAATATAAAAGATCGAAATGTAAAAATCACTACGTCTAAAATCTTCGCTTTAACTCGTGTAAAACGGCTCGAAGGTACGGCAGTGGCAACGTACAGCGCCGCCTACCAAAGTTAACCTTTTCTGGGAACGCTCCACTTTTAATGCTTGAGTGTCGGCCTTGATACATTGTAAAAAATAGATCTATTTACAGTTAATCTTATTAATTCAACACCCCAAGGGATCAGAGCTTTCGGTGGTAGATCCCCAGATTCTTGGCCCAATTATAATCTATAATTTTTTAAAATACAGTAATAGATGTAAAGTTTGTATTTTTTAAATTCGTTTTTCCCAGTGTTTTTTATTAATTTACTCTTTTCTACATTTTATTTTGTTTTGTAATGAATCATGATGTGTTTAATCCAGATGAGCCTGATTCTTCAATCCAGAAACAACCAACTACATTTAAAGAAACAGTAGTGCTTCTTCATTCTCCAACAGTGCATCACAGCTGCAGCTGGACTATTTCAAGTTGTATTCACATGCAATATGATAAAAGCTATTGAGAAGATATTTTTGCCTTTATAACATCCCTTAACAAATTTATACAGCTTATTTTTAGAAAAAAAAAAAAAGAAATTATTTTTTTCCCAACTATTTCAAAGATTTATTTTACCCTTTAAAAATTTTCATTATCACTCAAATCTAGAAAAGGATAAAATATATTTGTATTCTCAAAATAACTATAAATTAATAAGTGTAATGTCACAAAATGAATCACTGCAGATCTACAGAAATAGCACCTTACTGTAGCTAACAATTATTGTCATTTAAAAAGCACAAAGCTGTACTCATCCAGGAGAAAAACCTTAGAGTCGCTCTTACTGTGACTATAGAATAATCCAAGATTATTAAATAAAAAGCATTAATTTATATATACAAGAAAAATGTTCCAACTTTTGTTCTCACTCTGTATATAGAACAAGCAGCAACTTGCATTTAAAAATTCACGAATCTGTACATACAGAAGATAAACCTTACTCCTGCCCTCATTGTGACTATAGGACAAAATGGTCATATGATTTAAAAAGACACCAATCAATACATACAGGAGAAAAACCCTTCCCCTGCCCTCATTGTGACTATAGAACAACAACTGCAGGAAGCTTAAAAAGACACCAATCAATACATACAGGAGAAAAACCCTTCCCCTGCCCTCATTGTGACTATAGAGCAACAACTGCAGCACACTTAAAAAGACACCAATCAATACATACAGGAGAAAAACCCTTCCCCTGCCCTCATTGTGACTATAGAACAACAACTGCAGCACACTTAAAAAGACACCAATCAATACATACAGGAGAAAAACCCTTCCCCTGCCCTCATTGTGACTATAGAACAACAACTGCAGCAAGCTTAAAACTACACCAATCAATACATACAGGAGAAAAACCTTACTCCTGCCCTCATTGTGACTATAGAACAACAACTGCAGCAAACTTAAAAATACACCAATATAAACATTCAGGAGAAAAACCCTTCCCCTGCCCTCATTGTGACTATAGAACAATAACTGCAGGAAGCTTAAAACTACACCAATCAATACATACAGGAGAAAAACCCTTCGCCTGCCCTCATTGTGACTATAGAACAACAACTGCAACACACTTAAAAATGCACCAATCAATACATACAGGAGAAAAACCTTACTCCTGCCCTCATTGTGACTATAGAACAACAACTGCAACACACTTAAAAATACACCAATCAATACATACAGAAGAAAAACCCTTCGCCTGCCCTCATTGTGACTATAGAACAATAACTGCAGGAAGCTTAAAACTACACCAATCAATACATACAGGAGAAAAACCTTACTCCTGCCCTCATTGTGACTATAGAACAACAACTGCAGCACACTTAAAAAGACACCAATCAATACATACAGGAGAAAAACCCTTCCCCTGCCCTCATTGTGACTATAGAACAACAACTGCAGCAAGCTTAAAACTACACCAATCAATACATACAGGAGAAAAACCTTACTCCTGCCCTCATTGTGACTATAGAACAACAACTGCAGCAAACTTAAAAATACACCAATATAAACATTCAGGAGAAAAACCCTTCGCCTGCCCTCATTGTGACTATAGAACAATAACTGCAGGAAGCTTAAAAATACACCAATATAAACATTCAGGAGAAAAACCCTTCGCCTGCCCTCATTGTGACTATAGAACAATAACTGCAGAAAGCTTAAAAAGACACCAATCAATACATACAGGAGAAAAACCCTTCCCCTGCCCTCATTGTGACTATAGAACAATAACTGCAGGAAGCTTAAAAAGACACCAATCAATACATACAGGAGAAAAACCCTTCCCCTGCCCTCATTGTGACTATAGAACAACAACTGCAGCACACTTAAAAAGACACCAATCAATACATACAGGAGAAAAACCTTACTCCTGCCCTCATTGTGACTATAGAACAACAACTGCAGCAAGCTTAAAACTACACCAATCAATACATACAGGAGAAAAACCCTTCGCCTGCCCTCATTGTGACTATAGAACAACAACTGCAACATACTTAAAAATTCACCAATCAATACATACAGGAGAAAAACCCTTCGCCTGCCCTCATTGTGACTATAGAACAACAACTGCAACATACTTAAAAATTCACCAATCAATACATACAGGAGAAAAACCCTTCCCCTGCCCTCATTGTGACTATAGAACAACAACTGCAACACACTTAAAAATGCACCAATCAATACATACAGGAGAAAAACCTTACTCCTGCCCTCATTGTGACTATAGAACAACAACTGCATCACACTTAAAAAGACACCAATCAATACATACAGGAGAAAAACCCTTCCCCTGCCCTCATTGTGACTATAGAACAACAACTGCAGCAAGCTTAAAACTACACCAATCAATACATACAGGTGAAAAACCTTACTCCTGCCCTCATTGTGACTATAGAACAACAACTGCAGCAAACTTAAAAATACACCAATATAAACATTCAGGAGAAAAACCCTTCGCCTGCCCTCATTGTGACTATAGAACAATAACTGCAGGAAGCTTAAAACTACACCAATCAATACATACATGAGAAAAACCCTTCGCCTGCCCTCATTGTGACTATAGAACAACAACTGCAACACACTTAAAAATGCACCAATCAATACATACAGGAGAAAAACCTTACTCCTGCCCTCATTGTGACTATAGAACAACAACTGCAACACACTTAAAAAGGCACCAATCAATACATACAGGAGAAAAACCTTACTCCTGCCCTCATTGTGACTATAGAACAACAACTGCAGCACACTTAAAAATACACCAATCAATACATACAGGAGAAAAACCCTTCGCCTGCCCTCATTGTGACTATAGAACAATAACTGCAGGAAGCTTAAAACTACACCAATCAATACATACAGGAGAAAAACCCTTCGCCTGCCCTCATTGTGACTATAGAACAACAACTGCAACACACTTAAAAAGGCACCAATCAATACATACAGGAGAAAAACCTTACTCCTGCCCTCATTGTGACTATAGAACAACAACTGCAGCACACTTAAAAATACACCAATCAATACATACAGGAGAAAAACCATACACATGTTCTTACTGTGATTATAAAACAAATAGACCTACTAATCTAAAACAACATTTAAACACTCATATAGTAGAAAGACCTCACTCTTGCCCTCACTGTAACTATAGGACTACAAGTACAAGTCTTTTAAAAAGACATCAATTTAAACACAGCAAAAACAAACTCCTGCCCTCAATGTGACTTTAGGACAAACACCCATTACAGTAAAACTCCATTTAGATGACACCTCTCTACAAAAGACAGTTTTCATTTGCAAAATTACCATTTTTGCAATTTAGCCACTCTCCGGTAAGAGGACACCTCTCCATAAAGAACACTTTGGCTCATCAATTACGGGTCCTCTACAGGGTGGTACTACTGTATTTCATAATAAAAACTTTCATACATTAGAAAACCCAGCAATGGCAAGTCTTCTTCTTCTTCTTTCTTATCTCCACTCAATCACACTAAGGTATCAAGCTTGTAAAGTTTGAGACTTTTGATGGTGTGTGCTGGGGAAGAGTGGAGCTTATCAATGGATGAGTCAATATTATGTCTTGGGGTTGCAGGCTGAGAATTGCGACTTCACGTGACACCTTTCCAAATCACTTCTCACTTCGTGTCACAGCGCCACACCACAAAACTTTTGCACTTTTCAGGCCAAAGACGCCTTCATGCCTGTGACACATCTCACCCCAAAGCGTGTCCACGTCGAAAGTCGCACTTTCACTCACATCTAAACCTGACATCACTAAATAACATTTTTACTAAGTCTAAACTAACTTCTAAACACAACCACTTACGAATACTAAGAAAACTATATCTTTCAATTATAACAGGAAATTGTCCACCTCAACAAAAGAAGAGAGAGAAAATCAGTTTCAAGTAAATGACAAAAATAACAAACACCCCGCACGAGTGACCCCCCAATAATAGGATCCCTGAATCTATTTCAGTTACATATCCCCTGTCCAACGTCCTCTCTCCCTTCACAAAGCTATCATCTTCACCATTATTTTAATGATCGCCATTTTATAACACATTTCACACCAACCATTTATATTTTCTCACAAATCTCACAAGCTCATTAATTGCAACACACACAACAGATATTAAACATTTTACATGTTAATTGAGATCACAATACACAACATTTTAGTAACCAATCCAACCAATAAATTGAGCTTCTGAAATTTCGATTTATACAACCGACACAACGTATCACAATTTATTATTGGTACAATACAATTAATTTCACAATCATATTTCACTGTGATTCTAAAAAAACAGCGTCTAAATAATTTTCATTATTCAACAACTAGAAAAAAGTACAGCTGCCAAACAGTTGTATGTCGCAATTATGCGATCATCAACGTGACCTCATTTTAAAAAAAGCTTTACTAACAATCACCAATTAAAACAACTTGGTTAAGTCTGATCTAGACTTTATAGCGCAAAAGAGAATTCATTCTCTACATATCACCATTTAGGACAAACGAAAAGATCATTTCACATATTCCCAGTTTCAGAGTCATAGAAACACCGATGTTTACCAAAGGGATATAATCTAGTTACACACCACAGTCCTAACTTCTCTTCAAGAGAAATACTTTTTGTTCAATTTTCCACTACCCAACATTTATCCAATCTTTAATAACCTATAATTATATTTTAATTTTGTATAAAATCTTGAATAATTATTTTTATTTTTACCTTTCAATTATATAATCAAATTTTTAATCCAACATTATTTTCAAAAAAATAAAAACTTTAATCATATTTTTTTTATTTTTCGATATTATTTTAGTATTGCAAACATTGTTTCAAAAATCATTTTAATTTTTAATTATTATATCTTACATATATATTACATGTTTGATTTTGTCCACTTACACTTTTTTACCCGCAATCATATTTCTATCTTTTTATTCACTATATTTTATATTTGTTTAAATACCTTTATTATATGACAATGTTTATCATCAACTATTGGGCATCTACAACAATCGTTTTCAACAATCCTACTCTCTAACCACTTCCCTATACTTTTCATCACTATATTTTTCAGCCATTGCTTCACATCAACGTAGAAAAACGACACCACTTCTCGGCAATTTTTTTTTATTTCGTTATTTCAACAAACTCTTTGAACACAGTTCCCCAGATTTAAAATTCCCAACTTCTGGTCTGAACACGCTTCAAGAGTTCATTTCAATCATCCGCAGAGCACAATCACCAACGCATGCACAAAGCGTTCACAACTTTCTTACTTTTTTTTTCCACCTCTAGCGGACCACAATCAACCTTTAATTTCGAGTCAAGTCAGACCACCTACTGTCGCTACAACAATTCTACTTATCGCATGGCTCTATTTCACTCCTTTCCCAATCATTTTCATCAACAAATTTTCTGCAACAACTTTTTAACCCAATAAGCCTAAAATTGTGTCAAAGCACTGTAACCCTTATATAGGATCGCAAGTGAAACATTACCTAGGAAGAAGCTCAAGTCTAAATCCTCGCTTTGCATCTGGATCTGAGTATTTGGTTTACATGTGCACTCCTCCCAATTGCATATTATTTAACCCCTAACTCTTTCCAATGCCCGCCAATAATATCTTAGAATTTTTAATTCCCTTTCACATAATCATATTATTATGTATTTAATTTAAGCAACAGTTTTATCTAAAAAAATTATCTTTTTATATAACCAATATTATAACTTTAATTGAACAAGCTTTTTAAAATTATTTTCAGATATATTCAAACAAATCATCTTGTTATAGCCCTTTTTAACCCTCACAGTTTAAATTAATTAAAAGAAATTTTAATTACAACTGTGTTAGAGAGGCTTTACCCGCTTAAACCCGGATAAACCCTTTCACTCCCGGGGCACATCTATGGTAATTTAAACCAACAACCCCATATTGTATATAACTTATAACAAGATTTTCATGTTGTATAATTGAAACACATCTGTAAATGATTATACGCATGATTGACATGTGTCATTATATCATCATATGGAATGTACTTTGTACAAACTGAGGATAAATAAATAAAACTCTGTAATATATTAAGAGTTGAGCTGAAGCAGGAGATAGAAGTCAAAAACGTCTAAAATCGAGATGTAACAGCCCCAAAACAACATCTAAAAATAGATAGGAAACTGTCAGGATGGCGACAGTGTAGAATTTAGCCAGCCAATCCACGCTCTTGTTGCATCTGCTGAAATGCAATACTTCCTCTCTCGGAAAAGATATATAAGGCATCCGTCCTAGCCAAATATATAGTCACTTCACCATCAGCGTGAACCCTCGTCGGTTGTCACCAAAGTCCTCCTCATCCACCATGTAGACCAGTAAGAACTCTTCTATCTCCATCTTTCGCTCCTAGCTCAACTTCTATCTGTTCACGGAACTTTCCTAGTGCAACTGTGCCTTCGTTTTTTGTGTGGACATTCCCAAGCTTTCCACTCTGCCTCGACCACGATTGCCTGTACTCTGTGAGAACTGTTAAAGATCTCCCAAGGTGCAGAGAAGTACTGGAAAACTCTCCACGCCCTGACTGTCCCTCTCGGTTACTACAGGTTTGCCCCTTTCGGGTACCATACCACAGCGAGAGACCCTCGGTTACCACAGTATAGCGAGAGTCGACAGGATCGCACACCATAGATTGAGTCGACTGGATACCTGATCACATTTCTAGTCGACAGGATTCTATAAGAGTCAACAGAACCTCACCGCATATATAATCATCAATATAACGTATTACAAAATTCTTAAACCTGCTTTAAATGTTTCTGAATATATATCAAAATAAACTTGTATCAAATTATAAGTGTTCTTCATTTGACTTGCTAATACACACACAAAAGACCAAAAGCAGCAGTTATTTCAACTTTTGTGAATCCTATTTTATTATTTTAATAAAATTAAACCATATATTTTAATAAGAAATGAAAATATACAGTAAAACTCCTCTATGGTGAACCCCAATGAGACAGAGCTTTTGTTTCACTATAGCCACGGTTTGGCCATTTTTTGTAAACTTTTCTAAATTTTTAGACTGTATAATTAAAAAACAGCCATACAAACAGGAAAAGGCAGCCACTTAATAATGGTCACTTTGTTTTAATTCCTTAAATTGACCTATTTCTTTACAGTAATGCTGAATATCAAAAGAAGTCATTTGATAATAGGTTCTTCTTATCATTAGCATACGTGTTTATATATAAACCTATGTATTATTTAAAAATTAAGCCAAATACCCTAGGAAAAACATTATTAATTATATATTTAAAAGGTATAAAAGTATTTTAGAACATCTTTCTCAAATAATATAATACTATATTTATTTGAAAAAATGCCTCTTATACCTTGTTGTTTGAAAGTGAAAAGTGAAATTTGAAAATCAGAATTGTCTTAAATAATGGTTATTTCCATCAAAGGAATAAAGCTCTGTGTATTCTGAATCAATTGAGGATGAATCAAAAGTATCCAATACAGAAAAATCGGACGCGGAACATGTTGATACGATAGCGCAATCGGTAAAATTGCGAATTGTAAAACGACATTTGAAATATTATCCTGCATGTGTTTCTTTTCAACGAATAAATTTTGAATTTTTGTTGAAAATAAACACATGCGGGATAGTATTTCAAATGTCGTTTTACAATCACGGGCCGCATTATATTATATTGTATTAAAAATTGCAAATAAAAAACGCCAATTTGCAAACACAAAATCGGCGGTAAAACAGCCGGCCAGGGGGAATATCCGCGAACCCTGAATGAGTCATATACCTAACAAGAATTCCATTCTAAAAATAGAACTGTGGTGGTAGTTTTTGAGAATTTAAAAGTTGATTTGTTTGTGGCCCATGAGACAGGAAACTTGGGGGGGGGAACTTTTTTTTTTCTTCTTTTTCCAATTCCAGTTTCTACATATTCTTCTGAAGTGTATATTAAATTTTGTTTTTAACCTGTTATTCAAACCATTTCTGGCTTTAAAATTATTTGGGATTATTTTTTGGCCTTGATATAGAACGCTTCTAAAAGGGCATGCTTTATGGAGGACATTTGTATTTTTCTTCTATTTCAAATTTGTCGAATGCAAAGATATTCTATTAAATAAAAGTAGAATGTGTAAAAATTTATACAACATACAGCAAAAATAGAAAGGAAATGAAAACAAATAATGCCGCTAATTTTTTTGTTTTGAAATCGCGATCTGTGAGCTGAAACATGCTCAAAGTTTTGTTGTTTTAAATTTGTTTTTTTAATCACAATTTTAAGTTCGTTATAAGCATAGTATTTTAAATAAATTTTATCATTTTGGGACCTAAAATAGGTTCGTTATAGAGGTAGTTCATGATTTTAAAAAGCTCAAAGTTCGTTATAACGATGGTATTTTCAATGGAATGGAATCGGGAATCGCCGTGGGTTCATTAAAAGGGAAGATTCGCTATATCCAGGGTTCGTATTAATGGGGTTTTACTGTATATATTTTTACCACAGGTAAAAGGGGAAGATTTTTTATTTATAAAAGAAAAAAGAAATTGCGCTGAAATGGTATAATTTAATGTACACAGAAAATGTGATAATACCTCTTGTTGAAAATATGTAACTATATATTGTTAATATCTGTTCTTCAAACAACTCTGGCCACATGGTGAAATTATGGAAATGATTAAATATGTCATTTCGGCTTATTATTTTAAGAGAAATCTTCCAGATCCAAACTGTGGGTTATTTGAACCATTACATAACTCTAATGAAATGTTCCAAATTGTGTATAAATCCATATCTATCTTATTTTTATAATTGATAGTCTAAGAAGTATTTATTATGTCAAATTAACACACAGAACAAATTATTTTTGCATATTTTCTTAAATAACTTAGATTTTTCCTTTATACACTTTTTGATTTTAAAAGTATTTTTGGGAATCACACAAGTACTCTATACCCTACTACAATTTAGTATATATATATAGAGTGGGGAGTGTACACTTCAATTTTGTATTCAGGAAAGGTTTTTGTTCCTTTTTTTAAGATAATTGCATGCAGGTGACCAGATTTTAAAAAAAGGCTAATAGCGTGAATTATTTTTCCTTTAATGAAGAGTTTTCTCATTTAGTGTTTCTATTTGATATTTCATATGAATCATTGATTTTTTTTTTGTTTTGTTTTGACTGTTTTAATTGGTTGAAGTAGACATTTTTCTGAGATTCTCTTTTGCATCATAGTGTCTTCCTTTGTGAATAAGTTGGCCTTTTGATTTTCAGGTACCTTCACATGTGATAGAATGATCTAAAAGCATATTTTACTAATTTCATTCAGTTTGTTTATTTCTTTGGAAATAGTCTTGTGTATTGTAATAAATTTTGATGAATAACTGACCAATAAGAAGCCTATCTGGCCAGTAGTGATGACATGCTCCTTCTTGTTAATGGCTGTTGTTGGATAATGTTCCCTGTATATTAAAGCTTGCTCTTTATAATGCATGATGGTAGATAAAAAGAGTCGAACAGAGATCCTTACTTATCCCATGTGATTATTTGACCATTTCTGACACAGCGGCACATACTTTCTTTACTAGCTTTACTGATTCCCCGCTAGGTGGCCAACGGATGCGCAGCAAGAAACGTCGGCTCCAGCTAAGTACTTTCTATCTTTGTATTTTTATCTCTTTTTCTAACTTTAATACTTATACACTTAAAGTAAGCTAAGATAGCAACTTAAATTAACTTTGAAATAGGAATAGGGGAAATAAATGATGAAACTTACTATAATTTTGATATTACTTAATTTATACTTGATTAAGAAAAGGCTATGCCCGACTTCTAACTATGGAAATTATGTCAGTAACGATAAATATGCAAATCGGACTATTGAAGTTGACCTAACTTACATCAAAAATACAATTACCAAGATAGATACTTGTTCTATAAAATATAATCTTAGACAAATAATATATATTCTCTTACTTATCTCGGGTATTGAACAAAATCCTGGACCTAAAAGCACTAAGCAGACAACACTTGATTCCAGCTCGGATAAGAATATCCGAGAACTAATTGTTGCCCTCTCTGACAAGATGGAAGATTGGCATGGTAAACTAGAGACATTGTTATCTTCTGTTGAACAAGGAATAGAGAAATTGGATCGTCGCATACAACAGTTAGAAACAAAGATGGATAACACTGCAAAATCAGTCTCGATGAACTCTGAGAAAATACGAGAAATGGATACTCGAATAGAATTTTTGGAAATGAAAATGAGAGAAAATAACCTAATTTTCCATGGAGTAGAGGGAAATGAGGGTGAGGATCCCGAAGAATCCTACTCCACTATAAAACAGATAATTGCCGAACAGATGCAGATACCTGAGAAAATTGATATCTTACAATGCCGTCGGCTGTCCAAAAGGGCTAGGGCTCCACTCCTTGTTAGCATTCCTGACCACAACGAAAGAATAAAGCTATTTAAGAATGCATTTAAGCTTAGAAACTTTAAAATATACATAAGTAAAGACTACACTCTTGGGATCAGAGAACAACGTAGAATATTGATCGCCAAAAGAAAAGAACTTTTAACAAGTGGAACTTTTGCGAAATTAAGAGACAACAAGTTGATTGTCGCAGGCATAAAGTACCAAGTTGTAAATGGAAAAATTGTCAGTCCAAATGGGGCTGAATTATAGCTAATAAACAAAAATAATCTAGAGAAAAAATGTAATTATTTAAAAATAAATAAATTTAACCAGCCACTGACAAATCCCCAATCCTCTGTAAATAAAAATACTTATGGGCAAACTACTGTAAATAGACAATCTTGTTTTTCGTTCAAAGATGACACACAAGTGCTGTGTTGGAATGTTAATGGTTTGGAAAGGATGTTGCTGCAATTCGACCTATTCACACATTTAGAAAAGTGCAGCATTTTTGCACTCACAGAAACATGGAAGGATCAACATCTGAAGAATAAACCAACAGGATTTCATTTGTATGAATCACTTGCTCAGAGAGACCACAAGAAGGGTAGATCATCGGGGGGAATTATTGTTGGGATTCGGGGGGAATTATTGTTGGGATTCGAGAAGCTATAAAAGACAAGATTGAAAGGACTGAAATTGAAAAACAATGGATTATGATCTGTCTGAGGTTGGACGGTGAAATGCGAGTGTGTATGATCTTTGCTTACTTGCCACCAAACGAACACTATTTGACCAACTGCAAAAATTTACTCGACCAAATAGAAGGGAAAATAGTTGAAGGATATGAAGTTTTACTGGCTGGTGACTTGAATACACGAACTGGTGCAATGGGAATTCTTCATAATACATTATACCTTCCTTGCTACTTAACTACTAGACGCACTTCTAAAGATCCTGTAATATCTACGCATTCAAAACAATTCATAGATAGATTAGATAATAATACTCTCACAATTTTGAACGGCAGAACAAGGGGTGACAGAAGTGGTAACTACACATACATATCAGCACGGGGATCCTCGGTGGTAGACTACTGTATTGTCTCCCATGGGCTGTTAGGTTACGTACATGACCTATACATCGAGGGATTACCACATTCAGATCACTTACCTCTAATTATAAAAATGGATATGAGTTGGGGACCGAAACAAGTGACGAACCCGACTTCACGGGTAAAGAAAAAATATATATGGTTACCCGAAAGAGTAACGCTATTTGTAGAGGACTTAGGAGGAGCTTATGGATTTTGGAATAACTCGATTGAGAATATAACGAACAACATGGTTAATCAGATCAAAAGCGCAATGGTACAAAATGGTATGCAATTATCATCATGAATCAGAGGAATCCGGGGAATAAAAACCTCTTCATTTTGAAAACAACCAGTCAAAATGGTTGCCTCTACCACATGTGAGGCCACAATCTTTTAACACAGAGATGGGTACCATTGCAAAGGCGGGGTGCATCAATATTTTGTCATCAAATATATACGTATATAGAAAGAATTATGAAAATAATATACCACTCAAACAACAACAACAAAAAAAGACTAAAATAGCATTAAAAAAGAAAATTATTCATGACAACACAGAAGAATACACAAAATATGAAGTCTTATTTTCTGGAGCCAAAACATAAAGATTTTTTCCTGAGCCAACTCTAGAGCAGTCAACATACAATTGCCCATGCGAGAAACAGGGTTGCTCCAAGTCAATGCCAGCAATTTTGAGGGACTGACCTTGAGCCTTGTTAATCGACATGGCAAAAGAAACTCGAATGGGGAACTGCAATCTTTTAAAATGCAATGGAGAATGTTTATCATCATGAATCAGAGGAATCCGGGGAATAAAAACCTCTTCATTTTGAAAACAACCAGTCAAAATGGTTGCCTCTACCACATGTGAGGCCACAATCTTTTAACACAGAGACGGGTACCATTGCAAAGGCGGGGTGCATCAATATTTTGTCATCAAATATATACGTATATAGAAAGAATTATGAAAATAATATACCACTCAAACAACAACAACAAAAAAAGACTAAAATAGCATTAAAAAAAGAAATTATTCATGACAACACTGAAGAATACACAAAATTTGAAGTCTTATTTTCTGGAGCCAAAACATAAAGATTTTTTCCTGAGCCAACTCTAGAGCACTCAACATACAATTGCCCATGCGAGAAACAGGGTTGCTCCAAGTCAATGCCAGCAATTTTGAGGGACTGACCTTGAGCCTTGTTAATCGACATGGCAAAAGAAACTCGAATGGGGACCTGCAATCTTTTAAAATGCAAAGGAGAATGTTTATCATCATGAATCAGAGGAATCCGGGGAATAAAAACCTCTTCATTTTGAAAACAACCAGTCAAAATGGTTGCCTCTACCACATGTGAGGCCACAATCTTTTAACACAGAGATGGGTACCATTGCAAAGGCGGGGTGCATCAATATTTTGTCATCAAATATATACGTATATAGAAGGAATTATGAAAATAATATACCACTCAAACAACAACAACAAAAAAAGACTAAAATAGCATTAAAAAAAAAAAAAATATTCATGACAACACAGAAGAATACACAAAATTTGAAGTCTTATTTTCTGGAGCCAAAACATAAAGATTTTTTCCTGAGCCAACTCTAGAGCAGTCAACATACAATTGCCCATGCGAGAGACAGGGTTGCTCCAAGTCAATGCCAGCAATTTTGAGGGACTGACCTTGAGCCTTGTTAATCGACATGGCAAAAGAAACTCGAATGGGGAACTGCAATCTTTTAAAATGCAAAGGAGAATGTTTATCATCATGAATCAGAGGAATCCGGGGAATAAAAACCTCTTCATTTTGAAAACAACGAGTGGAAATGGTTGCCTCTACCACATGTGAGGCCACAATCTTTTAACACAGAGACGGGTACCATTGCAAAGGCGGGGTGCATCAATATTTTGTCATCAAATATATACGTATATAGAAAGAATTATGAAAATAATATACCACTCAAACAACAACAAAAAAAGACTGAAATAGCATTAAAAAAAAATTTTATTCATGACAACACAGAAGAATACACAAAATTTGAAGTCTTATTTTCTGGAGCCAAAACATAAAGATTTTTTCCTGAGCCAACTCTAGAGCAGGCAACATACAATTGCCCATGTGAGAAACAGGGTTGCTCCAAGTCAATGCCAGCAATTTTGAGGGACTGACCTTGGAGGCGGGCTTGAGACTGTTGGGGATTCTCCAATGTGCGGCTACTTTGGCCTCTAGCAGCTCGGGCAGCCATGCGTCAAGCTGCAGGAGTTCTTACTCCAATTGCAGATCGTTTGCGAGGCATAACAAATGGGATGATTCAATTTGAAAATATGTCCTAAAAAAAACAGAAATAGCACAATCAGTACCAAAAATATTTTTGTATATATATATAAAAAAAAAGCTTTTAAGCAAAACAGTGCAGACCCAAAACAAATCCAAAGTATCAGAATAAGTTACAGAACAAAACTGATTATCTAGTAGAAATTTTTAAGTTTGTAAATATCAAAACTACATTGTTCACTAACCATAACTTGGTAACTAAAACAAATTTCTCTCTCAACATTTCAGCAGAAAAAAAATAAGGGTAAAAAAACTAATGGCAAAACATGTCAAACAGGTCAATCTTTAGAATGCTCAACTATTTTTTTTTCCCTAGCCTAATATCTGCGTAGACAAAAAGAAAGCAGCTTAATAGAACTACCACAAACAAAATATACAGAAATGGCAAGCGAATAAAATAAATGACAACAACAGACTAAATTTTAAACTATCAATGAAACATATGATTTTTTTAAAAGAATAACAAAACAAAGGCCATTACAACAATTAAAAAAACATAAGCCCATTGTTTATATACAGTAATAAAAGTTTGTAAATATTGTCAAATCTGCATTGTTTACTAACTGTTGGATCCTATAGTTAATAATTTCCTTAAATTCAATTTTATATATGAAAATTAAGCCAAAATATTCTAAATTCAATTGTACAATATAAATCTTTAATATGTAAATTTTAAAGCAATCAACATGTATGTAAATTTCCAGTTTGGTTAATTAATAGTTTTTCTTTTCTCTCTCTCTCTATCACTAGTATCAAAAATCTAAGTCAAATTCATGTAATCTAAAATCATGTGGTAGCTACTCCTAACTCTAAAACCAAAAGACAATAAAATAATTCAAGACAAGTGGCAAAGTGCTTCTTAGTATCTTTTACTGAACATTCAAGCCACAAACAGTATGGTCCCTCATCGAGCCGGATACTTTAAAAAATTAAGGTAAGACATTTGAAAACTTAAAATTCTTAAAATAAAGTCATGCCCAAATCTGAAGTTAAAATTCGGCACAAATTCAACTTTATTATTCAGGAAATAAAGGATCTGGAATCAAAGAATAAAGCTATTGTAGAATCCAAAAACATACATAGATTAAAGCTATTCCAACAAGAAGTTAATGAAAGGAAAATTAGCCTAAATCAAGTTATCAACACATTATTAGAATCAGAGTTAGATGATACACAATATGACGATTATTCAAAAGCCAAAGAGGATATTTTTAATATGTTGGTGTCTATTGAAGAAGCTTTATCTTTGATTGAAATCAAAGAAAATACTCATAGTGAGAAACAACTGCCCGAATCCAATGTTAATTTACCTAAGATAAATTTACCCATTTTCAATGGTGATTCAGCCAATTGGCTTAGTTTTAGAGAAATATTTAACTCCACCATTAATTCAAATCAAACACTAACTGAAATACAAAAATTTCAATATCTAAATGCATCTGTTAAGGGTCCTGCGGAAAAGTTGATTCGGGGTTTTCCCATTTCTGACAAAAACTACCAGCAAGCATGGGATACCTTATGCAATAGATTTAATAACAGAAGAGAATTGGCTTTTTCACAAATCAACAAAATATTCTCCATAAGGCCATTAAAATCTATTTCGGCTGGTTCTCTCTATGAAATCCTTGATGTTTGCAATGAAGGCATTAGAAATCTCTCAGTGCTAGGACTTGAGAAAAACACATTAACAGATCTAATCCTGATCAATTTTTTTGAAAAAAGAATCGGTGAAGCCCTCAGGAAAGAATGGGAATTAACCCTTCAAAATGAAGAATATCCAACATTTGAAAACTTTGTGAATTTTTTAGAAAAACATGCTAGAAGCCTGCAAGGTATGAGAATTCCTTTGTTCCAGGAACAAAAAACCTCTAGCAAAAATATGATGGCTCATGGCCTTTATGTCAACAAAGGTCAAAATTGTATTTTATGTCATCAAATTCATAAACTAAATGACTGCCAGAGATTCATAAATCTTCCCTTGCCTAAAAAATGGGAATTAGTTAAAAAACATAAACTTTGTCAAAATTGCCTTAGAGCAAATCATGAGATATCCAAATGTCTCATCACATCAAGATGTAAAAACTGCAAGCAGAACCATCATACTCTTCTGCATGGATACAACTCTGAACCATCCATTCCACAACCAACAACCTCTCAAGAGATGTTGATTTCAACAAATACCATCTGTAATGTGATGCCTTTGGAAACGGAAACAAATATTCTACTGTCAACAGCCCTTATTAAAGTCAAGGCGAAGGATGGCTCATTTGTGCTATGTAGAGCATTAGTGGACAATGGGTCCTAAACCAGCCTAATTTCAGAACAATGTTGCCACAAGTTGGGACTTGAAAAAATGAAAAATTCTTATACACTAAAAGGTGTAGGTGACATTGTTGTCAACAGGACAACATCGCAGGTTGAAATAGAGTTCACCCCACATCATAATGATCAATTATTTTCTGCCAGAGCATTTGTGGTTGGGAGGGTAACTGCAGACCTTCCAAACTTCCAAATTCAGTCAGCAGACTTTCCTCAGTTAGAAAATTTGCTCTTAGCAGACCCAGAATTCTATGTCACCAAGCCCATAGACCTAATTTTGGGTGCAGATACCTTTGTAGAAATCATTCTAGGTCAGAAAACAGATTTAAAGCACCATCCTATAGCACTTAATACCAAGTTAGGTTGGCTTGTTTCTGGGAGAATCCATTCAAATATTAAGTCGAATACTTCGGTAATCAATCACTGTACCACTGAACTTGATTCCAGCATAAGAAAATTCTGGGAAATTGAAGATGTCCCAATTTCTAAGGCCCAGTTGGGTACAAAGAAGGCCTGTGAGATATTATTCAAGTCAAACCTCCAAAGAGACATTGAGGGCAGATATTCAGTCAATCTCCCTTTTAAATCAACACCCAATTTAGGTGATTCAAGATCTCAAGCATTGGAAAAAGGGCTACAGGAAAATCCAAGTAAATCTGAAGATAATTCAAGTAAATCTGAAGAAAATCTAAGTAGATCCGAAGATAATCCAAGTAAATCTGAAGAAATTCCAAGTAAATCTAAAAAGTCACGTATCTCTAAGTTAACGCCACAAATTACTTCTAAACAAAACCAATTACTTCCTTCTGAATCAAGTCAACCATCCACTCCAGAACAACCTCTCGCTTCTCAGTCAAGTGAACCACTCTCATCTAAGAAAGAAACTTCGATTATTCCTAAGATAAAGCCACCACCCTATTATAGGCGAAAACGTCAACTTCCTGCTGAGAGAACTTCATGGGATGAACCAATTGAATCAGATATAAAGTCAAATTGGAATAAATTCCAAACTCAACTATCGTGCCTAAAGGAAATCAAAATACCAAGATACCTGAACAGTTCATCTTCTGAAATAGAAGAATTACAACTACATGGATTTTGTGATGCATCCCTTAATGCTTATTCAGCAGTTTTTTACTTGAAAACTAGATTCAAAATTCAAAAGATCAAAATCAATCTGATAACCTCAAAAACTAAGGTTGCACCATTAAAGACCATTACAATTCCAAGACTTGAACTAAGTGCAGCATTGCTTTTGGCTCAACTGAATCAAGTCATTCTTGAATCATTTCCTTTTCAACCTGACAAAACCTTTTTGTGGACTGATTCACAAATCTGCATAGATTGGATAAGATCAGATGCCAGCAGATGGAAGGCCTTTGTTTCGAACAGAGTGTCGTCAATTCAAAATTTGACTCAAATCATTGATTGGTTCCATGTATCCAGTCAAGATAATCCAGCTGATTGCGCATCAAGAGGAATCATGCCTCAAGACTTGGTCAATCATAGAATTTGGTGGCGGGGTCCTATTTGGCTTCAAGAAAATAATGTTCGATATATTCCTTCTTCACCAACCCAAGTAAATCTCAATATCATTCAAGAAGAAGTCCATGAGGGTCAAGTGTTGGATCAAACAACCTTAATTCAAAATTCAGAAACTATGTTAAATCTAGAATTCATTGTAAGGTATTCCACAATGACCAAATTGATCCGAATCACAGCTTGGTGTTGGAGATTTTACTACAATTGCCTCCTCGTTGATCCAATTCGTCAGAAAGGACCTTTGACAACAAGAGAATTAACAAAGGCAATTCAAGTCTTGGTCAAATCAATTCAGCAAGTTGAATTCTGCACGGAAATAAAATTACTGAAGTCAAACAAGCAACTACCTCTGTCCATCAAGCTAACTTCTCTAAATCCCTTCTTAGACACTCAAGGACTTCTAAGAGTTGGAGGTAGACTCAAGTATTCCTATTTAAATGAAAATCAAAATTTCCCTCTCTTACAACCAAAATCCCCACGCCAGGAATCACTTATCAAAAATCTCTTAACTGAGAATGCCGACATTCCTGAGGCTATTGATGAGAATCAAGAAGATTCTTCAATTTTAGAAACCACTTTTGTCATTGAAGACGAAGAGTCTAACAAAGATATCGGGACTCCAAAGATTGAAATCTCCGAAGTTTCGGTTATTGATAAATCGGAAGGCAAATATTCGAAAGAACCAGTGGTCAGTGCAGAAGCTCTGGATAAGAAAGAACTGTGCCATGATGACTCAGCTCACCTCAATGTAGTTGAAGCTGATCTTAATCGACCTAAAGAGGCTACCAGTGGTATAATCAATATTTCTACAGAAGCTAATGAATCGTCAAGCAAAGAGAAAGTTGTACCTGTTGAAATTGGGGATACATCAACAAAGGATTATCTACAGAGCGGTGAAAAGGCTAAATTATCCCGCTGGAAACCCATCGATTCTCTATGCTTAGAAGACGTCAAGGAATCTGAAGACGACGATGAAAATTACAGTTCATCGGCATATATAGAATGGCCAGAAATCTTGAAGAAAGAAGTCTTAAGACCCGAAGCTTTAGAAAAGGCAGTCAATCTGGAAGATTTTGAGAAGGTGGCAGAAAGTCGACAACTCTCCAAAGAACATTTAGAGGAATCGACCGAACAAGGCTCATGCATAAAAGCTGAATCAAAAACTTGGGAAGATCCTATTGAATCCGACTTAGCGCCGCAGAGTCTGATAATCCAGCAGTTCCCGAAAGAGAACTGGCCAACGAATCTGAAAATCTCATCCAAGATTCACCTCAATCGGATACTCAAAGATGGAAGCTGATTCCATTACCTTTCAAACAATGAAAATTGTAATCTTAGCTACATAGTCGGAATCAATTAGTCCAGCATCTATACTATTGGAACTCTTTTTTTATTTTTATTTTTTTATTTTCTGGTCATCTCTTCCCAGCCGGGAGGGTATGTTGGATCCTATAGTTAATAATTTCCTTAAATTCAATTTTATATATGAAAATTAAGCCAAAATATTCTAAATTCAATTGTACAATATAAATCTTTAATATGTAAATTTTAAAGCAATCAACATGTATGTAAATTTCCAGTTTGGTTAATTAATAGTTTTTCTTTTCTCTCTCTCTCTATCACTAGTATCAAAAATCTAAGTCAAATTCATGTAATCTAAAATCATGTGGTAGCTACTCCTAACTCTAAAACCAAAAGACAATAAAATAATTCAAGACAAGTGGCAAAGTGCTTCTTAGTATCTTTTACTGAACATTCAAGCCACGAACACTAACCATAACTTTGTAAAATGTAGTGCCCTATCAACATGTCAGAAAAAAAAATAATACTAAAAAAAAACTAATGCCAAAATAGCCATGTTAATATTTTAGGCTGATAAAACCAAAGGGTATATGGATTATAGACAAACACATGTTTTGGCTGTTAAATGAGACAGTAATTCATATTAAATTTTCACTACTGTATTTTTTGCATATTGACTAATGTTTGTTTAATTTTAAGAATTATCATATTGACTGTAAAAAAAAAAAACAAAGGCCAGAACAAAAATTAATAAAAAATAAGAAAGCCATTGTTTACATACAGTAACGCTAATTTTGTAAAGTTTTTTTTTTTTTAATTGCATTGTGTGTACGTACCTTAACTTAGCAATATAAATTTTAGACAAACACATGTTTTGGCTGTTAAATGAGACAGTAATTCATATTAAATTTTCACTACTGTATTTTTTGCATATTGACTAATGTTTGTTTAATTTTAAGAATTATCATATTGACTGTAAAAAGAAAACAAACAAAGGCCAGAACCAATATTAATAAAAAATAAGAAAGCCATTGTTTACATACAGTAACGCTAATTTTGTAAAGTTTTTTTTTTTTATTGTGTGAAATTTCGCATTGTTTGAACTTACCTTAACTTAGTAATATAAATTTCTCTCTCAATACTTTTGTAAAAAAAGTGACACTCGTAAAAAAAGTACGCAAGCAACTTGAAAAGAAATGCAGAACGCTCATTGGTCGCTTAATTGGCCTCGTGTTATTACTTTCCCTCGTATTTACTCCGCGTAAGCCTCGTATTTACTCCGCGTAAAAAAGTTCTTCAAATGAAAAAAAGAAATAGCCAAAAATACTAAGCAAAATGTAGCCGAAAAATTTCCTCAGGTTTATAAAAAGCGACATTCAAAATTTGGTACCAATTGGTTCAGTAGTTTTTGAGTTTATCGCGAAACAGACGGACAGAAATTGACTTTTATATATATAGAGATAAACACAAGGTAATAAGACCAAATCCGAATAAATAAATAGTGTAAAGGCACAATTTGAATTATAGATTATAAACACAAGGTAATAAGACCAAATCCAAATAAATAATTATCCATTTCCATCCAATAAAAAAAATTATTTATTTGGATTTGGTCTTGTTACCTTGTGTTTATAATCTATACTCCAAATTGTGCCTTATCAATTCAGAGAAAATTTAAGTTGAACAATATATTTTTAATGAAATTCATTTCAATGTTTAATGGATTTAACTAGTTTACTATAACCATTTATTAAGTTATGAAAAAGGCATCTTCTTATTGTGCAACTGAAAGTTACTGATGGCTTGCGCCATCTATCCGCCATATA